>WNWU01000078.1:2574697-2593972 GCA_012654045.1 Ptyas mucosa
TCCTTCCTTCTTTCTCTTTCTTTCTTTCTTTCCTTCCTTCCTTCCTTCTTTCTTTTTATTTCTTTTCCTTCCTTCCCTCTTTCCTTCCTTCCTTCCTTCTTTTTATTTCTTTTCCTTCCTTCTTTCTTCCTTTCTCTCTCTTCCTTCCTTCTTCCTTCCTTTCTTTCTCCTCCTCTTCCTTCCCTTCCTTCCTTCCTTCCTTCCTTCCTTCTTCCTTCCTTTCTTTCTCCTCCTCTTCCTTCCTTTCCTTCCTTCCTTCCTTCTTTCTTTCTTTCTTTCTTTCTTTCTTTCTTTCTCTTTCAGTCACATCACTCTTCCAAGCATATTAACTCTGCATTTCGTCCTTCTAATCCCCTTGTACCCAAACACGAAAGGTAAAGTGAACAGGATTTCGACCCTTTTGGGAAGGGAGATTCCCAAAAGGCATCTCTGCCCAACCTCCCAAAATGTTGATCTGCCCGATAAGATGCTGATTGCCAGGCTTAAGGACACAGCAGAAAAGGAAAAAAGGTCAGGGAGCGCAGAGGAAAAATAAAGAAGTTTCTAGACGCGTTGCAAATTCCTTACAAGTATTTTTTTTTCCCCCTGATACAAAGCCTGCTCGTGGATACATGGGGTATTTTCACGATGTATGTGGGGTTTTAATTTCCATATTTTCCAGCAAGGAATTAATGAGGTAGATAGGACAATCATGTCTCTATTATATTCAAAATGGAAATGAGAACTTTTAACGGTAGACGACCAATGGCCTTTTAATACTGCCATCTGTGAATCTAATCTATTCGGCTTCTGTCTGTGTGAACATTATAATAGAAGTCCACATAAGAGCCTTGGTGGCGCAGCAGACTAAAGTGCTGTTAACTAGCACCAGCTGCCTGCAATTACTGCGAGTTCGAATCTCACCAGGCTCAAGGTTGACTCAGCCTTCCATCCTTCCGAGGTAGGTAGAATGAGGACCCGGATTGTGGAGGCAATAAGCTGACTTTGTATAAAGAAGAACACCGCTTAGGGGCCCCCGAAAAAGCCCTACTAAGCAGGTATATACAAAAGTCTGAAGGCTATTGCTTAACGCATGGTAAGCCGCCCTGAGTCTCCAGAGAAGGGCGGCATATAAATCGAACCAATAAATAAATAAATAAGTAAGTAAGTAAGTGCATATAAGTAAGACCACACCTAGATTACTGCATCCAGTTTTGGTCACCACACTATTAAAAAAATGTTGAGACTCTAGAAACAATACAGAGAAGAGCAACCAGGATGATGAGGGGACTTGGAGGCTAAAACATACGATGAACGGTTGCAGGAACTGGGCATGGCTAGTCTAGTCAAGAGAAGGACCAGGGGAGACAGGAGAGCATCTTCCAATATTTGAGGGAAGATGAGGAGGGAGTCAAAGCTATTTTCCAAAGCACCCGAAGGCCAGACAAGGAATAATGGATGGAAACTGACCAAGGAGAGATTCGACCTGGAAATAAGGAGAAGTTTTCTGACCGTGGAGAGCAATCAACCCATGGAATAGAAGTTGCCTTCGGAAGTTGTGGGAGCTTCATCCCTGGAAGCTTTCAAGAAGAAACCAGATTGCCATCTGACAAAAATGGACTAGATGACCTCCAAGGTCCCTTCCGACTCTGTTAATCTGTATCTATATATCCACGATGCAGATAGATGGGGTCTCCTATCTGTAAATTCACCAACTCAAAACTATTTAACTAGAGAAAATAGTTTCCCACAAGTCTGGCATTCCAGATGTAGAAATATGCACCTCCCCCCCACCCCCGATCAAGCCTCGATGGTAAATATTTGCTCCGAAGTCACTTGATGGACTTTAATCCCTGTTCGTATCACTTCTTCCGCAATCTAATGATAGAAGCCCATATTACATGATTGAATCTGTGGCAGAGGCAGGGAGAAACTTCACCTCTCAGCATGGTTCCTGGCTAGCGTGATTGCTTGAGCAAAGATTTGGAAGAGAGAGGGAGGGGGGGAAAATGTAGACTTCTTTCTGAGTTCCTTAGAAGGAGGAGGGCAAGAGTAGGGCATGAGATCAAAGAGAGGTCGGCTGCAGGAGGTTAGATTACGACTGAAGGTGATGAGAAGTGAGTGACTCAACAGGGCAATCAATATCGGAAGATTAGAAGCTTTTAAACCAAGACGGAAGAGAGAACCTATCCAGGTCTCTTAAACTACCCTAACTCTTCTCTTTTTTTCCCACCAAGTTTTTTATTTTAGTTTTTTTATTTTTTTACACAAACATATCAATGCGTGAATAGTGTGGAACCTGGTTATCATGCATTCTAATACGAATAAAACTGGTAAAGTTAATCATGCTTTATTTATTTATTAGTCATATTTCTATGCCGCCCACTCTCCGAGGACTCTGGGTGGCTTACACTAAAGACAGTATACTAAATAGCATATTGCCCCCTAACAATCTGGGTCCTCGTTTTACCCGCCTCGGAAGGATGGAAGGCTGAGTCAACCTTGAGCCTGGTGAGATTTGATCTGCTGATCTGCTGAACTAGCAGTCAGCTGAAGTAGCTGCAGTACTGCACTCTAACCACTGCGCCCCCTCGGCTCTTTACTTATTACACTCAATCAATTTATATATTTCTAATAGTAATAATACACATTTATATTAAGTTACAGTCTATCATTATTCAATTATTCCATATTTTCTCTTGCTATTGCTTTTATTTTATTATATAAAAGTGTATACACTAATATTCTCCCTCTCTCTTATTTCTATCTCTTATTCTAACTATCCTACCTAACTTCTAGTCATGTCACCTACCTAAAAAAAGAAAAGGAGAAAAAGAGAAGCAAATCAGAACAACAACAAAAAAGAGAAATCATTTATCCATTGTCTCTTGCCCGCTTCAATGCTTTAATTGCTATGCTTTTTTTGACTTGCCTTCCATATTCCTCTCTTGGATCTTTACCTCTGTCTGTATCTATTTCTTGGTTGTTCAATCTAGAGATTTCTCCCACCTCTATCCTCTTCCACTGCCAGGTTTCCAAAATTTCTGCCCAGGGCCCTATCTCCTGATTACCCTAACTCTTCATAGTGTCTGCGAGTAGATGTTGGAATCCCCAGAGAATCAATTTCCCCAACCTAAAATTCATATTCCCCCCCCCCCCCCTTCTCTCTGCCTATGCTGGCTGCGTGGTTTGCAACGACTCTAGGAAAATTCATCCATTGCACATTCTTCTTTCCCAATCAAGTTTATAAAAAAACCAAACAAACTAAGAAAACAAGGAATTTGTGATTCCAGCAAGGGAGGAAGGAATGTTTTTTAAAAAGTGAAATAAAAGAAACTTAAATCGTGCTCCTCAGGGAATGGGCTGAGATATCCAAGGTCCCTTCCAACTCTGTTATTCTATTCTATTCTATTCTATTCTATTCTATTCTATTCTATTCTACTCTACTCTACTCTACTCTACTCTACTCTACTCTATTCTCTATTCCTATTCTATTCTATTGTTTATATTATATTTCTATTTTCTATTCTATTCTATTCTACTCTACTCTATTCTATTCTATTCTATTCTCCTCTTCTAAAGGCCAGTAATGAAGTCAGCAGCGGTCAATTATTGGGAAGCTGTGAAGGGCTCAGAGAAGGCCTGTTCCATGGTCAGCATGCAAAAACAATTAAACTTGGCCATTCCTGTAACTCCCAGGCTGGTTTTGAGGGATTAACTTGGCTCTGTGTGGTTGGGCAAAAGGCACAGGCTTTTGAATGGAATCCAGGTGTGATTTAAAGATCAGAACTAAAATGGGGGCCCCAAAAAAGTAAAGAAAATCCAATTTCCCTTACCTAAATCTGTACGACCAGATCTACGGTAAGTTCTCAGTTTCACAGGTAGATTTGACATTCCTCCTATTTTAAAGAAGATATATTTTGGAAGTTAGTTTGGAAGTTTGGTCAACACACTATAAAAAAAAGATGTTGAGACTCTGGAAAGAGTGCAGAGAAGAGCAACCAGGATGATGAGGGGACTGGAGGCTAAAACATACGATGTGGGCCTGGCTAGCCTAGTGAAGAGAAGGACCAGGGGAGACATGAGAGCATCTTCCAATATTTGAGGGGCTGCCCCAGAGAGGAAGGGGGTCAAGCTATTTTCCAAAGTACCTGAAGGCCAGACAAGGAATAATGGATGGAAACTGATCAAGGAGAGATTCAACCTGAAAATAAGGAGAAGTTTTCTGACCATAAGAATAACCAACCAATGGAACAAGAAGTTGCCTTCAGAAGTTGTGGGAGCTTCATCACTGGAGGCTTTCAAGAAGAGGCCGGACTGCCATTTGTCAGAAATGGTGTAGGGTCTCGTGCTTGGGTGGGGGGTTGGACCAGATGACCTCTAAGGTCCCTTCCAACTCTGTTAATCTGTCATTTGTCAACTACAAGTCCCCTCATCCTTAACCATATTGGCTGGTACTACGTGAGCATTTGAAGGGCCATCCAGCTTCCATTCCAGTAGAGGCGTGGTTACTAGAAATGTTGCTTGTGCCAAGTTCAGTTTCAAACTTAAGAGTGGGTAGAATTTGGTTAAATATTACCCTGCCTGTCAGGGAAACCAGCCGTCCCACGAGTTGAATGCGTGGCCATCCGTCAGGGAAGCAGATTTTGCAGATTCCTGAAACTTGTCCGGGCTTGGACTTGATGACCTCTAAAACCCCTTCCCACATTTTAAGAGTTTGGCTCATCTCCCACTTTGCATGAGTCACCGTGGAACCATCATGCCCTTGCCTGATTTAGCTTAATGCAGTGCGCCAAGCCTATAAATCATAGTTTACGGTTCAACGCCATGCGAGAAGCCAGCGAAAAGCACATTACTCATTAGGCCGCGATTCTCCCAGCCATCACTTAGCAAGAAGATGTCCTTTCTATCATTTCTCGGGTCTCGGGTTGACTTTGGTGATTAATAATATTTTCAACCTGCATCTTGCATGCCTCCCGTTCCCTGTAATTGTGATGTCCCGAGGCATGGCACGAAAGCAACACAGCCAGAGAACAGGTCTAACTCCCCTTTATTGTTCTAACTGGGTCCCCAAACGTTCCCACATTCACTACAAATCCTGGAGCAGGGGCAGGTTTCAAAACCCGTTGCTACTGATTCGCTCGTGGGCACATGCACGCTTGCACTCGTGCAACAGATCTAACTCTCTGCAGAAGTGTGCGGGTGGGTGGGCGGAGTCTCCCACCGCCGCTACCGATTCGCCTGATCTGGGGCGAACCTGTAGCAACCCACCACTATCTTGGAGCAAAGCTCTCGCACGCACCTTCAGAAGCCTCTGGCTGCGAGTAGTCCAGTAAACTAAGTTAACCAAACAGCAACAGGGCCAGCAGTCCAGTAAACCAGGTTAGCTAAACAGTAAGCAGAGCAAGAAGTTCAGCAAAGCAGGCAAACTGGCAAGCCCCACCAGACAGAGTACAGCAATCTCCAGGCGTCGGCAAGTGCACACAAGGCTCCACAGATTCAGCGCTTGTTCCTGACAAATGCCCCTCCCACTGGCACCTCCTTAGATCTCAGTCCCCAGGTGTGCCTTGTGAAAAGGGGACCGGGCATTCTCCTCCCTTGTAGCCGGCTCAGTCTGCGTCGTTCTCGCCTTCTCTCTTCCCTCCATGCTCTAGGATCAGGAGGGGGCAGTCCCTGCTCTTCCCCTGAGCTGTATCTCTCTACTCCTCCCTGTCTGCAAGCCTTTCTGATCCTGAAAAGGACTGACTGTACCCTTCTCCGGTTTCCTCCAAGGCCAACGGAGCCTCCCTCTCCATCTGTCAGTTCTTGTTCCCGCTCATCTTCCCCCGCAGATTCAGACTCCAATGGGGGAGAGGGCATGATGGTAATGTTCTGGAGTTTGTATGGGCAAGGATGAGGATGATGTACCATCATCAAATTAGTGTTGAGTTTTAGTGACCACAGAGGTATACCTTCTGCAGGATAGTCTCTCCCCAACTTGGTCCTACAGGTCTCTTCTGGTGGCAAGTTGTTCCACTGATTAATTGTTCTCACTGTCAGGAAATTTCTCCTTAGTTCTAGATGGCTTCTCTCCTTGATGAGTTTCCACCCGTTGCTTCTTGTCCTGCCCTCAGGTGCTTCGGAGAATAGCTTGACTCCCTCTTCTTTGGGGCAGCCCCTGAGAGATCGGAACGCTGCTATCATGTCTCCCCTAGTCCTTCTCTTCATTAAACTAGACTTACCCGGTTCCTGCAACTTTTATTTCTAATTTTCATAATTATTCTCTAACCATTGATAAGATAACTCCCATGTGCTATAATAGTCAGATTCTTCCTTTTCTTTCATTGCAAGTGTTGATCTATTCATTTCTGCACATCCTAATATTTTCTTAATCGCATTCTCATCCGAAGGGATCTCTTCCCTTTTCCAATTTTGTGCAGTTTCCTTTCAGAAGTGCATGTGGCATGTTGCAGCTTTTAGAGTAGAGCAGTTTTGTGGGCCTTTATTTATTTATTTATTTATTGGCAATCCGATGACAGTTCAGAAAATCCTGCAAAAGTCTGGTTGAACAGATGCCTCTGTACCCGGAAATGTTCAAAACACAGACAGTGTCCCAAAACAGAGCCTGTAGTACAGTGGTTTAAAGCACCCTGTTATTAACATCTATTAACATCTGCTGCTTGCAATTACTGCAAGTTCGAATCCCACCAGGCTCAAGGTTGACTCAGCCTTCCATCCTTTCTAAGGTGGGTAAAATGAGGACCCAGATTGTGGGGGCAATAAGCTGACTTTGTATAAATATACAAAAGTATGAAGGCTATTGCTTAACGCATTGTAAGCCGCCCTGAGTTTCCGGAGAAGGGCGGCATATAAATTTTAAAAAAAAGTGCTTTTTTTCCCCCCAAGAGGCAACTGGACTTTCTGGCTTTGTGTGTGTGTGTGTGTGTGTGTGTGTGAAGACGTTTTGCTTCTCATCCAAGAAGCATCTTCAGCTCTGACTGGATGGCAGGGAACGGAAGGATTTATATTCCACGCAGACCGCTGGTCATTTGCATTATTTTAGGGGGTGGTTGAACCACTTGGAGGTTCATCTGTGTTAAAATCCTGAAAAATCCTTCCATTCGCCACCATCCAGTTAGAACTGATGAGAAGTGAAAGATCTTCAAAAGGAAAACCAGAAAGTCCCAGTTGCCTCTTGGAAAAAAAAAATACAGCTTCGGGACAACCATGCCCTAGATGACTGAGAATCTCCATAGACACACAGAAAGTTGTGTTTGTGTGTCTCTGTGTGGGCAAATTAACAAGCCCTATGGGGAAGAAATGGAGGTAGGGACAGATTTTATTTTCCTTGGGCTCCAAGATCACCGCAGATGGGGACTGCAGCCAAGAAATTAAAAGACGCTTGCTCCTGGGGAGGAAAGCCATGGCAAATCTAGACAGCATACTAAAAAGCAGAGACATCGCCCTGCCAACAATAGAGCGTATAGTCAAGGCGATGGTTTTCCCAGTTGCAATGTCTGGCTGTGAAAGTTGGACCATCAGGAAGGCTGAGCGCCAAAGAATGGAGGCCTTCGAACTCTGGTGCTGGAGAAGACTCCTGCGAGTCCCTTGGACGACCGCAAGGCGATCCAACCGGTCAGTCCTAGAGGAGATCAACCCTGACTGCTCTTTAGAAGGCCGGATCCTGAAGAGGAAACTCAAATACTTTGGCCACCTAATGGTGGACTCACTAGAGAAGAGCCGAATGCTGGGAACGATGGAGGGCAAAAGAAGAAGGGGACGGCAGAGAACGAGGTGGCTGGATGGAGCCACCGAAGCAGTCGGCGGGAGCTTCAATGGATTCCGGAGGATGGTGGAGGACAGGAAGGCCTGGAGGAACGTGGTCCATGGGGTCGCGATGGGTCGGACACGACTTCCCGACTAACAGCAACAAATGTCATGAATCAACTCCAATGCATTCAGTCCTTTTTTATGGAAGTGGGGGGAGGGGGATCCTTTCCCCTTTGTTGCTGAATTGTAAGAAACTCTGTATCTGTGCGTGCGTATTAGTAGAAAGGGGGGGGGAATCTTTTTTTTTAAAGAGCTGGAGTTTTATCACTTCCCCTCTTCCCTGCCCCTTTTATGCTTCTGCTAATGGGAAAGGCAACAGTTACATTAAGGATTTGGCTAAATCTCAAGATTACGACTTCCCCCTCTTCAATTCTCTTTCTTCTCCTTGACGTTTGGCACCCATTAATCCTGATTTTTTTATGGATTTAAAGGAACAGCGGGTTCACAGGCTGAAAATCCCACCGATGCCCCCCACAGCGGAGGGCAATGGGGAATGGGGTGAGGAGGAGAATAAAACCCCCCAAAAAATATATGGGAGGACCCCCTTTTGTCTTTTGGCAAAAGACCCCCAGGAGATCCTCTGCTGTGTTGTTTCAAAGATTCGGGACCCCTTGCCAGCAAATGCATGGAGATAAAAATGTATGTATATAAACATCTTTGCATGCCTTGAATCTTAATACCATCCCCTTTTTACTGGAAACGACTTTCCCAGAAACCCTAAAGCCTTTTTTTTTTTGTTTCAAGAGGAATCTAAAACTGGATTTTATTCCTTTTGCATAACTTCTCCCACCCTCCCTCTCCCACCAGTTTAACATAGATAGATAGATAGATAGATAGAGGAGAGAGGATGGAGAAAGATGGATAATAGATAGATAGATAGATAGATAGATAGATAGATAGATAGATAGATAGATTTATATGCCGCCCTTCTCCGGAGACTCAGGGCGGCTTACAATGCGTTAAGCAATAGCCTTCATACTTTCGTATATTTTATACAAAGTCAGCTTACTGCCCCCACAAACCAGGTCCTCATTTTACCTGCCTTAGAAAGGATGGAAGGCTGAGTCAACCTTGAGCCTGGTGAGAATTGAACTCGCAGTAACTGCAGGCAGTTGGAAGCTAAATACTACTTTTAACAGTAGCATTAGTCTGCTGCGCCATTCAGGCTCCTCATATTCATGTCTACCTACCAAGTGGTGTTTTGCAGAAGAGATCCAATTTGGGGACTCCTGACAGGACAGAGACAGAGGTGCAAAGTAGCTACTTACTCTGCTGGGGATAACACCGATGGTTAAAACGCACAAGCACTAATTCACTCTTCCAGCCTGAAGTTGTTCCATTCCCAGTTTTGGCCTTTTCAATGTAGTGCTCTGTCCATTTGAGGTTGTTGTTAGTTGCGAAGTCGTGTCTGACCCATCGCGACCCCATGGACCACGTTCCTCCAGGCCTTCCTGCCCTCTACCATCCTCTGGAGTCCATTTAAGTCACGCCGACTGCTTCAGTGACTCCATCCAGCCACCTCGTTCTCTGCCGTCCCCTTCTTCTTTTGCCCTCCATCGTTCCCAGCATTAGACTCTCTTCTCCAGTGAGTCCTTCCTTCTCATTAGGTGGCCAAAGGATTTGAGTTTCCTCTTCAGGATCTGGCTTTCTAAAGAGCAGTCAGGGTTGATCTTCTGTAGGACTGACTGGTTGGGTGGCCTCGCAGTCCAAGGGACTCGCAGGAGTCTTCTCCAGCACCAGAATTCAAAGGCCTCCATTCTTTGGCGCTCAGCCTTCCTTATGGTCCAACTTTCACAACTGTCCATTGCAACTGGGAAAACCACCGCCTTGACTATACGCTCTATTGTTGGCAGGGTGATGTCTCTGCTTTTTAGTATGCTGTCTAGATTTGCCATGGCTTTCCTCCCCAGGAGCGAGCGTCTTTTAATTTCTTGGCTGCAGTCCCCATCTGCGGTGATCTTGGAGCCCAAGGAAAATAAAATCTGTCCCTACCTCCATTTCTTCCCCATAGGGCTTGTTAATTTGCACACACAGAGACAAACAAACAGAAATTTCTGTGTGTCTATGGAGATTCTCAGTTATCCAGCTCATAGTTGTGACAAAGATGCTTTTCCCCCAAAAGACAACTGGACTATTTTTTTGTCCTTGAGGAAGACGTTTCGCGTCTCATCCAAGAAACTTCTTCAGTTCTGACTGAAGAACTGAAAAAGCGTCTTGGGTGAGAAGCGAAATGTTTTCCTCAAGAAAAAAAAATATATAGTCCAGTTGCCTTTTTGGGAGGGGGGGGCAGGGGAAAGAAGTACCTTTGTGACAATTTCAGGATTCTTTTTACAATTCTGAAATTTAAAATCATCAGCATCACGGTGCCAATCAGTCTCCCAGGGCATCTTCTCTTTCTCTTTTAAAGTATTATTTTATTGACATTTAATACTTTAAAGTTCATGACATATACTTCCTCTATTTCCTCAAGGATCCGTGCTCCCCCCCCCCCCCATCCTTGGTGATCTCAATTATTTTTCTGTGGCTTTCCAGCATTCTTCCATCCACCCAAGGAATTTATTAAAAAATCCATTTTGTACGATGCGGCAGAGAAAAGTAATGGGAGAGGAGAGGAGGGGGCAGGAAACATTTTTATTTCACTGTTATTAGCCTCTGACAGTGTAACTAACTTTCCTATCTTATAAAAAGATAGATTGCCCATTGAAGCATTTTTTTTTTTTACTTCTCTCAATTAATCCCAACCATAATACTAATAAATCCGGCAGGAGCTGTAATTAAATACAGCCAGCCTTAGGCACCTATGGGCTGTCGAGAGAAATGGTGGAGAGAAATATTTTCTTCTTAGGAGCGGTTGAAGACGGATGTAATCTGTGATTTCTCCGAAGGAAGAGATGAAATGTCAAAGGTTGGGATGTTAAAACCTTTCTGGGTTTGGTTTTTTTTTTTCTCTTCTTCTTTCCTTTTTTTAAAATTCTGTTCATCCGCATTTGGCTACCTGTTAGGATGGCAATCGCGTGATCAGCAAGACATCCATTCCGGTGCGATTTGAAAATGAGATTTGAAAATGAGAGAATCTGAAGAGTAACGTTCTAGCAGAGTTGGAAGCAAGGGTGAAATCCAGCAGGTTCTGGAGAACCGGCAGCGGAAATTTTGAATAGTTCGGAGAACCGGCAAATAACACCTCTCGCTGGCCCCAGAGTGGGGTGGGAATGGGGATTTTGCAGTATCCTTCCCCTGGAGTGGGGTGGGAATGGGGATTTTGCAGTATCCTTCCCCTGGAGTGGAGTGGGAATGGGGATTTTGCAGTATCCTTCCCCTGGAGTGGGGAAGGAATGGGAATTTTGCAACTACCGGTTCTGTGGGGTGTGGCTTGGTGGGCATGACAGGGAAGAATACTGCAAAATCTCCATTCCCACTTCACTCCAGGGGAAGGATACTGCAAAATCTCCATTCCCTCCACACTCCTGAGGGAAGGATACTGCAAAATCTCCATTCCCTCCCCACTCCTGAGGGAAGGATACTGCAAAATCCCCATTCCCTCCCCACTCCTGGGGGAAGGATACTGCAAAATCCGCATTCCCTCCCCACTCCAGGGGAAGGATACTGCAAAATCCCCATTCCCCTCCCCACTCTGGGGCCAGCCAGAAGTGGTATTTGCCGGTTCTCCGAACTACTCAAAATTTCTGCTACTGGATCTTCAGAACTTGTCAGAATCTGCTGTAGAGCACCCCTGGAATAAATGCAAGGAATTAGGGATCATTTAACTAGCTGGACCACCTAATCCACTTAACAAGAAGGGCTAAAACAATTGCCTTAGATACATTTTCAGAAATGATGTGTTTTGGCTGTAGCTTGTTTTAACAGCCCAAGATTAAGCCGGCTTCCCTTTGAAACACAGAGAAACAAGCACCCATCATCCTCATCCAGCCACTAATGGGAGCTGCAGTCCAGTACATGTGAAGGGCGGCCCCCAGATAAAGGAAGCATGTTGTCAAAAATGTGAATAATGACGATAATGAAAATGGCAGCAAACACAATAATAAAACCCCAAAAAAAGACCCGAAACTGGACCCCAACACTCTGGAAAAAACCAAAAACAAAACCCAGTGTTTTCCGGTGGCCTCAACTGAGAAAACAAATGGGATTATCTCTCTACTTGTTTGGCAACTGCACGCATCAACTTCTGGCTAACATTCCCTTTCTCCCTTCCTTCGGAACATATTCCAGCTCCCATTAATAAATGTAGTTATCCGGAAAATCATTATCCAAGCAGGCGGGATCGGTCTCCCAGGGATGGCCCTCTAGGGAGTTGGGAGGGTTGCAAGCGAAGCCCCGAACATTTTGCAAATGTCCAACGTCAAAGGCAGAATTTTAAACAGATTAAAAAGTGCGCGTTGTAAGGAAACGGTGCCTCCGTTTGAACCCAGGGCAAATATTTTCTCAAAAGACACGAGGCTTGATTGAAACAAGGAAACTTGCACTGGGAAAAATCTTGTTTTAACTGTTTAGTCATCTGGGATAGCTTTGCAAGCGTATTGACAAATTGGCCGGCTTGATGGTTGACAGATATCCCCAAGCTGTTTTAAGGGCTCTGTAGAGTGTAAACACCGGGAGCGTGAACGGAAAATATAGGCCTCTGGGTTACTTTTATCTCAGAACTGCAAATAAACCGATAATTTGAACAGAGAAATGGGATCTTTTTCTTCGGGCACCCAAAGAAGAGGATTATAGCCATGTAGGCAACATACTTCAGACTAAACTTCCCTCTGTCCCCTCTTCTGTCCCAAATAGAATAGAATAACAGAGTTGGAAGGGATCTTGGAGGTCTTCTAGTCCAACCCCTTTCTTAGGCAGGAAACCCTACACCACTTCAGACAAATGGGTTATCCAACCTCTTCTTAAAAACTTCCAGTGTTGGAGCATTCACAACTTCTGGTGGCAAGTTGTTCCATGGGTTAATTGTTCTCACTGTCAGGGAATTTCTCCTTCGTTCTAAGTTGCTTCTCTCCTTGGTTAGTTTCCACCCGTTGCTTCTTGTCCTGCCCTCAGGTGCTTTGGAGAATAGCTTGACTCCCTCTTCTTTGGGGCAGCCCCTGAGATATTGGAAGGCTGCTATCATGTCTCCCCTAGTCCTTCGTTTCATTAAACCAGACATTCCCAATTCCTGCAACCATTTTTCTTATGTTTCATTCTCCAGCCCCCTAAGCATCTTTGTTGCTCTTCTTTGCACTCTTCCCAGAGTCTCAACATCCGTTTATGAAACAATACACTACATCTTTTTTTAAAAAATCAAGATAACCCTCATCTTTTTGCCCAAATTCAGCTCAGGCACACACACAGGGGTGAAATCCAGCAGGTTCTGAAGAACCGGCAGCGGAAATTTTGAGTAGTTCAGAGAACCGGCAAATACCACCTCTGGCTGGCCCCAGAGTGGGGTGGGAATGAGGATTTTGCAATATCCTTCCCCCAGAAGTGGGGTGGGAATGAGGATTTTGCAATATCCTTCCCCCAGAAAGTGAGGTGGGAATGGGGATTTTGCAGTATCCTTCTCCCAGGAGTGGGGTGGGAATGGGGATTTTGCAGTATCCTTCCCCTGGAGTGCGGAGGGAATGGAGATTTTGCAATATCCTTCTCCCAGGAGTGGGGTGGGAATGGGGATTTTGCAGTATCCTTCCCCTGAAGTGGGATGGGAATGAAGATTTTGCAGTATCCTTCCCCCGGAGTGGGGTGGGAATGGGGATTTTGCAGTATCCTTCCCCCGGAGTGGGGTGGGAATGGGGATTTTGCAGTATCCTTCCCCTGCCACACCTACCAAGCCACGCCCACGGAACCAGTAGTAAAAAAAATTGAATTTCACCACTGCACACACACCAGGAACTTCCGAAGCCACTTGACCTGCCACTCAAAATGAAGACCTTCCGGCAAACGCAACTTTCAAATTAAAAGTATTTTATTTTCCAAATATCGCAAGGGGCATGTGAACCCACTCAGGCCCAGGATGTGGAATGTAAACAAGGAGCAGTGAGGAAAAAAAAAAAAGAGATTCAAATAATTGCAGTCCTGATCTGCCTACGAAAAAAACAACGAAAACAGAAAGCTGAGAACTAAGACTCCTTTTTTTTAAAAAAATAAAAAATCTAGCATTTTCTATGCTGCAGTTGCTCCAAGGAGCCTCCAGATTTAACCCAGCGGATGAGTTAACCCACTTTCTGGAATCCCAAAATGCAATGAATCACAAACTAATTAAAAAAAAAAAAAAGGCTGGATTAACACACACATCTAAAACCACACACAAAGCCCGGACAAAAACTAATGAGGTTAATGTGTTATCAGCTGGAATTTCCCAAATCTTTCCAAGCTGATTTAACCACAATGTGCAAACATTCTCTTCAGGTATTCAGAAAAGCACCTTCACCAGACTTGTTGTCCAAACAGAGAAATTGATGTTGGTTTATGTTGGAATTACGTATTATATGAGCCTATCTCTAGTGCCCTGAAAAGGTAAAGGTTCCCCTCGCGCATACATGCTGGCCGTTCCCGACTCTAGGGGGCGGTGCTCATCTCCGTTTCAAAGCCGAAGAGCCAGCGCTGTCCGAAGACGTCTCCGTGGTCACGTGGCCGGCATGACTCAACGCCAAAGGCGCACGGAACGCTGTTCCCTTCCCACCAAAGGTGGTTCCTATTTTCCTACTTGCATTTTTTACGTGCTTTCGAACTGCTAAGTTGGCAGAAGCTGGGACAAGTGACGGGTGCTCACCCCGTGACACAGCACCAGGGATTCGAACCTTCACGCATATGCGACGCGAGTGTGCACGCACGCTCCTATTTTCGGTCCGCGGCGAAGCGGTGGTAGAATGATGTGAAAGTCACCTCTGGTTAGATTCCCCTCAAAAGTTTTGGGAAGGAATTTCCCAGTTAGTGCTCCTTTAGCTATAATAGCTGTGGCTCAGTGGCTAAGATGCTCGAAAGGTCGGCAGTTCAGGAGTTTGAAACCCTAGTGTGCCGCGTGACGGGGTGAGCTCCCGTGACTTGTCCCAGCTTCTGCCAACCAGTTCGAAAGCACGTAAAAAAAATGCAAGTAGAAAAAATAGGGACCGTCTTTGGTGGGAAGGAAACAGCGTTCCGTGCCCCTTTGGCATTGAGTCACGCCGGCCACATGACCACGGAGATGTCTTCAGACAGCGCTGGCTCTTCGGCTTTGAAAGGGAGATGAGCACCGCCCCCTAGAGTCGGGAACGACTAGCACATATGTGCGAGGGGAACTTTTACCTTTACTTTTAGTTAGAAAAGACCGACTTGAAAATGATTACCCACAATGCCTTTCTCTTCACCTTAGCATACAGGGAAGCTATCAGGAAATGTTGTTTGAAAAATCTTTATGGTACTAATCAAATCAAACCAAACAATGGTTTATTACAGTCATAGGTCAGTAAAAATGAATATGGTGTTAAAAGAATGAGAAAACGGCAGAAACACCCTTTCACAGATTAAAAAAGGGTTAAAAAAACCCAAGATGGTACTTATTCCTTCTCTCTCTCTCTCTAAATCAGAATAATAGAATTGGAAGGGACCTTGGAGGTCTTCTAGTCCAACCTCGTGCTCAAGACAGGTGTCCTTATTCCATTTTGGACAGCTGTCCAATCTCTTTTTAAAATATTCCAGTAATGAAGCACCTGTAACCTCTGGAGACTGGAGGCCAAGTCCTTCCATTGATTAATTGTTCTCACCGTCAGGAAATTTCTCTTTGGATCTCTCCTTGTTCAGGGTCCCCTTCAGTGAAATATCCCTTGCACAATCAGCATTTCCCAGGAGAGTATTAATTTGGAAACAAAACAACTAGAAGACGGCATCTCTAGGTGTCCCTGGCGATTATTGTCATGATCTTCAAACGACAATTTATCTCTTTGTGGTATATACCCCCTTCAAAGGGAATAGAGCAGGGATCAGCAACCTGTGGCTCTGGAGCCGCATGTGGCCCTTTCACCCCTCTGCTGCAGCTCCGTCACACAAAATATGCGTCACAACCGCCAATGTGCAACACCCGCCGGCATGCCATTTATTGAGCTTTTCAACCCCCGGTAGGCCAACCATGGATAAATCCAAGAAAAGAAAAGTTTCAGAAGAAAACAGAACGTTTAATTCAACTACATAGGCTAGTTTTGTGGCCGCTCATGAAATAGTCAGGCACGGGAAGAGTTTTGTGGCTCCCGGTGTTTTCTTTTCAGAGGGAAACAGGTCCAAATGGCTCTTTGAGTGTTTAAGGTTGCAGACCCCTGGAATAGAAGGAAGGAAGGAAGGAAGGAAGGAAGGAAGGAAGGAAGGAAGGATGGATGCAGTGGCGGATTAAGGCTCACTGGTGCCCTAAGCACTGACAAATCTTGGTGCCCCCTTAGTCAATTTTTTTTTTTACAAATCTTCATTGGTTTTTTTTTCTTTCTTTCTCAACTTTGTGGTGCCCCTTTGGGCCTGGTGCCCTAAGCTCATGCTTAGTCTGCTTAATGGTTAATACACCACTGATTGTATGGATGGATGTCTGGAATTTAAGAGTGAATAAGGGAGGGAGGGAAGGAAAACTGGAGTTTGGGAGGGAGGGAAGCAGGGGTGAAATCCAGCAGGTTCTGACAGGTTCTGGAGAACCGGCTGAGGAAATTTTGAGTCGTTCGGAGAACCGGCAAAAACCACCTCTGGCTGGCCCCAGAGTCGGGTGGGAATGGAGATTATGCAGTATCCTTCCCCCTGGAGTGGGGTGTCCCTTTTCAGGACAGGACACTTTGGGGTGTCGCCTTCCCCACTCCCACAAAGCCTCTCCTCCTTCCTCCCTTCCTAGGACAAGACACTTTGGGGTGTCGCCTTCCCCACTCCCACAAAGCCTCTCCCCCTCCCTCCCTCCCTCTCTAGGACAAGACACTTTGGGGTGTCACCTCCTCCCCTCCCTCAAAGCCCCTCCCCCTCCCTCCTTCCCTCCCTAGGACAGGACACTTTGGGGTGTCACCTTCCCCCTCCCACAAAGCCTCTCCTCCTCCCTCCCTCTCCAGGACAGGATACTTTGGGGTGTTGCCTTCCCCACTCCCTCAAAGCCTCTCCCCCTCCCTCCCTCCCTCTCCAGGACAAGATACTTTGGGGTGTCATCTCCCCCCCACCTACAAAGCCTCTCCCCCTCCCTCCCTCCCCAGGACAAGACACTTTGGGGTGTCGCCTCCCCCACCCACAAAACCTCTCCCCCTCCCTCCCTCCCTCCTTCCCTAGGATAGGACACTTGGGGGTGTCGCCTTCCCCACTCCCACAAAGCCTCTCCCCCTCCCTCCCTCCCTCTCCAGGACAGGTCACTTGGGGTGGTGTCGCCTCCTCCCCTCCCTCCCCCCCCAAAGCCTCTCCCCTTCCCGCTCCGCCCAACCCAGCAAGCCCGATCCTTGTCAAAGGGCCCAGCGGGGCAGGCGGAACGCCGGGCGACAAGACGCCTCTCTCCCACCTTCCCTTCCGCTCAATGCCAAGCAGCGTCCGAGCTTCGGGGCTCCGCCTTCCTCGCCTGCCCGCCCGCCCGCCTGCCCGCCCACCTCCTCTCCCTTTCCCTCTCGCGGGCCTTGAGCCCAGCGCTGCCTCCGCCTGCCCCTTGGCAAGTCACATCACGTGCGGCATCGGCGGCGCGATTAGCCATTAACCGGAGAGCGGAGTCGGTGGGTCCAGCGGCGGGCAGGGGGCGGTCTCTCTCTCTCTCGCTCTCGCTCTCTCTCTTTGCCGGAATCCCCCCCACTCACTCCAACCCTGCCTCTCTCTCTCTCTGTCCCTCCCGCGGCTGCAGAGGCGGGCAACACAGCCCGGCTTTTTTTCTCTCTCTCTCTGTATCTCTCTCTTTTCCTTCCTTTCTCTCTCTCTCTCTCTCTCTTTCCCTCCTTCCTTCTCCTCCTCCGCAATTCAGATCGCCTGCAAGCAGCTCCCCCGCCGGAGCCGCCTTCCCTGCCCGCTGGGCGAAGGAAGCGGCCAGCTAAGCTTGAGCCGGGGAAAGGGACGGAGCTCTCGGGCCGGCCACGCCACCTTCCCTCCCTCCCCCAGCCCGTCTTTCATTTTTATTTTTTTTTCTTTCCTTCCTCCGCCTCCCTTCCCTCCCTCCCTCCCTCTTTCCCGATCTCTCTCTCTCTCTCTCTCTGTGTCTTTGCGCGCCTCTCGCAAACTTAGGATTTGCGCAAAGAAAGGGGGGCCGGACGCGCGGGAGGGCAAACTCCAGCTTTTCCACCGCCGGCTCTCTATTGTTGCCGCGATGCGGCGGGCGAAGGCTTCCTCCGGATCGCCCCCCCGCCAACGCCGCCGCCGCCAGCCTGCTTCTTCCTCTGCCTCTGCCGCCGCCGTTGCTGCTGTTTTTGCTGCTCTTGCTGGCATCGTCGCCGGCCCGCGGCAACCGGAGCTGTCCGGAGAAAGAGCTGGAACGGCGGGAGGAAGAAGCCAACGTCGTGCTCACCGGCACCGTGGAGGAAATCTTCAACGTCGATCCGGTCCACCAGACCTACTCGTGCAAGGTAACGCGGGGCAGCGGCTGATGGGGGCGGGGGTGGAAGAGAGAGAGAGAGAGACAGACAGAGAGAGAGAAAGACAGAG
Organism: Ptyas mucosa; assembly: GCA_012654045.1. Lineage (NCBI taxonomy): Eukaryota > Metazoa > Chordata > Lepidosauria > Squamata > Colubridae > Ptyas > Ptyas mucosa. The sequence goes on from WNWU01000078.1 coordinate 2,593,076, forward strand.
AAAGGGGGAGAGAGAGAGATACAGACACACAGAGAGAGAAAGATACAGAGAGAGAGAGGGAGAGATACAGAGAGAGAGAGAGAGAAAGGTACAGAGAGAGAGAAAGGTACGCAGAGAGAGAAGATACAGAGAGAGAGAGAGGGAGAGATACAGACACAGAGAGAGAGAGAGAGAGAGAGAAAGAGACAGAGGGGGGGAGAGAGATAAAGACACAGAGAGAGAGAGATACAGAGAGAGAGAGAGGAAGAGAGACAGACACACAGAGAAAGAAAGAGAGAGATACAGAGAGAGAGAGAGAGAGAGGGAGAGATACAGAGAGAGAGAGAGATATACAGAGAGAGAGAGAGAGGGAGAGAGAGAAGGAAGCCCAGTTCCTCATACAGGCGCACACCCGCGATTTTGGGGAAGGGGGTGGCTTGCTTTCTTCCTTCCCAGTCTGAACTTTTACTCGCCGGAGTGGGGGGATGGGAGGAAAAGGTCGGTCGCTTGGCCCCACTTGTTGCTTTCCGTTCACCCCCCCTCCTCTGGTTAGGAGGAAAGGAAGAAAAGGAAGGAATGAAGAAGGAAGGAAGGAAGAGAAAGAAAGAGAAAGAGATAGGAAGGAAGAAAGGAAAAAAATAAAAAGAAAGGAGGGAGGAAGGAAGGAAGGAAAGAGAAAGGAAGGAAGGGAGAGAGAGAGAAAGAAAAAGAAAGGAAGGAAGGAAAGAAAAAATAAAAAGAAGGAAGGAAAGAAAGAAAGAAACAGAAAGAAGGAAGGAAGGAAGGAAAGAAAGAGGAAGGAAGGAAGGGAGAGAGAGAAAGAAAAAGAATGAGAAAGGAAGGAAGGAAAGAAAGAAAAAATAAAAAGAAGGAAAGAAAGAAAGAAACAGAAAGAAGGAAGCAAGGAAGGAAAGGAAG
>WNWU01000078.1:2623162-2638621 GCA_012654045.1 Ptyas mucosa
AAACAGCCAAAAAATAAGCCATTTTGGGCTGTTTTTCAGGCCATTTTTGCGCTGAAAAACAGCAAAAAACCTGGTCTGAAAACAGCCTGAAAATGTCCAAAAATGTCCAAAAAACAGGCATGTGCACGCCGACCAGCTGATCTGCCAGAGCACCGGAAAACAGCCTGTAAATGGCCCAAAAAACAACCAAAAAATAAGCCGTTTTGGGCTGTTTTTCAGGCCATTTTTGGGCCGAGAAACGGCCCGGAAAATAGCAGGAAAAAAAAAAGGCCTGAAAACAACCTGAAAGCTGGCCAAAAAGGTGCAAAAAACACGCATGTGCACGCCGGCCAGCTTGTCTTTGGATTTCCGGTGCTTGCTTGCGCGCGCATTCCAGTTTGGGCACTTGGTGCCGAAAAGATGCTATCGTATCACCCCTAATTCTTCTTTTTGCTAGATTCCTGCAGCCTTAATCAAGTCCTGCGAATTTAAAAAGGCACAAATAACCTGCAAAGGATAGCTCGAAAGCAGAGTCAAGTTATTTTAATTCAGCTTCTTTGGAATTGTTTCTTTTCCGAGCCTATAATTCCTTCTCCTCTGCTTTTCCTTCCTTGACTGTTTTTGGGATGCTGTTGAAAATTTCTGATTTATTTTGGGAGTGGAGGTGCCCAGACCTGTGGGCAGAAGCCAAGGGGGTATTCTTTTCATAGCTGGGGCATGATCCTTTCCAGAGAAGAGGGCGAGGCACGTCAAAAAGGTGGAGAATTAGTCAGTGATTCTGAATTGCCTGCTCTCCCGCCCAAAACAGCATGAATCAGGAGTGAAATCCAGCAGGTTCTGACAGGTTCTGGAGAACCGGCTGCGGAAATTTTGAGCAGTTCGGAGAACCGGCAAATACCACCTCTGGCTGGCCCCAGAGTGGGGAGGGAATGGAGATTTTACAATATCCTTCCCCCAGGAGTGGGGAGGGAATGGAGATTTCGCAATATCCTTCCCCAGAAGTGGGGAAGGAATGGGGATTTTGCAATATCCTTCCCCTGGAGTGGGGAGGGAATGGGGATTTTGCAGAATCCTTCACCTGCCATTCTCACCAAGCCACGCCCACAGAACCAGTAGGAAAAAGTTTTGGATTTCATCCCTGGCATGAATAACACGCACACGAGCACATATTGGGCCAGATGTGAGCAGTATTTCTGTGCGTGTATATGTACAAAACACACTTGGGATCACGTCGGGCACTTTTGAATAGACTTCAGCATTCATGGCTTGAGACCATATTGCTCAGCATATATATCCATATTTTATGCTAGGCGACGGGCGGCCGGGTACTTCAGCATGCCTCTCTAGCGGCAGAACAGAAGACGGGAGAGGGAAGTTATAGTGCAGAGATCATGCACATGTATGGTAAAGGTTCCTCGCGCACAGATGTGCTAATTGTTCCTGACTCTAGGGGGCGGTGCTCATCTCCGTTTCAAAGCCGAAGAGCCAGCGCTGTCCAAAGACGTCTCCGTGGTCACGTGGCCGGCATGACTCAACGCCAAAGGCGCACGGAACGCTGTTCCCTTCCCACCAAAGGGGGTCCCTATTTTTCTACTTGTATTTTTTACCTGCTTTCAAACTGCTAGGTTGGCAGAAGCTGGGACAAGTGACGGGAGCTCACCCCGTTACGCACCACTAGGGATTCGAACCGCTGAACTGCCAATCTTTCGATCGACAAGCTCACATCTTAGCCACTGAGCCACCGCATCCCTACCCAATAAGGAGAACTTAATCCCCCCAATAAGGAGAGCTTAATAATTGGCATAATTAAGCCCTGTATTTCCCCCCCCCCTTCCAAGCTCAAGCAGTTAATCATCTCAAAACTCCTTATAGCGAGGGTGTCAAACTGGATTTCTTCGAGGGCCGGATCAGCATTGTAGTTGTCTTCCCCGGGCCGGCAGGGGTGGTGGTAGGGACAGGACAGACACCTCCTGCAGCCCCCCACCCAACACCCCGTTTTGGCCAGCAGAGTTCTGCAGGAGGCCGTCCAGGCTGAAAATGGGACATGGAGTGCCGCGTGCGCTCCCACCATTCCAGAGGTGGGATTCAAAAATTTTAGCAACCGGTTTCTGGTTGGTGGGTGGGTGTGACCATGTTGGGCATGACCTACTCAGTCTCCTGCACCAGGGCGGGATGGGGGCGTTTTTGTCCTTTCCGGGCACCGGAGGCTTTCTTTGTACCTCCGGGAGGGCGAAAACGGCCTCCCACGGGCTCTGGAGGCCGGAAACACACCTGTTTCTAGACTTCTGGAATTTCCAGGAGGCCCGTTTTTCGCCCTCGCGGGCCCTCTACTTACCTGGCATCCAAAATGGGCCACGTGGAGACTCCTGGGAGGGGTGGGGCGGGGGGGCCAGCCAGTCCTCGCAACTACCAGTTCGGCGAACCGGATGTAAAATTAGCACCGAACCGGCTGAATCCCACCCTTGCCCTGATCCCCATTTTCACTAGAAGAGGCACCGTGGGCTGGTCTTTTGCTATTTCCAGGCTGGCACTGCAGGCCAGATCTAAGCCAGATCTTGGCCCTGGGGCCTTAAGTTTGATACCCCTGCCTTATAGCATCCATATTGTAGCGTGCATTGAGCCGAGGTTTATTCCTTCCTGATGTTTTGAAAGAAGGCAGGTTTTCAGGTTTAGTGTTTTATGTGCCTGGTTTACCTACCCCGTTCCCTTTATGCCCTTCCCATTTCTGTTGCAAACCTCCCTGATTTACAGGGTAAAGAAAGTTGGCAGCTGTTCTTTTCTTCCCTCAAGGAATGTAAACTGAAGTTCGTGAAAATACACACGGGTGCACGCACGCATGCATATAAACGCATCCAGAAGATAAACGAATACGCTTTTTTCTTTCTTTCTTTCTTTCTTTCCAGGCAATCGATCCATTGTTATGCTTGGGGATTTCCTATTTTCAGAACGATGAGAGTTCAAATTCTTACTTAGCCCGGTTCAAGAAACCGAGGCACAGGAGTAAGGAGAGGAAACTCCTGTGGGATTTTCCCAGCAGCTTAGGCAAATATAAATAAACCTGAATTTAGATCTCATCGCCTTTGCTGTCAATTTGGGGCTTTTGTGACCTGATTTTAGAGATTGCCCCTGCTGTGCTAGCCAAGGTTTTGGGGGTAGAATGTCTGATGTCGTATCTTTGTAGAAGGAAGCGTGTCAGTGCTAGAAACTCAGCCTAAAATCTCTCTCTCTCTCTCTCTCTCTCTCTCTCTCTCCTTCCACCCTCTCTCCCTTTCCCCGCTTCCCTTCCTCCCTTTCTTTTCCTCCCTCCCTTTCTCTGCTTTTCCTCCCCTTCTCTCTCTCCTTTCCCCCTCTCTTTCCCTCCCTCCCTCTCTCTGCTTTCCCTCCCTCCCTTCTTCCCTCCCTTTCTTTTCCTCCTCTCTCTCTTCTTCCCTCCCTCTTGGTTTTCCTCCCTCTCTCTCTGCTTTTCCTCCCTCTCTTTCCTCCCTCCCTCTTTTCCTCCTTCTCTCTCTCTTCCTCCCTCCCTCTCTTTCCTCCCTCCCTCTCTTTCTTTTCCTCTCTTTCTCTCTCTCTCTCCCTCCCTCCCTCTCTCTGCTTTTCCTCCCTCCCTCTCTTTTTTTTCCTCCCTCTCTTCCTCATTTAGTAAAAGTGAGGTTTAGCACATAATCTTTGTAAATGTGAACCCAAACCTTCCTGCAGTCTTCTCCTTGACCTGTTCCAAAACCATCTCTCTCCTCTCCTTCCATGACATTCCAAGAAATCCTTGGATTGAGTAAATCCAGACATTAATGCAGGTAGTCCTCGACTTATAACCATTCACCTAGGGATCATTCAAAATCATTGAAAAAAAGTGATTTGCGGCCAGTCCTCACCACTTAAAAACCATCATAAGCATCCCTAAGTTCATGTGATCAAAATCAACCCGCCACGTATTCCTGATCATTGCAGCATCCTGGGGTCACGAGATGACCGTTTGGGATCTTTTCAGCCAGCCTCTTGACAAGCAAATTCAATGGGAGGAGTCAGATTTGCTTAATGACTGCCTGACTTGCTTGATGACTGCGGTGAATCGCTTAACAACCGTGGCTCAAAAAAAGGTCATAAAATTGGACACGGTTCACTTTGCCTCGCTTAGCAACGCAAATTCTGGTTTCAGTTGTGGTTGTAAATCGAGGAGTCCCCGTATCTTTGCTCCTAATGCCTTGAAGAGCAAGGAGGAAGATATTATGTAGTAGCTGATAAGCTGGCGTTGCCCGGGTATTTATTTATCCCAATCCTGTATTAGACAGGAAGAGCAACTTCACTCTGAGCCCTGATTTCTGGTTTGGCGTCACGGAGAGACAGTCGAGGAAATAGCGGGTTCTGATGAGTCCCGCGAAAACCCCAGCTGACGAACCACCACCGATGGGTCTTTGGATCAGAACCATCCTGTAGGGATGGGGAAGAAAGAGAGGCACCTCGGACAACCAAGAGGAACAGGCAAGTTCCTCGGAGGTCAGCAGTAATGTTTTATTGATCATCAAAGCCTTGTTGAAAATATCCGGACCGAACATAATTTCTAATGTTGGATTTTCCCCCTTACCAGAGGGAGCCCCCTTGTGGAGTACTGTGAAGCTGTTACCATGGCAACTCCACTGTGCTGTACAGTAGATGCCATTTTAAGGCAGTCCAGTAGAAGCCGTTTTAAGGCACAACAGGCTATATCTTAACATAATATACCTCTCCCCCCCCAAGAGGGATGTTAGGGGTGAAAATACTCCCACAGTATTTCTTTCCAGAGAGTAAGTCATCTGTGTACCACGTTTGGTTAAAATTGCTCAAGGCATTCCAGAGTTATGCTGGAACATACACACATACATCCAGGTAGATAGGTAGGTAGGTAGGTAGGTAGGTAGGTAGGTAGGTAGATAGATAGATAGATAGATAGATTTTGAGTCCTAGCAACCCCAACTGGTGGGGCCACTGGCAAAGATTTGTGCTAGTCACAGTCCATAATCTCTGGAAAACACCCAATTGACTCTCCTTCCTGCTAACTAACAAAGGTACAAGTTCATTCTTTTGTTTCTTTCTCTCTTGCTTTCTCTAGGCGCCTGTTGAAAATTTCCTCTCCCAAGGAAAGCTGTTTTTTTTTTAAACCTGTTTTGGCAGGTGCCCAGGTCAGGTGGATTAGAAAAATCTGCCCGTTTGGAATGCCAATTATGTACCTCTTCAAAATTCAGATTCGAGTAACAGACTTTTTTTTTTTATTTTGCTCAAGACATGGGTGGCTCTCAGGGAATGCAATGCAGTGAATTGAGTTTTCATATGCTTCCTTTCCCTTCTCCGGTCATGCATCTTAGTTACTGAAATTAGCTACCCCTGTTCCCCTCAAAATAAGACCCAACCAGAAAATAAGCCCTAGCATGATTTTTCAGGATGCTCGTAATATAAGCCCTACCCCAAAAATAAATCCCAGTTAAGATCGTCAGCACACGGAGGCGTTTAGTACTGTATTTCCCCCCCAAAATAAGACTCAACTGGAAAATAAGCCATAATGCGTCTTTTGGAGCAAAAATTAATATAAGATCCGGTCTTATTTTGGGGGGGGGGAGACGGTATTATTTTTAGCAATAACACTTAGAGTTATATGCTGCTTCACAGTGCTTTACAGCCTCTCTAAGTGGGTTTCTAAGTCAGCATATCACCCTCAACAATCCTCATTTTCCCAACCTTGGAAGGAAGGATGGAAAGCTGAGTCAACCTCGAGCCAGTCAGGATCGAACTCCATGCTGTGGGCAGAGTCAGCCTGCAATAATGCATTCTAACCACTAACGTCGCCAGGGGCTCCTATGTAAAAGCGATAAAACCACAAAAATGAATGTTTCCAATAACAATAAAAAGACCGATTATAATTAAAAGATGAAAAACCTTTGCACATCTTAGTCTTTTCCCTTTTAGCGTTGAACCTACACCGTGCCACAAAGTTTATGGATTGTAATTGTAGTATAGTTAAACCAGGGGTCTGCAACCTTAACCACTCAAAGAGCCATTTGGACCCGTTTCCCACAGAAAAGAAAACACCGGGAGCCACAAAACCCTTCCCGTGCCTGCCTATTTCTTGAGCGGCCACAAAACTAGCCTATGTAGTTGAATTAAACATTCTGTTTTCTTCTGAAACTTTTCTTTTCTTGGATTTAATCCATGGTTGGCCTACCGGGGGTTGAAAGGCTCAATAAATCGAGTGCCGGCAGATGTCACACATTGGCGACTGTGATGCATATTTTGAGTGACAGGGAGCCGCAGCAGAAGGGGTGAAAGACCCACATGCGGCTCCAGAGCCACAGGTTGCTGACTCTCACCTTATCCTGTTTTGCTTTCTGCTGTGTTGCTGGATGGAAGGTGGGAAAGAGAGAAAACTGTTTTAATGTTTCATTTATTTGTGGAAAGAGAAACTTCCTATTTCATTGACACCCAGATTCGGGGACAGAATGACATTGTTCCACGCAGGAAGTAAAACAAATCGAAGCTTTTGAAATCTTACTAAGAGTAATCTTACCAATTGCTCACCTCTGCTAAATCCCTCTGTCTAGAATTGGTTGATTTTGCAGCTCTTTATCCCGGAGCTCGCTATATTCTGCTCAAGATTATATATTTGAGGGGATAAGGGGCATCTGTTGATGGATGTTAGCGGGATTTTGGTTAACTGATTGCTAAAGGAGATCAGCAGATTACAGGTAAGTGATCCAGTTCATTGTGACTTGCATTCGCAAGCACGGAAGGATTTCTATTCCTTGCAGACAGCTTGGTCCTTTGTATAAATCCTTCTGTTCAGTCAGAGCTGAAGAAGCTTCTTGGATAGTAAGCAAAATGTCTTCAAAGAAAAAGAAAAAAAAAACCCAGAAAGTCCAATTGCCTCTTGAGAAAAAAAGCACCTTTGGGATAACCATGGCATGGATGACTAAGAATCTCCATAGATATCCAGGATGTGATTTATTTTTCCATTTGGAAATGACCATCTAAAAAAATCTTAACTCAGCGCAAGTTGAGGGATTCAGATTAGTAAAGGTAAAGGTTCCCCTCGCACAGATGTGCTTAGTCGTTCCTGACTCTAGGGGGCGGTGCTCCTCTCCGTTTCAAAGCCGAAGAGCCAGCGCTGTCCGAAGACGTCTCCGTGGTCATGTGACCGGCATGACTCAACGCCAAAGGCGCACAGAACGCTGTTCCCTTCCCACCAAAGGGGGTCCCTATTTTTCGACTTGCATTTTTTTTTTACGTGCTTTCGAACTGCTAGGTTGGCAGAAGCTGGGACAAGTCACGGGAGCTCACCCCGTTACGCGACGTTAGGGATTCGAACCGCTGAACCGCCGACCTTTCGAGCGACAAGCTCAGCGTCTTAGCCACTGAGCCGCCGTGTCCCTTGTGGTGGGAATGAGGGCGATTCGGATTATTACAGAGTTAATTTTGCATTAACTCTGGTGTTAATTTTACAAAGCTCTGGTGCAGGGAAGGCTACAAGAGCCATACACCAACGTTGCTAATCTCTTCACCTAGATGTTAGAAATGTCCTGAGCTTGAAATCTTGAGAGAGAAAAACCCAAACAAACACTACAGCTGGGTTAAATAAAAGAATTCAGATTCTTTTAAGACCAGCAAGATTAAAAAAAAAAAACCACACACGTATAAAGAGATGCAGATGCATACCAAGCCTTCTCTTAGAATGCAGCTGTTATGATAAGCCGAAGGTACATTGAAGGAAAAAAAAAAGAAGGATTAGCAAGAGAGATTACAGAAGAGTTGGAGAAACTGACTTGGCCAGGGGGAACGAAAAAGCATCCACTGTTAGCAGTTTGGACCAGCCATGTTATCTAGCAGTAAATATGCCACCCGCCCACATAATTCTCATACCCTCCCGAGGTTTTACAGATGAAAAAAAAAATACAGTCTGTCTTATGTGTTGGGAAACCCTCCCCCCCTTCCTCCTCATTCCTAAGATCACTTCTCAAGCTTTTTTCCCCCCTCCCTGTTTGCTGAATGTTGCATTCATTTATTTTTCAGCTGCCTGCCCTGCAAAGATTCAGGAGTTAAAAAAAAGGGGGGCATTTGTTCTCTGGGTTAAATGCGTTCTAGGGGGGGGAAAAGGCCCAACCCCAAAATGTGAGTCTTAAACCAATGGGACGGCGAGGCGTTGCATTATGTACGTGAATTGTTCGTCCCTGTGCATTGTCTTTTGTGCCCCCCGTTGCCACTTAGACTCTGCTGCTATGAATGCGCCCTTGAAAACCAAAGGCCTGAAATGGGAAATTAAGGCACAGGATGCCAGGAAAAAAAAAATGTATTTTCTAGAAGCCCAGGCATTTGGGGGGTTGAGGGGTGGTGGTGTAGCAAGCCATGAGGCTGTCAGATGGTGGAGATGCTTGTTACGGCCAAAGTTTCCCCCTTGTACCATTGTGTCTTTTTATTTGTTCATCCTCCGTCTTTAAATTTAGTTAAGAAGTTCTACTGTGTTTCCCCCCGAAAATAAGACCCGGTTTTATTTTATTTTCGGCCCAAAATAAGCACCAGGTCTCATTTTTTGGGTGGGATCAGTGGTGGGTTCCTCCCGGTTCGGCCCGGTTCTCCCGAACCGGTAGCGGTGATGATATGATGTCACCGAACCGGTTCTGCCCCCCCGCCCCCGTGCCCTCACATCCACCCCCCGCGTTATTCTTACCTTTTATTTGGCCCCACCCCCAATCTATTGCTGCCTCCTGAGTCCCAGCTGATGGCTAGAGGGGAAAAAAACTGTTTAAACTCTTGCCGCGGGGCTTCAAAGGGCCGCCCTACAGCTGATCAGTGGTAAAAGAAAACAAATGAGTAGACCAGTGCCTGCAAAAATACACGAGTAGACCAGTGCCTGCAAAAAATAAATGGGTAGATCGGTACAGCTCTGCAAGCAGTTAAAAGCCTGGTAGACCAGTGCCTCTGCTAAAATCCTAAATAATTGTCACATGACCATCAAGCCACACCCACAAAATAAGCCACGCCCAGAGAACCGGTAGTAAAATTTAAGAACCCATTCCAGGGGAAGGATACTGCAAAATCCCCATTCCTTCCCCACTCCAGGGGAAGGATATTGCAAAATCTCCATTCCCACCCCATTCCAGGGGAGTGGTGTCAAGCTGGCCACACCCACCCAGTTGGCCACACCCACACCAGGGGTGGGCTCTACCTACCTTTACTACCTATACCTTTTCTGCATGCATAGAAGCGTTTTGATGATGTCGGGGTCGGTGGGCAGAGCTTCCCGCCGATTTTACTACCGGTTCTATAGAACCGGTGCAAACCGGGGGCAACCCACTGCTGACCCACGCCCACCCGAGGTCAACCACAGCCCTCAATGAAATCGAGTTTGACACCCCTGCCCTAGAGAAAGGATGGTGCCTCACACCGGATGCCGCCTGACTAGCCGATCCCTATCAAAGTCTGCAGCCCTGAGGAAGGGTGGCGCGTGCCTCCGTCAGCCATGAAAAAAGAGAGTACAACGCTCTTTATTCTTACTTTCCTATTGCTTGCGGGCAATCCTTTCTACTACGCCCGAGCTTCGTTTACCTGCTGTTTTTTTTTTCTTCCCTCCTCCCTTCTCCCGAGGCTGGAGGAACCAGATGTACGACAACGCTGCACAGCCCCGTTCTTAAAATTTGAATCTTCCTCCTCCTCTCGTCTCCCTTGGGCCTGCCCTGACCTGTAAAATGCCTGCAACGGAGACCCTTCAAAGGATTTTCAGGCTGCGCCTAACAGGTCTTTAAATCACACACGCCTAAATGGAAATAGGTCATCGTTCACTCATTCAGGGCCCCGTTGTGTCTCTAGATAAGTTACAGCGCTGCGTAATTTGCTTCCCGTTTACTCCAGAGAGTTGGAGTCAGTCAGCAGACGGCAGAGGTTTTTTTTGGGGGGGGGGGAGCAACTTTTTATTCATGTATTTCAAACACGGAGAAAAGGCTACCTGTTGTGACCTAGGCTCGATTAGTCCTTACAAAACACGATTAATCCCAAACAAAGTTATTTTATTATAACAGCTGAGAATTACTTCATCCCCGGCTTAGTCCAAATTAATTCCAAAACAAGTCCTTCAGTAAAAGTCCTTTGGGCTTATCACAAACCTTTTTATCTTCTTTGCCACCCTGCCAAAGGCCTTTCTTGGCCAAGCCCCACGAAGTTCAGAAACGAGATGCCGACTGGAAACAGATTTAGCAATGTTGCTTTCCTACAAAGAGCCCAAGAGCCTTTGCTGCTCTTTTAAGCCTTATGGGAAGGGCCAATCATCTCCTGGCCTTACTCCCGAGTCGTCCCTTTTGCTTTAGCTACTCTTGCCTTCTCTTGTTCCTCTGCCTCTCTGCTGTCCGACTTTGGAGGCTCCAGAGTCCATGCATCACTCCCAGATGGCCCTGGCCCCATCTCTGCCTCCAATGCAAAGCCCTCGTCAGAGCCTTCCCCAGACTCCAGGACTGGCCCATGGTCCTCCCCAGCCTCCTCACTGTCTAACTCCGCTGCCAGCTCCGCAGGTTGCTGGTGGACCACAACATCACCCTGGAAAGGAATTAACCTACTACCCCACCTGCCTTTAATGTACCTGCAAGCTTCTGGGATTTTTTGTGCATTGGGAATAAAGATCAGCCATAGGCAGTGACTTATCCGGAGATACCACCTCGGAGGCTGGGCAGTTTGAACTCCAAAACCAAAGCAGAATAGTAACTCATGCAAAGGTTCGTCAGGCAGCCTCTGCTGCCGATCGTTCTGGGTGTATGGTGTTTTCCACAGAAAATGATTCCTATTTAGTCAAATGCCTGTTTGCCATCTTTGCCAGCTTCTTGTCCGATATTGCCTTGATTGGAGCCGTTCACTGCCTCTCAATGAGAGAGAGGGAGAGGAGGAGAAGAAGAAAGGAGGAGGAGGAGGAGGAGAAGGAGAAGAAGAAGGAGAAGGAGAAGGAGAAACCACCATGTTTCCCCAACAATAAGACCTGGTTTTATATTAATTTTTGCTCCAAAAGATGCATTAGGGCTTATTTTCTGGTTAGGGCTTATTTTGGAGGGAAAATAATGCATCCATCTGGCTGACAAATCTTAACTGGAGCTTATTTTTTGGGGTAGGCCTTATATTACGAACATCCTGCAAAAACATGCTACAGTTTATTTTACGGTTGGGTCTTATTTTCAGAGAAACAGGGTAGATGGTCTTTTCAAGGGGGGGGGAACCCCTTAGCATTGAAAAAGACGGAGAAAAGGGCCATTCAAATTATCTAGGGGAGAATTGGAGCAATTTATCTGTGAGCAAAAGCCAACACAGATGGTTCTTAATTATTCGGAATAGACTTCTGGCAGAAGAGACATTTGGCAGAGGTTTTTAGAATTACGGTATGCCTAGTTTGGAAGAGAGGGGAAAAAAAAACAGGAGGAAAAAAAATATGCGGCTATAATACTTGAATTGGGAGCTGTCCATGAAATTAATCAGAGAGAGAAGTGGACTCAATCACTCAACAGTCTCCTAGGACTGCTTATGGAATGTTTTATTGGTGTTAACCTGCTTCAAAATCAAAGGTGGGCTGCTGGGGGTTCGGAAGAACCTGTAGCTAAGATTTTGTGCAGGTCGGAGAACCCCCAAATCTCACTCCTGGCTGACCCACCCCACCCCAGGAGTCCCCACACGGCCCGTTTTGGATGCAGGTAATTGCAGGGCGTGCATGGCGGCTCGGGGAGAGCGAAAAACGGGCCTACCGGAAGTTTGAGGAGGCCAGAAACTTCTGGAGCCTGGGGAGGCCGTTTTTGCCCTCCTGAAGGCTCGAGAAAAGCCTCTGGAGCCCGGGGAGGCCAAAAAGACACACACCCCACCGTGGTGAAGGAGGCCGACTAGGCCACGCCTACCATGGCCACGCCCACCCAGCAACCGGGCAGAGAAACCCCTCGCTAAAATTTTTGAAGCCCATCCCTGCTCCTAATGTATTTCTATCTCATGCTTTCCAGTAAAGAGACCTGAACGGTAGGTCTTAACTACCAGAAAATTGGAAGTGGGAGGGCTTAATTAGACCCAGATGTCGGGAGCAAGAATCCTTGGGACGTCTCAAACTCCCCCCCTCCCATTTTTTTGCGAAACTGACGAAACTCCCCGCAGAATGAGAATTTGCAACCTCCAAAGAGAGAGGGGAGGACCCGGGAGTTGAGACCAAACAAATAACACCACGGGGTATTTTGCTGAGAGCGTAGGCAAAATGATGTCGGATCTGTGGGAACGAAGTGGGGGGGGGGGCGGAGAGAGCGTTTGAGGAACAAAGATGTGCTGGCAGATGTTTACGCCCGACGGAAGCTGCTTGGGTCCCACTGTTGCGATCCCGGCGTTATCCCATTCGGTGTCACTCCATTAAAAGTTTTATTTTCCTCCCTCTCCCTAATTCTGCTCTGCAAGCGGTATTTCCTCTTGCGATTAAAATTTCCTCTTTGGTCTTCTCATGACACCGTGTTGTTGCCACAGATAAAAGAGTCACGGATGACCTGTGGCGATGGGACAGCGGCCACCCACCAAACAAAACCCATTTGTGGGTTTTCCACCAGAGAAGGGCCATGGAACCAAGTTTTTTCGTTGCGTATTTTGAGTCGCAGCATCTCCTTCGCTGAAACTTTCGACAAGATGCTGAGACTAGCAGTGTTCTGAACGAAGCCAAGACTTCACTGGTTGACTGACCGTCAAGAGGCTGAGATAGATTTATAGATTTCTAATATCTTCTTAATCACTTTCGCTTTTCCAATTTTGTGCAAATACAATTCTAGCTGCGGTTATTACATGAATAATCAAACACACCAGTTTCTTTACTATAAATTCCCGGTAAAATCCCCAACAGAAACAATTCCGGTTTTAAATCAATATGTTGTTGGTCATCTTCTCCAGCCGCGGACGAATTTTTGCCCACTATATTTTTGCTTCTCCACATGTCCACCGCATATGATAGTACGACCCATCCAGAGGTTTTCTCAATGAGAGAAGGCTGCTGAAATTTTGTGAGCTCTTTTCTGGGTTTGTTTGGGTTTTTTTTTTTTGTATTTTCCGTTCCACCCGGTAAGAAAGAGACGGATAAATGCTGTTTTGATTTGCAAGGAGAGAAAAAGAACCAGGAGGTGAGCTTTGCAAATAAATCAGAAAAGCTATTTTTGGCGCCCGCAGAGTTGCGGATTTTGGATTTGCGGCTGTGTAATGTAGCTACTCCCTCTTTCCTCAGGGCTGGCATATCACTGTGCTCACTCCTTCAATCTAGTCTGATTATGTGTTGCACGCCCTTTAGTAAATACTTTTCATCTCTGAAGCTGCACGTTCCTGAACCGGGCAGAAGAATAAAACTGAATTGTGAGCCGCAGGCTGTTTGCGTACTCTAGATCGGGGTCCCCAACTTTTTGGACCTCAGGGACCACTAAATTCATAATTTTAAATCCCGCGGACCACTAATATGATCTGCCTAATGACCGGCTGGGTGGGCGTGGCTAGGTGGTCATGTGACTGGGTAGGTGTGGTCAACTCAATGTCACTCATATTGAGGGGCACCTCTCCGGCCTCTACTTGCCCCTCCCGTCCCAGCCCCTCCTCGCCTTCCCCCTCCCCCCAGGCTCCTTAGTGGCCCAACAATTCTTGGAGCTAAGCAGCCACCATGAGAAAGAGTTGGCAAAACAGCTGGCTCAGTTCAAATTGGATCTGACCGAAAAGGAGGCTCAGCAGAAGCATCTCACTGAGGACTAGGAGCATTGGCTTTCCAAGCAGACGGAAGACCTGCGGGAGAGCAAAGCCAGGTACCGGCGCTTGGAGACTCAGCGGGCTGAGATGGTCAGCCAGTTCCAGGCCACGATGCAGTCCCACTGGAACGAGGACATCTGGCTTCCCTCCAGCCTTCGTCCAAAGCCCCACACCAGGAGGCCAAAGCAGACCCCGAGTCAGAATTCCTGCCCCCCCTCCGACCCCCACAAAAAGACCCCGAAGGGGGAGACTCTCTGCAGCAACACAAACCTTCATTGCACATATCCATCCCAGGCGCTGTAGTTCGAGGACCCCTGATTTAATGCAATATAAAAAACGCAAATAATTTTCCTGCGGACCACCAACATTTTCTCACGGACCACCAGTTGGTGACCGCTGCTCTAGATTGTCCACCCTGCTGTGGCTGATGGTTTATTTCTTTCTTCGGCTCTTCAGCAGCTCCACTTTTGCCGGTCCCGAAAATTAGGTTTATTCCTATTTGCTAAAATTTCTTTTGACGTCCCTAGCGTCATTTGTTGCCTGGTGTGCAATGGGATGGAATACACCAGAATCATAATAATTTAAAAAATGTACGTGGCCATAGAACCTGCTCAGTAAATTGGATGGATTTCTCCCTGTCTTGCCACCTGAATTGTTTTCGTGGGATCGTTTTAAAGATATTCAATGGCCTGTGGTTTTTTTTTTCTTGGAGAGAGAGAGAGAGAGAGAGGAACAAAAAAACCCAAAATTAATCCTATCGCTCTCCCAAACAGACAGGTTCCAATTAGGCTGGGAAATAAAATCTGTGAGTTTGATGTGAGAGTCCCATCTGATTCAGGCGTTCAAACCAAATCGGGTTGGAATGTCTTAATTGCCAGTCTGGTGTGTGTGTGGGGGGGGGGGGGGGGGGGGGGGGGGGGGGGGAGGGGGGCACAGAAATGTCAAAAATCGGCACTCGATTCCAAAAGGGGGGAATGAGAATGAACCTTCTTTCCAGTCTCATTTCTTTTGTGTACAAAGCTCCTCTAAACAAGGCTCGGCTTTGTTAAGCCGAAGGAGAAGAGGAGAGAAAAAAAACCCATTTCTTTCGAATAAGAAAAACGGGGCCACGGTTCTTTTTATTTCAAAGTGGCGAATGAAACAGTAGTAAACTGTGAGAGGGATCTTGGAGTCCTAGTGGACAATCACTTAAATAGGAGCCAGCCGTTTGCAGCAGCTGCCGAAAAATGCCAACACGGTTCTAGGCTGCATCAACAGAGGGATGGAATCCAGATCACTTGAAGTGTTGATACCACTTTATAAGGCCTTGGTAAGGCCACACTTGGAATCCTGCATCCAGTTTTGATCGCCACGATCTAAAAGAGATGTGGAGACTCTGGAAAGAGTGCAGAGAAGAGCAACAAAGATGATTATAGGCAGTGGTGAAATCCAATTTTTTTTTTACTACCGGTTCTCTGGTCGTGGCTTGGTGGTCGTGGCAGGGGAAGGATATTGCAAAATCGCCATTCCCACCCCACTCCTGGCGGAAGGCTATTGCAAAATCTCCATTCCCACCCCACTTGGGGGCCAGCCAGAGGTGGTATTTGCCCGTTCTCTGAACTGCTCAAAATTTCCGCTACAGGTTCTCCAGAACCTGCAGGATTTCACCCCTGATTATAGGGGACTGGAGGCTAAAACATATGAAGAACGGTTGCAGGAACTGGGCAGGTTTAGTTTAATGAAAAGAAGGACGAGGGGAGACATGATAGC
>WNWU01000078.1:2676098-2686908 GCA_012654045.1 Ptyas mucosa
CACCCAGTCTGCTTTCATGCCTAAGGTGGGACTAGAACTCACCATCTCCTAGTGATTGACCCAAAGTCACCCAAAGTCGCTTTCATGTCTAAGGTTGAACTAGAACTCACCATCTCCTAGTTATTAGCCCAAAGTCTCCCAGCTGGCTTTTGTGTCTAAGGCAGAACTAGAACTCCCAAGTCTGCTGGCTTTTAGCCTAGTTATCTCTCTCTCTCTCTCTCTCTCTCTCCCTCTCTCTCTCTCTCTGACACACACAACCCCCTGTCTTTTTGGAGCCACTAAGACTGACGCCCCTCCCCCATTTCTCTCCTTGGCGTCTCCAGACAGATGCCGGGACGAGTGCCGTTTCAACGCCGTGTGCCTGATCCGCCGGGGCCTCGCCCGCTGCTCCTGTGAACGGGTGGTCTGCGACGGTGCCTACCAGCCTCTCTGCGGCAGAGACAGCCGGACCTACTTCAATGACTGCGAGCGCCAGAAGGCGGAGTGCCAGCAGAAAGCCGCCATTCCGGTCAAGCACCACGGACCTTGTGGTAAGTGAGGCCGGACGGGGCCCCAAAACTCACCCATTTCTCGGCCTCCCACCCAGTGGGCGCAGCAGCCGAAAGAGGTAAGTCTGACCCCACCCCATCCCCACCTCGGGATGAAACGCAGCCCGTCCCGCTCTCTTCTTTTCCTCTTCGTTCCCTGCTCTCCTCCCGTGGCGTCCTCTGTCTTTGTTTGTCACCATTTTTGTCCTTCGGGGGAATTTTGAAGAAAGAGTGTTCAGTCCTGTTCATTCTCCATCTTTTCATCCCTCTCTCACTCTCGTTCCTGTCTTTCCCTGCTTGCTGATTCCTTTCTCAGCTTGGGCATCACATGCGCTAACCTCTTGCACCATTCGAAGTTGGGTCCTTTAACGCCCCTTTCCATTCTCCCAAATCTTTCTTAAGTTTGCAGGGCTGAATCTTGGCGGCGTCTCTTCTCCCAGGGTGTCAGAAGCGGAGGGACGCAAGGCAAGGCCGTGCTTTCCCTAAAAGAGCTCAAAACAGGCAGATTGTTAAGGAATTCGCAGAGGAACCCTTGAATAGCAAGGGTGTGTACATGAAAGCGATTGAGAGTAGATACGAATAAACACAGTCAACACACAGATACACTTGAGTTGTGTTTACTTTCAGGAAATAGTAAGGCACAGTCCAATAAACAGTCCAGGCCATACACATATAAAGCAGGCGATAGCAAAACTACAGTCCAGGGATAATCCAATAACAAAGTCTTCTTACCAGTTGTCGTAGTCATTCACAATAAACAGTTCTTCTGGATTTGCAAACAGTAGCATACAGAGATATCAGAGAGCAAGAACAGCAAAGAGAAACAAACCATGTTTCTAGCTCCCTCTTAAGGAGATTGGCTACAGAGCTAACCAATCAGGACACAGTATGATGCAATACAGCAATCTTAAAGCGATATTGATGGTTTATATATTGCCAACCCAACAAGGTAGGTAATACTCATTTCCTAACACAGATCATTAGGCCAAACACAGGAAGGAAACAAAGAGGCTATCTAGCTGGTTCACTTAATCCTGTTTATTTGATGTCCGCTTTCCCATTCACTGTTGCCCCTTTTACAAATCCAGGACCGATAACAAAACATTGAGAATAAATTTGCAAATTGTTAACCCCGTACGTCACCTCTCTTCCCCCCCCCCCCCCCACACCCCATGGAATTTTTAACTGTAGACTCC
This sequence comes from Ptyas mucosa, assembly GCA_012654045.1. Classification (NCBI taxonomy): domain Eukaryota; kingdom Metazoa; phylum Chordata; class Lepidosauria; order Squamata; family Colubridae; genus Ptyas; species Ptyas mucosa. Next base: position 2,677,822 of record WNWU01000078.1, read on the forward strand.
CGGAACCAGCAATCTGGATTTTCTTTCTACAGGTAGTCCTCGACTTATGACAGTTCAGTTTAGCGACCATGCAAAGTTACGACGGCATTGGAAAAAGGGACTATTACGACCGTTTTTCATGCTTAGGACCGTTGCAGCATTCCCAGGTTCACAAGATCAAAATTCAAACCCGTGGCTACCGACTCCTATTTATGATGGGATGATCCCCTTTTGTGACCTTCTGACACGCAAAACCAACGGGGAAGCCAGGTTCGCTTAACAATCGCGTGACTAATTTAAGAGCCGAGGTGGCGCAGTGGTCAGAGTGCGGTACTGCAGGCTACTTTCTGCTGACTGCCAGCTGACTGCAATTTGACAGTTCGAATCTCAGCAGGCTCAAGGTGGACTATGCTTTTCATCCTTCCAAGGTCGGTAAAATGAGGACCCAGATTGTTGGGGGCCATAGGGCTGACTTTAATCCGCTTAGAGAGGGCGGTAAAAGCACTGTAAAGCAGTATGTAAGTTTTAAGGACTATTGCTATTAATAACCGCAGTGATTCACTTAGCAACAGGGGTCAAGAAAAGTCATAAGATTGGAGCAAAAAGCACTCAACAAGTGTTTCGCTAAGCAAGCAGAAACGTTAGGCTCAACTGTGGCTGTAAAGTCGAGGACTACCTGTAATAAATTATGGGAACGTGTGTCTCAAGGAAATTCCATGCGGATAATCCATTGCCGAAGAGGCTTTCGTTTTCATACGGACTCGATTCGAAAAGCATGTCAAAAGAAGAGTTAGCAACTTCATTTCTACCACATGCAAATTTGATTACTATTAACCCTGGTCAGGCTTGCCTGCTGGGGATTTAGTCCGCGATTCCGTTCTACGATGCGAACCCACAAAAACGAGTTAAATCAGTAACTGAATTAAACGCACCAGCTAAACCATGGTAATATGTTTTTCCACCTCCTCTGAAAATTCACAGGGGGAAAGATAACGATATTATCTCTCTCAGGAGCATCCAGAAAAGAAAAAAGATAAAAGATAAAAACTCTTGTTTTTCTGGCTGGCTTAAAAAAAATAACAACGAAAAAAACCCCACACACTGGGTGCGAAAGGAAGGAAGAAAATTAATCTCGGCTGTCTGGTGTGCAGAAGCAAAGCGGATTAGATATCACACCGCACACCCGAAAACAGTCAAACATTTGCATCGAGGCAAATAATTCTCCGCTAATTTTTCCGCCACGATAACATCTTTTTAATCTTCCAATCGCCCCCGAGATTCTGAGTTGGAAAACGTGAAATAATCACAGGTTGGATTTCACCAACCGTCGTTCGCTGAAGTATTTCTTACAGCAGTGCTTTTTCTCTCTATCTCATGTCGTTCTGCCCTGTCGGCAGTTCCCGAATGCTACTCTGTTTTCCCGAAAATAAGACCCAGCCAGAAAATAAGCCCTAGCATGATTTTTCAGGATGCTCGTAATATAAGCTCTACCCCAAAAATAAGCCTCAGTTAAGACTGTCAGCCAGATGGATGCATTTAGTACCGTATTTCCTCCAAAATAAGACCCAACCAGAAAATAAGCCCTAATGTGTCATTTGGAGCAAAAAATTAATATAAGACCCGGTCTTATTTTGGGGGAAACACAGTATTAATACTTCAGACCGGTGCTCACCCTAACCCTTACTTTCGGGGAAATATGATAGTTTTTTGGGGGGGAACACCCAATTCAAACCACCAGGCAAAATGTCTGTGTGGTATTGAAGATGTGGAGACTCTAGAAAGAGTGCAGAGAAGAGCAACTAAGGTGATGAGAGGACTAGAGGATAAAACATATGAAGAACGGTTGCAGGAACTGGGTATCTCTCGTTTAATGAAAAGAAGGACTAGGGGAGACATGATAGCAGTCTTCCGATATCTCAGGGGCTGCCCCAAAGAAGAGGGAGTCAAGCTGTTTTCCAAAGCACCTGAGGGCAGGACAAGAAGCAACGGGTGGAAACTAATCAAGGAGAGAAGCAACTTAGGACTAAGGAGAAATTTCCTGACAGTGAGAACAATTAACCCGTGGAACAACTTGCCTCCAGAAGTTGTGAATGCTCCAACACTGGAAGTTTTTAAGAAGAGATTGTATAACCATTTATCTGAAGTGGTGTCAGGTTTCCTGCCTGAGCAGGGGGTTGGACTAGAAGACCTCCAAGGTCCCTTCCAATTCTGTGATTCTATTCTATTCTAATTGACAGACATTCAGAAGAAGCCGCCAAGGAAAGCTGGACGCCTTTTAAAAAAAAAAAAAACTACCAATTTTCTTGCCAGGGGAAATTAAATTGGGGGTGTGCCTTTGAAACCTGGGGGAAGCAGTCCATAGCTGTGTCTGTCTCTCTCTCTTCCCCCTCCTCCTCCTTTCTGTCTCTCCTTCTTCTTTCTCTCTTTCTCTCTGTTGTCTTGTGTCTTCTAGCGTTACCTGTTCGGAGAAAGGAAGTGCACCTGCCCAGTTCTCCGGATCACTCTACCAGGAGAATTCTGCTGCGAGGTTCGCGTCTTTCCTCGACCATACCCTCTTCGCTTCCATTTGGCATCGCCTGTTTCCCTGCGTTTTGCAGAGGGAGGGAGGGAGGAAATCCTATTTTTTTTCTCTTGCTTTCAAAGCCCTTCCCCTTGCCCGTCGATGCCCGGTTGGCACAAGAGCTGGCGGCTGGCATTCAAAGCCTTTTGCAAGCCTTTTCCTTGCCCGTCAATGCCCGATTGGCACGAGAGCTGTCGGCTGGCATTTCCCCCCGCCCCCTTTGTAAGGGTCACAAAGTCTGCAGCCTTCTCCTTTACACACACACGATGCATTCCCACAACATTTTGAGCCCGGGGACTGAATTAGCTCATCTTCTGGGCTTGGGTGTTATCTGTGCTTCAAAATCGCGCTTGACTATCATGCTTGAGACTCTAGAAAGAGTGCAGAGAAGAGCAACAAAGATGATTAGGGGACTGGAGGCTAAAGCATAGGAAGAACGGTTGCAGGAACTGGGTATCTCTCATTTAATGAAAAGAAGGACTAGGGGAGACATGATAGCAGTCTTCCAATATCTCAGGGGCTGCCCCAAAGAAAAGGGAGTCAAGCTGTTCTCCAAAGCACCTGAGGGCAGGACAAGAAGCAACGGGTGGAAACTAATCAAGGAGAGAAGCAACCTAGAACTAAGGAGGAATTTCCTGACAGTTAGAACAATTAATCCGTGGAACAACTTGCCACCAGAAGTTGTAAATGCTCCAACACTGGAGGTTTTTAAGAAGAGGTTGGATAACCCTTTGTCTGAAGTGGTGTAGGGTTTCCTGCCTAAGCAGGGGGTTGGACTAGAAGACCTCCAAGGTCCCTTCCAGCTCTACTCTGATTGACTGATTAGAAAAGTAAAATTACATGAAGAAACCCATCTTTGGGTTACCAAGAGGTTGGTAGTTGGCCAATTTACTATGAATTCCGAACAGTATCCTCGTCTGCCTTTGCTGAATTGAGGAGAAGGGAGAATGCTTAGAAATGCAGGGTGATTGGTTACTTTGAGACTAGATATCTCGTTTTTCTTTTTTCCTCGAGGTGTTAAGAGCAGCTGGTCGGCTTTGATTAAATCCCAGAGAAAAGCTTCTAGCCCAGGAGTAAGAAGAGTGCATGGCTTGCCATCTCCCTGACAGGCTTGCTTTCTACCTGCAGGGAAATGGCTAGCAGGGAGCTGCTTCCCTGCCATGAAAATCCAGCAAGGTTTGAGATCCCTCCTCCTGCCACGCTGTCCTGTCGTCCCGTGGGGCTGGGGTCTTCTTTTAAGATTGGTTTTGTTTGTGTTGTGGCCCGCCAGCAGACTCAGACAGTGAGGAGGTTGGGGAGGAACATGGGCCAGTCCTGGAGTCTGGGGAGGGCTCTGATGAGGGCTCTGCGTCAGAGGCAGAGAGAGGGCCAGGGCCATCTGACAGTTATCAGCTGCCTTCGGAGTCGGACATCAGTGAGGCAGAACAACAGCTGGAGCCTGTTCCCAGTATGAGCTGCCAGGAGAAGGGAAAAGCTAAGGAACAAGGGTCGACTCAGGAGTAAAGCCACAGGTGGACAATGGCCCCTCCCAGAGGGAATAAAAGAGGAGCGAAAGGGGAGTGGAGTTTGCAGGAGACAATTAGTTCGCTTAATTGGTTCGTGACTCTCCGAGACTCCTTGCCAAGTTTTGAAGATATCGGCCTGGCAGCTCTCCAAGCCAGATAAGGTCCGCGACTGTAAAATCCTCCCTTGAAAGACTTTGCTGGATGTGAATGAGAGGAATTCACAGTCACTTCATAAAAAGGGGGATTTTTGTCGGGACAAGGAGCCTGCTTCATGCTCTTGGGAAGCCTAGCCCAGAACAAGTTTGCACAGCCCAACGGGCCATCGCATGAAATTCCGGACTTTAGAAGAACGATGGCTGCTTCTTCCTCCTCATCCTGTCTCAGTGTTTTCCCCGCCTTCCCCTCTTCCTCTCTCGCTTCCCTCCCACTGCGAAAGGCTCCCTTGCGATGAACACCCCCTCCCCCGCATCCTGCTTTCCGCGTCCTTCCTTTGAGCTACTTGGCATTTGCGTTCAGAAGTGGGTTTCACAGAATTTTACCACCGGTTCGCCGCGCACTGAAAATGTGACGCCTTCTGCGCATAAAAAAAAAACTTTTTTAAATAAAACTTTTAAAAAGTTTTTTTTAAAAAAAAGGTGGATCTGTCATGAGGCGTAGCCAAATCTCCACCCCACCCCGTTTGGCAAAATCCAGAGTGTGGCCGCTGCGGCTTTTCCACATAGATGGGCATCTCCTACCGTCTTCATTCAGTGACGTGACCAGCAGCGGGTTTCTCATTATGTTACTACCGGTTCGTCGCGCATGTGCACTTTATACGTGAGCGCACCCGGTTGACGCAAGCACCTGCCTTTCGTGCATGTACCCAGCCTCAAAAACGTGCCTAAATAGGGTGACATAGAGCCGGGGCGAGTGGGTGCTACCGGTTCGGGTGAACTGATCCGAACCGGCTGAATATCACCTCTGGCCATGACCCAATAAGCAGAAGTAGCAATTTGGAAAAGGGCCACCTCTGATGCAGGCACCCCAGTTATGTGGAGAAATGCATAATGGAGTCGATTTTTTAAAGGGGGGGGGGACACTGATCCCTTCCCTCCTGTGTGAAAGGGGCAGTTAATCAGGAAATGCCAAGGGAACCCCTTGCTTTGAAAGGTGCCTCACCCGTTTGGGCGATAGAGCGGTCTGCATATGCCTTGATTCCTGATCCTTTCACCCAAATTGTCAAGAGAGAAAGAGAGGTGGAGGACTCTGTCCAGCTCCACTAGGGCAGGGGTCGGCAATCTGTGGCTCTGGAGCCGCATGTGGCTCTTTCATCCCTCTGCTGCAGTTCCCTGTCTCTGGTCGGCTGCACAATTGATAAGGCTTTCGGTTAGGGCAGGTAGAGGAAAAAGGATGCCATGCTAGGTGGAGACTCTATGGTGGGGGAACCGGACTTCCGGTTGGCTCTGGAGTGTTTAGTGTTTAAAGTTGCCGACCCCTGCCCTAGAGTGTCCCCCCCTTCTCTAACCATTCTATTTGCTTTCCTGCTCTTCTGATGCAGATCTTGGCAAGCCGAGCCCCTGTTTGAGCGTCGAGTGCCAGTACGGTGCCACCTGCGTGGTGAAGAACCAGGAGGCCGTTTGCGAGTGTCAGCAAGTGTGCCAGAGCGTTTACGATCCGGTCTGCGGCAGCGACAACCTCACCTACAGCAACCCTTGCGAGCTGGACGCCATGGCGTGCGCCCTCCGGAAGGAGATCCGGGTGAAACACAAGGGCCCCTGTGGTGAGTGGTTAGATCCCCTGCTGCCTGAAATAATAAAGAAAAATGGAAAACAGAAAAGAATGAACAATTATCCTTGGGGGGGAGGGGGGGCCTCCGAAAGCAAGATCCTAGCTTTTAGCCTGATTTCATTCTTACTTCTGATAGTTTTAGAAGAGAAACGCAGTGACATTCCAAACTCAGTTAAAAATTCAGATAGCTGCTCCTATTGTTGGAAGCTCTGCTATCTGAGTGGGATCAGAAGAGTGATGAGTGAAGGAAGCCCAGCCAGGGCAAAATTGGCAGGCCTCCTGTTGTTGTTCGGCGCCTCCGGCAGCCGAATCAAAGGAGGAGGAAGTGTGGGAATCGGGTCAGCATCAGGGCAACCTGAGAACTCCGAGGGGGAAGAGGGAATGGAGCCGGCAGAGAGACAGAGGCGGAACCTGGACCGTCCGTCAGCCATCAGATGGACAGTCAACAGCCCCCAGGTCTGGAGATGGCTAATGAGGAAGAGGAGGAACAGCTGGGTCCAGTGCCTGATATGTGGATGCACAGAAGGCAGAGGAGAGGAGAGCAGTGGAAATCAATGGGCCGGTCCTTGGGACAGAAAAGCCATTGCTACTAGCGAAGCCCCTCACTAGCTCTGGGGATAAAAGGCAGGGGCGGAGATGAATAGGTGTGGCAGACAACTATTCGTCTCCTGGACGGACAGACACATTAGCCTGCGGTGAGAGAGAAACTTTTTGCCGGGGCTGCTGGCGCTCCTAAGAAAGAAATAATTGATTTAACCAAAACCGAAACACTCGCCACAACGTGGCACTGAATACAATCCCAGCATCCCGAGCGGATGGTCTCTATTTTTCTATAAAGCAGCTGTTCTTTCAGGGAGCCCGCGAAAGCCAAATCGAGAAATTATTTAAACATCCCTCCGTTTTAATGTCTCGTGCGGTAAATATTTGGTGGGTCTAATCCACCTCTTCGGGTCCGTTTTTTCCGAACATCCCAAACTGTTTGAAGACTGCTGCAGTCTAAAAAAAAAAAAAAAAAAAAAAAAAAAAAAAAATTGGCTGAGAGGCCGTAGCTGTTAACCCGAATTCGCAACCCATTGTGGGATCAGGCCTATGGTGCTGCCGGGGCGGTGCTGTCGATTTTGAGGGTCACACCTGGACCCCAAAGCCCTGGTTTCAAATCCCCGCTCATCTAGCAGCCACAGTCGGCCTCCCCCGGGTTCCGGAGGCCCTCTGGAGGCTGGAAACGAGCCCACTTCCGGAACTTCCGGGAGGCCTGTTTTTTGCCCTCCCCAGGCTCCGGAGGCTTTCCTCGAGCCTCAGAGAGGATGAAAACAGCCTTCCCCAAGCTCCGAAGGCCCTCTGGAGGCCAGGAACGGGCCTATTTCCAGAGTTCTGGGACTTCCAGGAGTCCTGTTTTTCACCCTCCCCAGGCTCCGTGCAGACGCTGCATTTACCTGGCATCCAAAATGGGCCGCGTGAAGACTCCTGGGGTGGGCGGGACAAGGCCAGTCAGTCCTTGCAACTACCAGTTCGGTAAACCAGATATAAAATTAGCATCCGGTTTTCCCAAACTGGCTGAATCCCACCCCTGACCACAGCCTTTTCCTACCCTACCTCCAGGGCTTCTCTGGCCCCAGCATAAACCTCTGCTTAATAAAATTGGCCAGCCAGTTCTTGCAACTACTGGTTCGGCGAACCAGATATAAAATTAGCATCCGGTTTTCCCAAACTGGCTGAATCCTATCCCTGACCACAGCCTTTTCCTACCCTAGCTCCAGGCCTTCTCTGGCCCCAGCAGAAACCTCTGCTTAATAAAATTGGCCAGTCAGTCCTTGCAACTACCAGTTCGGTAAACCAGATATAAAATTAGCATCCAGTTTTCCCAAACCGGCTGAATCCCACCCCTGACCACAGCCTTTTCCTACCCTACCTCCAGGTCTTCTCTGGCCCCAGCAGAAACCTCTGCTTAATAAAATTGGCCAGCCAGTCCTTGCAACTACCGGTTCGGCGAACCAGATATAAAATTAGCATCTGGTTTTCCCAAACCGGCTGAATCCTATCCCTGACCACGGCCTTTTCCTACCCTAGCTCCAGGCCTTCTCCGGTGCCACTGTAAACCTCCGCTTAATAAAATTATTATGAGAGATTAAACCGAGAGTGTTGGAGATCGAGGTCGCCGGTCCCACCGGCTGTATGACAACCAGAGATGGATGTGTAAGCAATTAGCTCAGGAAGCCGAGCGCCAAAAACATCCCCTGCTATCTAAAAGGAGCTTAAGAGTTTTGAATCCAATATTGGGGGGGACGGGGGACGGGACCGAAGAGGTTACGGGGAAGGGGGCAGGACCCAGAGATAAGGACGAGAGGTTCATTTCAGTTTCTTGTTCTTATTCGCCTGCTCAGCGGAGAGTGTGGGGGCTCCCCCCGAGAAGGTGGGTTCATTTGGCATGCGGCATTTCCCTCCTCCCCTTCCTTTTGTGGCGAGCCGTCTTGAGGACTAGAAACCTGCTGCTTCCTTCAGGGCGCTGATTTTTCCCTGGGCTTCCTGCGCATGCCTTCCCTGTGGAACGAAGGCAGAGTGGATGGTTTGATGCTGCCTTGGCGGGGTTGGGGGGGGGGGGAGAAATGACGGCTCAACAGGAACGCGCCGCTCTCCCGACTTGTCAAGTCAGACAATCTGGAACATCGGAACTGGGAATGTCTTCCCCAGCGAGAAGTTTTTTTTAAAGAAATAAAAATCCAAGCACGTCCCTCCCTCCCCGTCGGAAGGGGAGTTAGCGGGGTTTGCTTTTAGCAGGTTGCCGAAGGGTTGTTTTTTAAAAAAAACAAAAACAAAAAAAACCCTCTTTTGCCTAACGCTCGGCTGTGCTTTCAAATTGCTGGGATTTATTTTTAGTGGTTTTTTTTTTTTAACTCGTTTTATTGCACTTCATACTCCTGTTGTTGTTGTTATGAATTGCCTCGGGACCCAGAATTGACGGATTGAATAGGAGAGAAATTCTTTTTTCTCTCCCCCCTGTCCTGTATACGGTAATTTTTAAAATCTTTCTCGGCCCTTCCTTCCTTCCTTCCTCCCTCCCTTCCTCTGTCTCTCTCTTTCTTTCTTTCTTTTCTTTCTTTCTTTCTTTCTTTCTTTCTTTCTTTCTCTTTCTCCCTCCCTCCCACCCTCCCTCCTTCTTTCCCTTCATCTTCCTTCTTTCTTTCTTTCTTTCTTTTTCCCTCTCTCCCTCTCTTTCTTTCTTTCTCTCCTCCCTTCCTTCTCTCTCTCTCTTTCCTTCTCTCTCCCCCTGTCCTTCTT
>WNWU01000078.1:2691853-2703723 GCA_012654045.1 Ptyas mucosa
CTTCCTTTCCTCCCTCCCTCCCTCCCTATTCTATTCTATTCTCTTCCTTCCTTCCTTCCTTCTTCCCTCCCTCCCTCCATCTACCTCCCTCCCCCCCTTTCCTTCCTTTTTCTCCCTCCCTCACTGGTTAATACCTGAGTGAGAGAAACCACCATAAAACCCCAGAGATGTTATGAGACCGAGACATCAGGCCAGAAAAAGACAATGCTTCCTTCCACACTCTTACCAAGAAAGCCATACATGAGAGATCATGCCAAGATAGAAAGAGAAGAAAGGGTATTTCCTTCACAGAAGGCACGGCTAGGTTCATTTACCTTTATCACTGTTTCACCCACACACGCTGTCTGTGCATGTGCCCAGCCTTCCACGCATGCGTTTGCTCGCTTGCGCGCTTTCCATACACGCACCCAGCCTCAAAAACATGCCTAAATAGCACGACTTGGAGCCAGGGTGATCGCCGCTACCAGTTCGTCTGAATCTGTGCGAACCGGCTGAATACCACATTTGATAGAAGGCCTTATCTCTATCCTCAAGATTCTGTAAATTTTCCGCCTGAAAGTTCATTAAAAGACACTTTTATGGTTTCTGTGGGGCATCTTCTGAGAGGCATCTCTGTAGCTGCCAGGAATTTTGAACCCAACTCGGACAGTGTCCCCCAAAATGTCAATCATCAGGTCTAGAAACTTGGCTCTTTTTTTTTCTCCCAGCAAGGGTTGGACTATCTCAACGTTGGTCTAAGGGATACACAACCCTAGTTGTTCTTCTCTCATGCAGAGTGCGGCTCGGGCGATGGGTCTGGCTCCGGAGATGCCATCGAATGCGAGAGAGACAGCTGCCGGAAGTACGGGGGTTCGTGGGACGAGGATATGGAAGATGACCGTTGCGTGTGTGATTATACCTGTGGGACCGTACCACAGAACTTGGTAAGAGGGGATTTCCCTAGGAGCATCTGCCTAAATTAGATATTGGATTTTTTTTGCGCAGAGCAAGGAGTTGGTCTAAACCAGGGGTCTGCAAACTTAAACACAGGACCCGTTTCCCACAGAAAAGAAAACACCGGGAGCCACAAAAACCCTTCACGTGCCTGACTATTTCTTGAGTGGCCACAAAACTAGCATATATAGTGAATTAAACCTTCTGCTTTCTTCTGAAACTTTTCTTTTCTTGGATTTATCCATGGTTGGCCTACCGGGGGTTGAAAAGCTCAATAAATAGTGTGCCGGTGGGTATCGCACATTGGCGGTTGTGACACATATTTTGAGTGACAGGGAGCCGCAGCAGAGGGGCGAAAGAGCCACATGCGGCTCCAGAGCCACAGGTTGCTGACCCCTGTTCTAGAACAGAGGTGTCCAATTTTAAGACCATGGACTTCAATTCCCAGAAGTTGAAGAATTCTGAAGAATTCTGGAAGTTGAAGTCCACAAGTTTTTTAAAGTTGCCAAAGTTGAACTCTCCTGGATTTGATGCTTTCCAGAATGCCTCCTGATATTCTGTGGCTGCAAAGCTTTTTGCAAAGCGATACTTCGGAGAGCCGAGTTAAATTCTCCGTTGTGTCTCTAATGCTTCTCTGCCCTCCGGGTTTTTTTTTCCCCTCTGTTTCTCATTAATTTCCCTGGCATGCATTTGCATATTTTATGGACGGGAAAGTGGAAAGCGCAGGAACTCCGTGCATGTATGACATCCTGGATGCCAGCAGATGTGTTCTCCGAACCAGGGAAGATGGGAATGAAGGCTTCTGTTTATTTTTATTTATTTATTTATTTTCTCCCCCTCTGATGCCAAGAGATCACAGGCAGAATTCTCTAGGACTCCGTCCAACCGGCTTATTTACTTGCCAGGCTTAACCTAAATCTAAACCTCAAATCTGCAAGAATGATTTTTTTTTTCTCTCCCTGAAAGAGCCTTTAAGACGCCAGCTTGGATGGCTGTCAGCCTTTTAAGTACGTAAAACGGTGCAATTCAGATGCTCCCTTTGGAGTAGAACTGCACCAAAGCTTGAACTCTGCTGGTCCTCGGGGTTTACACCGAGGCTCCTACCCGTGAGTAGGCCTGTTCCCAAGTGAGGCACTGACCCAGGGGTGAAATGCTACCGGTTCGGGCGAACCAATGATAAAAATACTACCGGTTCGGGCGAACCTATAATAAAAAAAAATGCTAACATGAACCGGTATTTCTGACGATCAGCTGTGCTGCGTGATAATCGCGCAGCACAGCTGTTCTTTCTTCCTCCCTCCCTTCGCTGTTCTATTTACCTTTGCAGACTCAGAAAAGGCTTCTTAATCCTCCTTTTTCAGTGCTGCGCGGAAGCGCCTGCGGTGTGCATGCACGCGAAGCGCACATTTGGCGCAAATGCACGCACGAAGCAAACCGGAAACGAAGCGAACCGGTAGCAGATTTCAAAGCATTTCACCCCTGCACTGACTGTCCAAGGCTCTGTATCAGGACTGCCATCCTGACCTTCGACCTTGCTTTGCTAGATGCCAGCCTGCCATAGACTATTGCAAGGGTCTGCAACCTTAAACACTCAAAAGAGCCATTTGGACCCGTTTCCCACAGAAAAGAAAACACCAGAAGCCACAAAAACCCTTCCCTTGGCTGACTATTTCTTGAGCGGCCCCAAAACTAGCATACGTAGTCGAATTAAACGTTCTGTTTTCTACTGAAAATTTTCTTTTCTTGGATTTATCTATGGTTGGCCTACCGGGGGTCGAAAAGCTCCATAAATCGCATGCCAGCAGATGTCACACATTGGTGGTTGTGATGCATATTTTGAGTGACAGGGAGCCACAGCGGAGGGATGAAAGAGCCACATGTGGCTCCAGAGCTACAGGTTGCTGACCCTTGGACTATTGGAAGGAGGGGGTGGGAGCTACTAAGAATAGAGAAACTGAAACTACTCACCAAGCTGGAATGGAACAACTCGCTGTGGGACAATTTTAACAATTCCATTTAATTATCCAATTATCCAATTCCATTTTCATCTTTGCCGTTCACATTCTGTCCCTCCTTTGGCATCCTTTCTTTAATGATTCCACTCCGCTATTTCTTGTCCCGCGGCAAGTTCTCCCACGGCGAGGTGGCTGTGGCGAATTGTTCCGTGGCGAATTGTTGTAGACGCTTCCCAGAAGACATCAGCTGGTCATCCCAAGGCCGGAGACTTGGGAGGGGAATGCAACAGCTCACCATCTAGCCCGCCGATGCAGGGAACATTACATTTGAGTGAGACAGGACAGTAGGGAGATAACAGGAGGTGCGGTAGCCTAGAGGTGAAGCTCTCGACACACGATCAGGAGGCTGTGAGTTCGATCCTAGGTAGAGGCTGATATTTCTCTCTCTGGACACACTGAGAATATATCTGCTGAACAAAACTCTGCATTGGCGACAGGAAGGGTATCTGGCCATTAAAACACTCTGCTAGCTCTATTCAGTACACCCTGCAAGGGGTTATGGGGTCGTTAAATGACAAACAACATAGGGAGATAACGGGAAAGGAACAGGAAAGGGAAAGTTAACCTCAGGCACAAACCTTTAGTTCTGGCTTTAATTCCCTGCAATTCACTTCTAACAAAGCTATTTCTTTTGCAACAAACGGAGCCCAGGATTGTTTCTACTCAGGGGTCCAAGGTGAGGAGGGTCTGACATTCCGATTCTTTCTCTAACAAGACCCTCTCCTTTCTCCCCCCGACGTAGGTGTGTGGGTCGGACGGGGTAGTCTACGCGAATGAGTGTGAACTTAAAAAATCCCGCTGCGAGAAACGCCAGGACATTTACGTGGCAAGCCACGGACCCTGCCAAGGTAATTTCAGGCTGGTGGGAAATAAAAGACTTTTGAGGTGGACATCCTTACAATCAGAAGCTGCCAGCCCCGTGGGGGTCTTCTTCTTGGCTCAAAGGAAGAAAATCAAGCTTGACCGTTCTCTGGAAGGTGAAGCTCAAAACACTTGGGCCACCTAAAGAGAAGAGAAAACTCCTTGGAGATGTTGGGAAAGATGGAAGGTGAAAGGAGAAGGGGACAGCAGAAGATGGGATACCATGTTTCCCCAAAAATAAGCCCTTCCCAAAAATATTTAAACGCAGTCCCTACCATTTTCTCTGGTTAGGGTTAGGGAAACAGAGCTGAAAATCAGGTAAGACGGCAAGAGGAGCCCCGTCTTGCTGCACGCACCACAAAATAATAAGACCTCCCCGAAAATATGGCCAAGCGCTTATTTCAGGGCTCAAAAAAAATATAAGACAGGGTCTTATTTTGGGGGAAACACGATAGTTCAATGGTGTCGTTGACGCAGTGGATATGAGATTGAGCAGTCTCCGGGAGGTGGTAGAAGACCGGAGGAGCGGGGTGGCATAATCCCCGGGGTCGCGAAACGATTTTAGCAACTGAACCAACAGCACCTCGAAAGGCTGAAGCTACCCGTGTTTCCCCAAAAATAAGACCCTATCTTATATTTTTTTTGAACCCCGAAATAAACGCTTGGGCCTTATCTTCGGGGAGGTCTTATTATTTGGGGGCGCATGGAGCAAGACGGGGCTCCTCATGTCGTCTTACCGGATTTCCAGCTCCGTCACGTTTCTCGCCGTTGTGTGCAGGGAAACGAGAAGAACCGTAAAAAAAACCACACATGCACACACACTTCTCGCGAGTTCAATCAATTAATTCCAACTTCTCGAACACCCATCCCTTCACTAGGTCTTATTTTTGGGGAAGGTCTTATTTTGGGGGAGGATTTATTTTCGGGGGAGGACTTATTTTAAGCACATGCGCTCAAAAGCCCCAATTGGGCTTATTATCTAGGGAGGTCTTATTTTCGGGAAAAACACGGTACTTGCTGGTGGCCTTGTCATTAAAAAAAGAGAGAGATTTTTTTTAAAATTTTCCTTTTCCAGGAGTCCCAACGCTTCCGTCTTCTTCGCCGGAACTCCTTCACTGTAGCAAGACTGTTTACGGCTGCTGCCCAGACAATGTGACTTTGGCGCTCGGAGTTGGGTCGGCTGGATGCCCTAGTAAGTCGATGCCACTCTTTGGGCACTCTGCAACCAGGCTTTTAAAAGGGAAGCCCTTCCCCCGGTGCTCTTCGGGGGGGACCTGGGAGAAAGCACGCTCCCCTACCTCCAATCTGTTCTGCCTTTTCCCCTTGCCGCCCCCCCCCCCCCCGCCCACCCATGCAGACTTTATTAAATTTTTATGGAATAATTAGCTAAAGCCATCTTGTTCGCCTAACGAGACGGGGGGAAAGAGTCGGTGGCATTTTAAGCAGCTGAGGCCGAGGGCCAGCTGGTTAGCGGGCGTCCATTAGAGGAGCCGGCGGGAATGCGACGGCCTTGTTTGCGGTTCGGTAGAGGCGTTTCGTGCACCGGGTCATTTATTCCACGGTGGCCGCGTTCCAAAAGCGATTTTAATGGCTCCAGAGCTCTTGACCCAAAGAGTTGTAGAATCCGCAGAAATGGCAGATTCTCTCTCCCGGGGTCGCATGGATAATTGATGCCGTGAAGTCACTCAGATGCTCAACTGGAAATTAAAATCTCACGTCTGCCTAGGAGCGCTCGCGGGGGGAGGGGAAGGGTTTGGGGGGGGCATCTCGCTCAGCCTGAAGACCCCCCACCCTCCTTCCCAATCGGGCCTGGGGCAATTCTTTTATTTTTTTCACCGCCGTGGCAGTTTGTTTATTCAGTTCATTTAGGAGGAGGGTGCCTGACCCCCATCTGTGGAAATCCCTTTAAAGCTAAATTTTGGCTGTGTGTGCTTGAGAAGGTTCACCCTAGACACCCCCCCCCTTCCCTTCCCAGAGATTATTCTTTTGGAAGTTTCCAAAAGGTCCCACTTAGGCTGTTGTGTTGGAACCGATCGCATCACCCAACGGAAACTTAAGCTTCTTCTTCTACCACGCACTTAATGAGGACTAGAAACCTGAGCTGTGCTGTTTTGCAGGCAGAGTTCATAATCACTGGCGCTAGATGGCCCATTAATCAATGGAAGAGCTTGTGGGTTCTCCCATCATTGGAAGTTTTGAAAAAAAAACCAAAAAAGATGTCTAGTTTGACCGGGATGGTTTATGGTCTGCCTTGAGCAGGAGGTTAGACTAGAACAGTGGTGGCTAACCTTTTTGCCTTCCTGTGCCAAAAGCGGGAGGAGCACGGGAGGGGGGGATGTCACACCCACGTGTGCCCACACCAATAATTCAGTACGTCATGCTCCCACACGCATTCGCGCGCGACACCTCTTCACTTTCCCCGCTTTTGGCATGCGATGGCACAGTGGGCCCAGTAGCTCGGTTTTTCGCCCTCCCCAGGCTCCAAAGGCATTCTTGGAGCCTGGGGAGGGCAAAAACAGCCTTCCCCATCTCCTCCGGAGCCCCTCAGAGGCTGGAAATAGCCTGTTTGCCAACTTCCGGTGGGCCTGGAAGGCCCAAAAATCACCCAACAGGCACATACATGTGTGCCGGAGCTGAACTAGGGCAAGACTCACGTGCCCACCGATATGGCTCCGCGTGCCACCTGTGGCAGTGTGCCATAGATTCGCTATCACGGGACTAGAAGAATGTGTATGGAGATTCTCAGTTGTCCAGGTCATGGTCAAAGAGGCCATCTACATTTAAACTGAACAGCCCTCTCTCTACAGAGGGGGAGGAATGTCATACTACCTGTCCCCCGTTTACACCACAATACTTTCAGCAGTTCCAAGAAGATTCCACACCCATTTGCACTGTTCAAATGACCCTGAGGGGACAGATAAAACCTCCCAAGTGGGCCTCAATGACTCACAGAGGGAGCGCTAACGATCAGACGATTGCAAGGAAGATAGAGCCTTCCATTCAGCCAGAACTGAAGAAGCTTCTTGGACGAGAAGCGAAACCTCTTCGAGGAAAAATAAAGGAAGTCTGGTTACCTCTTGGAAAAAGCACCTTTGGGTTAGACTACAAGACCTTCGAGTTCCCTTCCTTCCAGCCCTAGGATTCTCCGTTCTGCCCTGTTTCCCCGAAAATAAGACCCAACCCGAAAATAAGCCCTAGCATGATTTTTCCAGGATGCTCGTAATATAAGCCCTACCCCCAAAATAAGACCCAGTTAAGATTGTCAGCCAGATGGATGCATTTAGTACCGTATTTCCCCCAAAATAAAACCCAACCAGAAAATAAGCCCTAGCATGATTTTTCTAGGATGCTTGTAATATAAGCCCTACCCCCAAAATAAGCTCCATTTAAGATTGTCAGCCAGATGGATGCATTTAGTACCATATTTAATAGTACCGTATTTCCCCAAAAGTAAGACCTAACCAGAAAATAAGCCCTAATGTGGCTTTTGGAGCAAAAATTAATATAAGACCCGGTCTTATTTTCAGGGAAACACGGTATGTAGCTCTCCTTTGAAGAAGCTTCTCCGCCTCCGTTGGGAAACCGTTCCAAGGGGCTGCGGGCTCTTCTACCAAACCAATTTGAGAGCTGACCCTTCCCTGACTCCTGTCTCGTAGGCACTTGCCACTGTAACCCCTACGGCTCTTACGGAGGGAGCTGCGATCCCAGCATGGGCCAGTGCTCCTGCAAACCCGGCGTCGGGGGGCTGAAGTGCGACCGCTGCGAACCCGGTTTCTGGAACTTCCGCGGCATCGTGACGGACAGCAAGAGCGGCTGTACCCGTGAGTACCTCTGGTGGCCATTTGGGTGGGAAAATGTTGGCGTTGAGCCTGTTTCATCTCTCCCATTCAGTGTAGGGGAAGGGCAAGCAGAGTGAGAGGTGGTGGAGTCAAGCGAGTATCCAGCCTAGAATCTTTAAATTCTCACAAACGTTCTAAGTCCAGCTTCTCTTGAACTCCATTGATTCTTATCTAGGGCCAAGTATGGGCTTGAGCAACGATTCTTCACGCCTGACACCACGCCGTGGTGTAGGAGTGGTATTCACTTACCTTCACTACCGGTTCGCAAATGTGAGCGTGCGGGGGCACTTGCTTGCTTTGCTCGCACGCACCACCTCCACACATGCACAGAGCATGAAAAGCAGGACGTGATGACATCTGGGCAGGTGGATGGAGCCTCTCGCAGCTGCCGCTACCAGTTTTCCCGAACCGGATAGAACCGTCTGAATAGCACTGCTGCAGCGGTGCCTCTGCCAGCAAAAACGGAGCTCGTGAACACCCAGAGGTGGGTTTCAGCAGGTTCTGACCAGTTCTGGAGAACCGGTAGCGGAAATTTTGGGTAGTTCGGAGAACCAGTAGTAAAAATTCTGACTGGCCGTGCCCCCACCTATTCTCTGCTTCCCGAATCCCAGCTGATCGGGAGGAAATGGGGATTTTACAGTATCCTTCCCCTGGAGTGGGGTGGGAACGGAGATTTTACAGTATCCTTGTTAGCATGGAAAATAAAGACGTCTAAAACCATATAACTATAGTAAAGGATAAAAATGTAAATAAGCTAACGTCAGAAGAAATGTATAATATAATTAGGAAAATTTGGGATTGTGCTGAAATGGATAGACTAACTTTAAAAATTAAAAAATAAAACGAAGGCTCGGAATATTATCAGACGTGGAGTAAATTTTACGAATGGATAGAGGCATGAGGTAGATATGAGAGAAAGTTAAGAGTCTGAATGTTAAGAATCGTTAGCATGGGAAATAAAGACGTCGAAAACCATAAACTATAGTAAGGGATAAAAATGTAAATAAGCTAACGTCAGAAGAAATGTATACTATTATAATTACTGGAGTTACATTATTATGGTGGCCGTTATTAGTTGGTGTGTTAAGATTTACTGTTAATTTTTCCTCAGCTTTGCGCTATTTGTAAATGTTAATCCTGGCAAGGCACCGTTTTTCAAAAAATTAAATTAAAAAAAATGGAAAGAAAGAAAGAAAGAAAACGGAGGTGGGGAGGGCCGCGTGTAGGTCTCCCCTCCCCCCACCGGGCTCCGTTTTCACTGGCGGAGGTCTACAGGAGGCTGTCCCGGCCAAAAATGGAGCCTGGCGGGGGGGTTTGACCCCAGGTCAAACACAACCCTGATGCCGCCCTCAATAAAATCGAGTTTGACACCCCTGTTCTAAACAATGTTTTGGGGGTGTGTGGAGGGAGGGAGTCCAGACCCCAGTTTAGGGAAAGCCTTTCAGAGTCTCAGCTGAGGTGAGCTCTGATTTTTTATTTTTTATTTCTTTATTCCTTCCTTGGGCTGATAGCAGAACAAATAAGGCTCCCATTTTCTCATTGTCTCAGTCTTGCCTGTGGGGCAGAGAGCACGGATGGAGGCGTGCGATGTGGAAATGAGTTCTCACCCTCCATCTTCCAGTCGCTTCGATCTCCAGAGCGGGAGGTCAGCTCACACCCAGCACCTGCCAGAGAAGTCATTATCAAACAGATGATAACCAGGAGCCCATTTTCAAAAAGATCAGACTCGGGGGGGGGGGCTTGAATATCCGTGTGCACGTTTTTAATTGAAAGCCGCGGCAAAGTAAAGTTTATTTAAAAAAATGCAGAGCTGGCCCGCGACCAGAGACATCTCAAAACTCTGGGATAAAATCGGCAGAGAAATCCAATCGTATTCCACCCCGGTTTAGTTTGTGAGAGATTTTTTTTACTCTGGATCATCATCATCTACTTTTAGTAAAGGTAAAGATTCCCCTCGCACCCTAACTGCACCTGACTCGTATTTTTGATGCGCTAAAAAAGATATACAGGAATTCTTCAAATCAAGAACTAGTCCAATCGTCCCTCAACGGACATTTTTCTCCTTTCCAGTCCAGGCTTCCTGTCTCTTACCTTCTTATTTCGCTCCTTTTTCTTTTTCTACATCTGGTGCCTCACATCGTATCTTATCTATCTCAATCATTGGAACAGCTTGCGTCCGAGAATAGAGGATCCAGATTGTTGGGGGCCATAAAAATGACTCTGTAAACCGCTTAGAGAGGGCTGCGAAGCACTGTGAAAGCGGTATATAAGTCTAAGTGCCATTGCGATAGATAGATAGATGGATGGAGGCATGGGTGGCTGCATGGGTGGGTGGGTGGGTGGGAGGGTGGAGGATAGATTGGATGGATGGATCGATCGATCGATAGATGATAGAGAGAAAGTGATGATGATGGATGGATGAAAGGGTGAGAGAGAAGGAGGATCAATTGATGGATGGATATAGATAGGTAGATATTATGGAGAAAGGGAGGGAGGGATGAAGGAATGGATGAAGGATCGCTGGGTATGATGGATGGATGGATAATACATGGATGGATGAATGGATGGATGGATAGATAGATAGATAGATGTGTGAGAGAGAGATGACAGACTGGATGGATGGATGGATAGATAGATAGATAGATAGATAGATAGATAGATGATAGATAGATGTGTGTGAGAGAAATGAGAGAATAGATAGATAGATAGATAGATAGATAGATAGATAGATGTGTGAGAAATGACAGACTGGATGGATGGATGGATAGATAGATAGATAGATAGATAGATAGATAGATAGATAGATAAGATAGGTAGGTAGGTAGGTAATGGATGGATGGATGGATGGATGGATGGATAGATGGATGAGAGAGAAATGACAGAATAGATAGATAGATAGATAGATAGATAGATAGATAGATAGATAGATAGAAGTGGTTAGAATGCGGCATTGCAGATGAACTCTGCCAACTGCCAGGAGTTCGATCCTGACAGGCTCAAGGTTGACTTGGCCTCCCATCCTTCCGAAATGGGTAAAATGGGGACCCAGATTGTTAGGGGACAAGAGGTTGACTCTCTAAACCACTGAAGAGAGGACTCTAAAGCACTGTGAAGCAGTATAAAAGTCTTAAGCGTTGCCCCATCGTTGAAAGCTTTCAAGAAAAGGTTGGACAACCGTTTGTCTCGGCTGGAATAAGGACTCCTTCCCTTAGGCAAGGGGTTGGACTAGAAGACCTCCAAGGTCCCTTCCTGCCTTTCTGTGATTCTTGGGGGGAAACAGGAACCAAATTACAGTTCGGCAAGCAGGGGAATTGATCAGATTTATGTCAGTTGCTCCCGATTTGTATTGACAAGCTATTCGTTGAGCAAACAAGAAAGGGAAGGGAGGGGAGGAGGGGAGGGGGACAGAGGGAGGAAGGATGGGGGGGGGAGCCTGTCTTAATTTCAAGGTCCATTGGCGATCAAAGCAGAGAAATCAATAAAGTGGCAAATGGGGGAAAAAAGGGAGGGGAGGAGGGAGAAAAAAAAGAATTATTTGGAAGCGACGACAAACCGCCGAGAATACGTGCTCGCCTATGTGGGTGCGAGCATCCGCACGAACATACGGCGAGTGTGAAATTATCGCAGGCACATTTTTTTCTTTCTCTGGAGGGTCGGGGTTGTTCTGCAGTAGACAATCCTGAAATGGAGACCCTCTGGAGAAGGGTGTCAAACTCAAGGTATGGAAACAGCAACCAACCAGCCTGCCTCTCCCAGCGAAAACGGAGCTCAATTTTTGCTGGCAGAGGGCTGCAGGAGGACGTCGCGGTCCCAAAAACGGGGACCCGGGGAGCGCCCTACACATGCCCCACCGCGGGCTCCATTTTCTCTGGCAGCGGGCGATCGAAACAAACTTCAAAACAAAACAAAAGGAGAAATGTGTCTTCCCCTTTCGCATTGGAGCGTGCAAGAAGGGACAGGAAAGGAGAAAGGGAAAGAGGAAAGACAAAGAAGGGAAGATGGGAAGAGAGCCAGGAAGGAAAGATCAGGAAAGAGGGGAAGGAAGAAGAAAGGAGACTGAAGAGGGAAGGAAAAAGAAGAAAAGGGAGGGAGGGAGAAGAGACAAGGTAGATAGATAAGAAGGAAAGGAAGGAAGGAGAGAGAGGGAGGGAGGGAGGAAGGAAGATAGGAAGGACAGGAAGGAAGAGACAAGGTAGGTAGGAAGGAGGGAAGAAAGGAAGGA
>WNWU01000078.1:2729138-2746833 GCA_012654045.1 Ptyas mucosa
GAGGGAGGGAGAGAGAAAGAAAAAGAAAGGGATGGAATGGAGGGAGAGAGAGAGAGAGAAAGAAAGAGGGAAAAAGAAAGAAAGAGGGATGGGATGGAGGGAGGGAGGGAGGGAGAGAGAAAGAAAGAGAGTGGGAAAAAGAAAGAAAGAAAGAAAGAAAGAAAGAAAGAAAGAAAGAAAGAAAGAAAGAAAGAAGAGAATATTTGTAGCTCAGGGTTGACATGAGGGATCCTTGGTGCTCTCCCAGCTGGCTTGTTTTCTTGCAGACGTTTCATTACCCAACTAGGTAACATCATCAGGGCTATAAAGAGTGGGGTTTGCTCTCAGTTTATATTCTAGTGGGTTGCCCTGTCGATGTTGATGGAGATGATCTTAACCCTAGGTGAAGTCATGCCCGATTTTATAACCTGTTTTGCCACGGTCATTGAGCAAACGACTGCCGTTGTTAAGCGAATCATGCGGCCATTAAGCGAATCCAAATTTGCCCCCAGAAGCCAGCTGGGAAGATTACGATCACAAGACCCTTATAACGCTGCCAGATAAAGTACATTCCTGTTGCCAATTTGGATCACGTGCTTGTGGGGAATGCAGCCGCGGTCGTAAGTGCGAGAACTGGCCTTTCTTCAGTGCCCTTGTAAACTTTGAACAGTTGTTAAACAAATGGTCGTAAGCCGAAGACGCCCTGTAGAGCCTTTCTTTTCCTTCTTACACGGTGGCTGAGACATTGAGCTTGTCGATCGAAAGGTCGGCAGTTCAGCGGTTCGAATCCCCGCGTAACGGGGTGAGCTCCCGTCACTTGTCCCAGCTTCTGCCAACCTAGCAGTTCGAAAGCACGTAAAAAAAATGCAAGTAGAAAAATAGGGGCCACCTTTGGTGGGAAGGGAACAGCGTTTCCGTGCGCCTTTGGCGTTGAGTCACGCCGGCCACGTGACCACGGAGACGTCTTCGGACAGCGCTGGCTCTTCGGCTTTGAAACGGAGATGAGCACTGCCCCCTAGAGTCGGGAAGGACTAGCACATATGTGCGATGGGAACCTTTACCTTTATCCACCTTTTTTTCCCCTCCCTCTTTCATTCCTTTTTTTTTTTTCCTCCCCAGGGATGTGTGAATTGGGTCAAAATGGGATTTTAGATCATCGGTTTGTTTTGAACTCTCGCCCTGGTATTTTCAGAGAGGATGGCCTCGCTTTGATTCAGCAACTGAATCGATTCATTCCACCGAATTTCTTTTCTTTTCTTTTTTTTTAACGCGGTTCACGGGGGAAAAAACCGTAAAGGTTATCTTCTCTTATCGTTCCGAACTGATTTGATGGGGATTTGAGAAGCCGAAATCTGTTTGGAGGCCTCTTTAATTCATTTCGAGAACTCAAAATCCTCTCGGGCTTGACTCCCTATCGGATACAGTCAGGAATCAGGTCAAATTTCCAGATGAAATATTCATACGCCCTATTTCTTTCTTTCTTTCTTTCTTTCTTTTTTTTTAAAAAAAAAAACCTTTTCTTCTTCTTCTTCTTTTGCAACGTGGGAAATTATTTTTCCCAGTTAAAACGATGGTTAAATCTTCTCTGCGCAACCCAACGCTCTGTGGAATGCCATTTTTTTTTTCTCCCCATGTGGCTGATGCGCCTCTCTTCAATCCTGCAGGGATAAGATGGCCATGGAAGTGGCGTTCCTGAGCAGAAACCCCAATGGTTTAATTTTCTACAATGGACAGAAGACGGATGGCAAAGGCGATTTTATCTCTTTGGCCCTTCACAACGGATACCTGGAGTACAGATACGACCTGGGCAAAGGAGCCGCCGTCATCAAGTAAGAAAAAATAGCAATAGTCCTTTGACTTATATACTGCCTCACAGTGCTTTTACAGCCCTCTCTAAGCGGTTTACAGAGTCAGTGTCAACTCGCAAAGCATCCCTGGCCTGCTCTCGAGTTCCCAAAAGCCCGAGGGGGATGGAAAACCAGCGAAATGGCACAGCAGCCCAAGACAGATGCACATTCCACACTTCTCTCTCTCAAGGCTGTATCCCAGGGTTACCTACAGCAGCCGGTGGGGAGTGACCTTTACAACCCCCGAAATTGCTCTGTTGGTGAATGTGATTAATGACACACCCTGGGGCGAGTGGGGAAACTGGGTCATATTGGGGCGTAAATTACATCGGGTCAGAGCTGTCTTCACTTGGAAATGTGGGGACATGTAGCTCCTAATAAAAGAGAAGTGTTTTTCCCCCTTTTGCATTTCAGCATGCAAGAAGGGAGAGGAAAGGAGAAAGGGAAAGAGGAAAGACAAAGAAAAAAGAAGGGAAGAGAGCCAGGAAAGAAAGCTAAGGAAAGAGGGGAAGGAAGAAGAAAGGAGATGAAGAGGGAAGGGAGGAAGATGGAAGGGAGGAAGAAGAGACAAGATAGGTAGATAGGAAGGAAGGGAAGGAGGGAAGAAAGGAGAGAGATGGAGGAAGGAAGGAAGATAGGAAGGAAGAAGGGACAAGGTAGGTAGATAGGAAGAAATGAAGGAAGATAGGAAGGAGGGAAGGAAGGAAGGAGATTGAAATGAAAAGGAAGGAAGGAAGGAAGGAGATGGAAATGAAAAGGAAGGAAGGAAGGAAGGAGATGCAAATAGGAAGGAAGGAAAGAAATGGAAATGAAAAGGAAGGAAGGAAGGAGATGGAAATGAAAAGGAAGGAAGAAGATGGAAATGAAAAGGAAGGAAGGAGATGGAAATAGGAAGGAAGGAGATGGAAATAGGAAGGAAGGAAGGAGATGGAAATGAAAAGGAAGGAAGGAAGGAGATGGAAATGGGAAGGAAGGAAGAAGATGGAAATAGGAAGGAAAGAAGGAAGGTGATTATAATGAGAGTGAGGGAGGGTGTGTGGGAAATCCTGCCTTAGCGCTTGGCCACCACAGGTGACCCACCCACCCCGGATACGAGTGACGTCGAGCTGGCCACACCCACGTCCTCCGAGGTCAAACACAGCCCTCAATGAAATCGAATGTTGACACCCCTGGAATAGAAAGCGTCTTGTTCTGGGTTTTTTTCTTCTTCTTCTCTTGTGTGTTATATCTTGCCTTCTTTCTTCCCCACCCACCCCCCTCCAGGAGCAGAGAGCCCATCCCTCTGAATAGCTGGGTCAGTGTTTCGCTGGAGAGGAACGCACGGAAGGGCATCATGAGGATCAACAACGGAGAACGGACTCTGGGTGAATCGCCGGTAAATTTAAGGCCGCTCTCCAAAACATCTGGAACAAGCTTGGGATCCCTTTGCGGGGGGCAGTTCCTTAAATTCAGACAAGGATTGCAATCTGACCTCCTTTTAGCTTCCCGTAGGCTTCCCCAGAGGGACCTTATCATGATTTGACTCCGTGGTGAAATTCAATTTTGTTTTAATACCGGTTCTGTGGGCGTGGCTTGGAGGGCGTGGTGTGGCTTGGTGGGCGTGACAGGGGAAGGATACTGCAAAATCTTCATTCCCTCCCCACTCCAGGGGAAGGATTCTGTAAAATCCCCATTCCCTCCCCACTCCAGGGGAAAGGATGCTGCAAATCCCCATTCCCACCCCATTCTAGGGGAAGGATACTGCAAAATCCCCATTCCCTCTCCACTCCAGGGGAAGGATACTGCAAAATCCCCATTCTCACCCCACTCCAGGGGAAGGATACTGCAAAATCCCCATTCCCTCCCCACTCCAGGGGAAGGACACTACAAAATCCCCATTCCCACCCCACTCCAGGGAAAGGATACTGCAAAATCCCCATTCCCTCCCCACTCCAGGGGAAAGATACTGCAAAATTTCCATTCCCTCCCCACTCCAGGGGAAAGGATACTGCAAAATCCCCATTCCCACCCCACTCCAGAGGAAGGACACTACAAAATCCCCATTCCCACCCCACTCCAGGGGAATGATCCTGCAAAATCCCCATTCCCACCCCACTCCTGCGGGAAGGATACTGCAAAATCCCCATTCCCACCCCACTCTGGGGCCAGACAGAGGTGGTATTTACCGGTTCTCCGAACTGCTCAAAATTTCTGCTACCGGTTCCAAGCCTCTGAATTTGAATCATGTGACCAATGGAGATGCTCCGACGGTCGTAACCGTGAAAAATGGCCACAGGTCACATGAGTGCCGTTGTAACTTTGAACGGTCACTAAATGAGCCATTGTAAGCCGAGGATCGCCTGTACAGTAGTGGCCGAAATTGTGGAAACCTTTTGGGAAAAGTGTATTTTTGAGGTTTGATGGCTAATAACGCCACTTTTATTTCGGAGTTTCAAGATAATCCTATTCCACTGCCGGAACGGCCTGGGAATAGCCCAGACCTTCACCCAGTTGAAAATCTAGGGAGCCGACTAAAGAAACTGGTTAGTCAGAAGCGACCCAGCAATAAAACCCAGTTAATAGAAGCCATCCTTCGATCTTGGTTTCACATGAGAACAGCTGCAGAACTCAAAAGCTTGGCTCACTCCATGGGAAGACGTTGTAAGGCCGTCACTCATGCTAAAAGTTACCCAACTAAATATTAACTGACATGATGATCATTTTTGCATATCTCGTTTTTTCTGTGGGGATCATTTTGGTATATCTCGTTTTTTCTACCTGTTTCACTTTTCTTCTTTAGACTGTCACTGCTATTCTAATAGCAAATCCTTCATCAAAGGCATTACATTCTTGATTAAATGATCTTTCCATCGATATATAATTTTATGGTACTACTCCCCGCCCTCCAAAAATATGGTGTTATTAGCTAAGTTTTAGAAAATACACTCCCCCCCCCCAAAAAAAAAGGTTTCCACAATTTTGGCCACTACTGTATACTGTCCCCTCCTTACAAGGCGAGTCAGAATTGACTCTGAAAAGGCAGCGTTTTTATTTATTTATTTATTTTTACCAATTCTGACCCGCTACCCATTTTGTTCAGCGAAGTCTTCAGGTTTTAAGGGAGCCAACGTTTTCCTTCTTCCACCCCAGCCTTCCCGAAAATACACGGAACCGTTTAATTGCCAGGTCGAGCCGTTCTCCTAAAGCCAGATCCTTTTTTTTTTTTCAAGTTAACTCCCTTCCTCTTTGCCTTCCTTCCTTCCTTCTTTCCAAGACCTGGATCATTCCAACAGCCGCTTTCGTGCTCTCTTCCGCCTCTTAATTGGCCCCTTAGAAGCCACTGTGCCATTTCCAACAAGCCTCTTCGAATCCAGGACCCGTTGCAGAAAATTCCCACTGCAAAGAGGGCTCCTGACACGAGAAATTGAGAGTTTTTTGGTCCTGCAAGCAACAATACCCTTAGTAGGAAACGTGCAAACTTTTTTCAGTCTAACGCAGGGGTGTCAAACTGGATTTCTTGAGAGGGGCCGGATCAGCGTTGTAGTTGTCCTCCGCGAGCCGGCCGAGGATGGTAGTGGGGGAGGAGATGGGACGGATGGCCTCCTGCAGCACCCTGCTGGTCAAAACGGGGCACGGGGGGGGTGGGTGGCCGTCACGTGGCCCGTTTTCACTAGCAAAGGCACTGCAGGCTGGTCCTTTACTATTTCCAAGCCGGCCCTGTAGTAGCTCTGTATATCCTCCCTCTCTCCCTACCTCTGCTTAGGGCAGTTTGATATTGATATGATATGAACCCAGTGTCAACTCACAAAGCATCCCTGGCCTGCTCTCGAGTTGCCCTAGGCAAGGGGAATGGGAAACCGACAAAGCAGCTAAAATACAAAAGCACATTTCAGACATCTCTCTCTCAAGGCTGTCTCCCAGGGTGACCCACAGCAGCCGGAGGGGAGCAATCTCTACAACCCATGAAATTGCTCCCTTGGCTTGAATGAGATCGATGACACACTCTGTGGGGAGGGGGGAACCAGGGTCATGATTGGGGCGTGCCAAAATGAAGGGTCTAATAAGTAACTGGGTTTCTTTTGAAGCTTGGCTCGAGGCTCATGATTTAGTTAGGGCATCTGTCAGAACCCCTGACACCCGGTTTTCCCCAGTGATCCGTTTCTAACTTCCTGCCTTTTCTGTCTCAGAGGCTGCAAGCGGGGATTTAATGAATCTTGCAACTCTCTTGTGTTTGTGGTGGTGTCCATATCGCTGATCTTTTCTCTCTGTTTTCTCTTTTGATTCCCATTTGCGTTTCTCCCTCCTCCTCCTCCTCCTCTTCCTCCTCTTCCTTTTCCTTGCTGTCTGGATATCAGAAATCTCGTAAGGTAAAGAGATAAGTATAACCCACTCTCTCATCCTCATCTCATTTCCATCGGGGTTTGCTTTTTGTTTGTTTTTTTGCTTTCCCTATCCCAACACCAATAATATTAATAGACTTATCATCTCCCTGTTTTTTTTTCCCCATTGTATAATCACCTCTTTTTTTTTTTAGCATAGATGTTTCCTTTTTCTCGTAAAGAGAATCTCTCCATCCACAATAATTAATTTTACCCCCACTTCCCATTCCAGGAGTTCGAGCCATTTTCCATCATTAATGCTTTTCACAACATTAGATAGTTCCCTTTTTAACACCGTGAATTTGAAGCAGCGACGGTGCCTTTTTGATAAAGGGGGCAAATCGGGGGTTCGTTAAACCATGGCTTACGATTGGGGTAGCTGAAACGGTCCTTTTCCTTCCCTTGCCACAATTCTCAACGTTAGATTTGGTTTAGAATATCTCTGGCAGGAATAGGACCAGATTAAATTTCTTAACAAGCTGTTAGTCTTGCAGCCGTAATGAGGTTAAACCCCTCCCTCTTCTTAAAACCAACTTTGATTGGCACTTTTTCCCGTGGGTTAACAGAAGATGAAAGACACCGAAGAAACCAACTAAAAATTGGTTGGGCTGGTTCCTTGCTAAATTGGTTTGCTGAGGACACCCGTCCCGTCTCTTCCTGCAACGTGGTCTAATCAGCCATCCGTTAAATATACCGTATTTTTGACTCCATAAAACGCAGTCCTGTTTTTTGCCTCCGCGCGTCCCGTTTTTGGCCTCTGCGTGCTGTTTTTGGCCTCCACACGTCCCGTTTTCAGCCTTTAGTCCCGTTTTCAGCCTTTCGCCCCGTTTCTGGCCTCCGCATGTCCCATTTTCGGCCTCTACACGTCCTGTTTTCAGCCTCCGTGCGTCCTGTTTTCAGCCTTTAGTCCCGTTTTCACCCTCTTGCCCCATTTTTGGCCTCCGCACGTCCCATTTTCGGCCTCTGCGTGCCCTGTTTTTGGCGTCCGCACGTCCCATTTTCAGCCTCTGCATGTTCCGTTTTCAGCCTCCGTGCGTCCTGTTTTCAGCCTTTTGCTCCATTTTCAGCCTCTGTACTTCCCGTTTTTGGCCTCCGCATGTCCCGTTTTCGGCCTCTGTGCGTCCTGTTTTCGGCAAAGGCCAAAAACAGCCAAAGGGTGGGGGCTGGCGGGTGGGTGGGGCTTCGGCAATATTCGTTCCATTTCCACTTACTTTTGGGAGACAAAATAGTGCGTCTTACGGAGCAAAAAATACGGTAATTATAAAGGTCCCGTCCTCCGTGAAAACTGTATCCCGCTGTTAATACATGCGTTCGCCTTCAAGGAGATCCTAAGAAGTTTGATTGTAGTGGCTGGATGCCGTTGCTAGATCTTCCTTCCGGATCTCCATTCTCAATGAATTTTTTTCCCCTCCCCTTTTTATCCAGTTGCCCCACACCTCACTTAATTTAAAGGAACCCCTCTACGTTGGGGGTGCGCCGGACTTCAGCCAACTGGCCCGGGCTGCCGCAGTATCTGCTAGCTTCGATGGAGCCATTCAGAAGGTAAGGAACGTCTTCCTCGTTGTTCTCTAACTCTGTTATTCTAGTCTAGTCTCGTCTCGTCTCGTCTCGTCTCGTCTAATCCTTCCTCTCTTCTTCCTCTTCCGTGGCTTCAAGATTTCCATCAAAGGGACCCCCGTCCTGAAGGAGGAGAACATCCGCAGCGCCGTTGAGATTTTGCCTTTCCGCTCCCATCCCTGCACTCAAAAGCCCAGCCCTTGCCAGAACAGAGGGACCTGCAAACCCCGTCTGGAAACCTACGAATGCACCTGCCCCAGAGGCTTCTTCGGGACCCACTGCGAGAAAGGTGAGTCTGAGTCGGCAGAGAAAACCGCTGTGGACCTTGGAAGTAGATCTCGACCTTCTCTTGACCCACAACCAGAAGAGGTAGAACACTTTTCCCAACCTGGTTGGTGACCCCTCCCCTCCCCGGGGACAGCTCAAGGGGCTTCTTTCTATTGAATCAAAGTTTGGATCTAGACCAGGTGTCTCCAACCCTGGCAACTTTTAAGACTTGTGGATTTCAACTCCACAACCAGGCACCGCAATCAGGTACCGGTGGACTGTTCTCAAGTTTTTTCTTCCTTTCCTCCCTCCAGTCCTCACCGAGAAGGCAGCCGGAGACTCGGAAGCCATCGCCTTCGACGGCAGGACCTACATGGAATACCACAATGCCGTTACCAAGAGGTAATGATCGGGGGGGGGGGGGGACAGGACAGTAGTGGGATTCAAATCCCGGCACTACCAGTTCGCCATTGTGAGCGTGGGGCGCTTCTGTGCATGCTCAGAAGGTTCTGCGCATGTGCAGAGTGTTTTTGATGATGTCTGGGAGGGTGGGCGGAGCCTCCCACCGCCGCTACAACCCACCCCTGTGGGGGGGGGGGAGAGATTTGGGGAAACCGAAGAGGTTGAAACCAACAGAGGAGCCTGAATTTAAAATCTGGCCATAGGGAGGGAGCCCCGTTTCTTACAGGCCCGCCTCCCTTGGGTGGAGCCAAGACCACAAGTCCCGCCCACTATCGCAATCTTAGCAATCTGAAGACGGGAGGACTTCAGTTCCCAGAATCCCCCCAGCCAAAAACATTGTCTTAAGAGCGAAGAATCAGAAGTCCTTCCATTCACAAGTTCGGCAAGAGAAATCTGGGGAGGGGAGGATGTTAATCCTTTCTCCTCCCCAACGCCTTCAGTCTTCGCCACCTTCCCTGTTGTTGCGGCCCACTGGCGGCCGACAGAGCTTGCAGCAACGTCGGACAGTGAGGAGGTTGGGGAGGAACTTGGGCCAGTCCTGGGGACTGGGGAAAGCTCGGAGGAGGGCTCTGCCTCGGAGGCAGAGAGGGAGTTAGCAGCAAGGCAGAGGAACAGCTAGAGCCCGTTCCCAGTGTGCGCATACACAGAGCTGCCAGAACAAGAACAACTCAGAAAGCAGGGTCGACTCGGGAGTAAAGCCACACCTTGGAGGTGATTGGCCCCTCCCATAAAAAACAAAAGAGGAGCGAACAGGGAGCGGGCTTTTGCAGGAAACAATTCATTCATTCCGTGACTCTGAGAGACTCTGTGCCAAGTCTGGCCTTGTACTGCGTTTGGAAACAAGTTACGTGGCAGCTTGCCAAGCGAGATAAGGTCTGTGTTGAGAAATATTCCTTTGTAAAACTGTTTGGACAAACCTTGCTGACTGTGAATGAACGTAATTCACAGTCGTGTAAATAAAAGAGGTTTTGCCGGGACGAATTCCTGACTCCTGCTTGTTAAGGGAGCTTAAGTCAGAACACCTGTATTCTAAACAAGGGACTCAGTAGTGGGTTTCACTTACCTTTGCTACCAGTTCGCTCGCGGTTCGCATGCATATTTGGTAACGTCTGGGCGGGTGGGCAGAGCTTCCCGCCGCCGCTGCGAACCGGTAGCAACTCACAAGCAGAAGATTCATTCCCAGCTCAAAACCTCTGAGGGCCGCAAAAAAATTTAGCCTGTAGGATGGGGAAACCTTCCCCGTTTTTCTTGACCTACCTCCAACAACTTTTCGGAAGATCGTGTGCAGAGTCGAAAGCTGCGTTCTTTCTACCGACGCCCATTTTTAGCCTAACCGGTCCTCAGATATACTGCTCCTGTAGAGGGAGGCTCCATTCAGCTCATCCAACCTATTGTGTCTGCCCCACTTGTGCGTCTTGTTTGTGTGTACGTCTCATTCTTTGGCTGATTAATCGTTCTCCGATCCCATCCAGGGATCGCTAACAACTTCCGGAGTCGGGGAGTCCCTTTGGAGAACGTGATACGTTGTTACTGTTTTCCTCCCCTCCTCCTTTCTTTCCTTCTCTCTGTCCTCAACTGCACTTTGTATCTTTGTTTCGTTTGCAAGCCAACTGACCAATGAGATACCAGCGTAAGTAAACACCTCCTTTCCCATCACCTTCTCACGCCCGCCATCCTCCTGCTCGTCCATCCATCCTATAAAAACTATTCCTCGCAGGTTATCTGTCCCCTCTTCCCTGAAATCCGAGACAGAAGTCCTTCTGTCCTTCCTTTGAATCACAGAGTTAGAGATATTTTTAAGTATATCATCTTCTGTGGGGGGGGTGGTCCTTGAGCTTGGGGGTTTTCCTCGCAGACGTTTCGTTACCGAATGAGGTAACATCATCAGTAGGGCAAATGGGGTTTGCTCTCGTTTTATATATATAAGTTTTCAGTGACTTGGTTTCCCCACCGGCGAAACGAAATCCAAAGGAATCTGGAGTGAGTGAGGGGAAATGACCATATGGTTCTTTCTCTTGCAAGTGGAGGCAGGGGGAAATCAAGATTTAAAGCAGGGATACTGGCCACCTCCTCCTGCAAAATGCATATTTCTGTTTAGAGGTGATATACCGTATTTTCCGGACTATAAGACGCACCAAAATATAGAAGAGGAAAACAACAAAAAAAAACCCCGGTTTTGGCCTCCCTTTTTTCAGGCCTTTTCCAGTCTTTTTTTGGCCTGTTTCCGGGGGTGGGTGGGTTTGGCCCATTTTCGAGGCTTTTTTTTCAGCCCATTTTGGGGGCTTTTGGGGGGCTCTTTTTGAGGCTTTTTTCAGCATGCTTTTGAGGCTTTTTTTGGCCCGTTTTGAGGCTTTTTGGCCCATTTTTGGGAGGCTGCTTTTGAGGCTTTTTTCAGCATGTTTTTGAGGCTTTTGGGCCCATTTTTGAGGCTTTTGGGAGGCTGTTTGTGAGGCTTTTAGGGGGCTGTTTTTGAGGCTTTCTTCAGCATGTTTTTGAAGCTTTTTTCGGCCCATTTTTGAGGCTTTTTTCGGCCTGTTTTCAGGGCTTTTTGGCCCATTTTTGAGGCTTTGGGGGGGCTGTTTTTGAGGCTTTTTTCAGCATGTTTTTGAGGCTTTTTTCTGCCCGTTTTGAGGCTTTTTTGGCCCATTTTTGAGGCTTTTGGGGGGCTGTTTTTGAGGCTTTTTTCAGCCCATTTTTCAGAAAAAACGGGCCAAAAAGCCTCAAAAACAGGGCAAAAAAGCCTCAAAAACGCCCCTCCCAAAAGCCTCAAAAATGGCCTCAAGAAAGCCCCAAAAATGGGCTGAAAAAGCCCCCAAAATGAGGCAAAAAAGCATCAAAAACAGGTCAAAAAAAGCCTCAAAAATGGGCCAAAAATGTCCTGGAAAAAGCTGAAAAAAGGCCTGAAAATGGCCTGGGGAGGCCAAATTATACCTGGCGGGTGGGCGGGGCTATGGTAATATTCAGTCCATAAGACACACAGACATTTTCGCCCCCTTTTGGGAGACAAAAAAAGTGCATTTTATAGACCGAAAAATCCGGTATTTACCGTGTGTGAGCGTGACGGTCCGAACGAAACCATGACTGAACTTAAAACAGAAACGGATCAAAAATAAAAATATAAAAATAAAGAAGCAAGTGGAAAATATTCAGTGGAGGCCGTTTGTGAGTTTGAGGGTTTTCCCCTGGTAAAAATGGGTTTGGGGGTTTTTTTAAATCATTCTCCAGACTTCACAATTGAAGTCTCAGCTTCCGCAGAAGTTGAAGTGTCCCTGCTCAGCCTTTAGAGCTGAAAGCTCTCTTAAGGGAATTCAGATCCGATTCGGAGGGACAGAAATCAACTTTTTTCCATATTTGTGGAATTGAAACGTCTTGAATAAATGCCCTGATTTGTTTCCAAGAGTCTTAAGTTTGGGGGGTCATTTTCTTAAAGCTTTATATGGGAAGAGAATGTTGTTCTCAAAATCTTGGAATGTCTTTCTTCTTTTCTTTCCTTTCTTTCTTTCCTTCCTTCCTTTCTTCCTTCCTGATCTTCGTTCGTTCTTTCCTTCCTTCCTTTCTTTCTCTCTCTCTTTCTTTCATCTTTCTTTCTGCCTCCCTTCCCTTCCTTCCTTTGTTCCCTTGTTCCTTCCTTCCTTCTCTCTCTCTCCTTTCCTTCCTTCATCTCTCCCTGTCTCCTTCCTCCCTCCCGCCTTTCTTCCTTCCTCTTTCTTTTCATTCTTCCTTCCTGAACTTTCTCTCTCTCTCCCTCCCTTTCTTTCTTCCTTCCTTCCTTCTTTCTGCCTGCCTTCCCGTTCCTTCCTTCCTTCCTTCCTTCCTTCTCTCTCTCTCTTCCTTCTCTCTCTCTCCCTTCCTTTCGTCATCTCTCCCTGTCTCCTTCCTTCCTTCCTCCCTCTTTCTTTTCGTTCTTCCTTCCTGACCTTTCTGTCTGTCTTGAGTCTCAACGCCTGAATTCGTTTCAGAGAGAAATCCCAATTTGCATAATTGAAATAACGATGTGAGATATGAGAAGGCGGGGGTGGCTTGTTTGACTTTCTACTCGCTTCCCTTCTCTCTTTCCCCCCACCCCCCCCCCTTCGTTTAACCCTCATCCATTCTAACCCAAGATTAAAGTCACTTCCGGAGTTGTTACCATTCCTAATTTCCCCTTGCTTGTTCTCCTGACTTACGGTCATTCCCTGAGCGTGTAAATCATACAGAAGGTGCTCCCTGCCGCACATCCATCAGCGCTGTGCCCAAACGGTTCCGGATTTGAACGAGTTTCGACACAGAACCCTCCATTTCAAAGCCTGAATTGTCTGTCCTGCGTTTCAAACATTTCGTTGGGCGCAGTCTGTCTGCACAAAACGTACGGCACCACCCCAAATAGACATCACCAAGTGCCCTGAATGTATAACTTCTCCCAGATCTGTATCTGGAAAAAGCCACCAGAATGGCCGGCGTTTCATAGGGACTAGCTGCTTTTTCCGCCTCGGTCGGTCGGTCGGTTTCATAATTTTTATCCCCGGTGCTTAATGCATGCCTCCGCTTTCTTTCTGCTCCTAAGTCCCGATGCTATGGATGATCATTTGGACCTCAGGTGAGTCTCGTTTGAAGCAGCTGTGCTTGCATCTTGTATCCAGATCTCGCTGCTGTTCTCGCTGTTCCCTTTTGGGTTTTTTTTTGTTTTTTGGTTTCATTTTCACGTTCGGCTTGGTTTACCTGCATGGTCGCCCCAGCCTCACGTTATTTCCTGTTTCTTACAAATTCACCTCTCTGGGCTATTTGTTCTATTTCCTCGGGCGCAGAGAGAGAGAGAAAGACCAGGATTAAAATCCAATCAAATGAGCTGGATTAAAAAGCCACTGTTCACCTAGAGCAGAGATTCTCTGCTTCCTGAACAGATTAACAAGAGCTGGAAAGGGTCTTGTAGGCCATCTAGTCCAACCCCTTGCCCAAGCAGGAGACCCTACACCAGTGGTGGGTTCCTCCCGGTTCGGCCCGGTTCCACCGAGCCGGTAGCGGTGACGATATGACGTCACCGGACCGGTTCTGCAGGAAGAGGGAGGGAGGGAAAGAGAAACGGAGAGAGAGAAACAGAAAGAGAGAAACAGAGAGAGTGGGAAAGAGGAATGACATTACAAAAGTTTTTCTTTTTTATCGTTGCTAAACGTAATATTTCGAAAGCAGAAAAAGAAGGGGCATAAATGCATTTATCACATTTTTCTTAATAATAATAATAATAACAACAATAATAATAATATTATAATATAATATAATAATAATAATAATATAATTATAATAATAATTTTATTTCTATACCACCCTTCTCCCGAAGGATTCAAAACAAAATGTGGATTTTATTGATTTTCCCCCGCACGCACACACATCTAGCCAATTCATTATTAATCTGGTCCATTCATTGTCAATTCCAGACAGATTGATTTAGTGCAGGGGTCGGCAACCTTAAACACTCAAAAGAGCCACAAAGATCCTAACCGGAAGCCCCCTGTTCAATTCTGGAGCCGACCGGAAGTCCGGTTCCCCTACCAGAGAGTCTCCTCCTACCGCAGCATCCTTTTTCCTCTACCTGTCCTAACTGAAAGCCCTATCAATTGTAGAGCTGACTAGAAAGCTGGCACCTGGCCATAGAGTCTCTTCCTGGCGTGCCGTGCTTCCCTCCCCCCCCCCCCTCCAAAGCAGAAGCTCCTCTCAAAATTGTGGCACCAACCAGCAACGGGGGAGCCGCAGCAGAGGCATGAAAGAGCCACATGCGGCTCCAGAGCCACAGGTTGCCGACTCTTGGTTTAGTGCTATCATAGGATGTGGGCTACAGTCAGCAGGTTTTGCAGTGTTGGAGGGGGGAGTGTTGGGATTGATTCCAATAATCTAAATTGCTTTAAGGAGTTAATCCGAAGCGTTGCGGAACAAAATAAAGTTTTTCAAAAAGTGCCGACTTGGAGCTGACAGTTGCTGAGGCTGCTATCAAAGGAAGCCATTTCAATTTTAGGGAATTCCTAATTGGGTTTGCAGACGAGATAAAGGAAAGGTACGGCTCTGTCTTAGCCAGAAAACAAGACAACAAGGGGGGGGGGGGAATCAGGAATGTAGTTTATTTTATTTTTTTTCCTCTGGAAGTGTAGCTGATAACAAGTAACGGAGACTTACGTAGTAATTCCAATTCTCCTCATGCGGTTACCTCAGGTCGTGTTTTAAGAATATGGTTAGAATAACAAAAGTCGGAAGGGACCTTGGAGGTCTTCTAGTCCAACCCATTGCTTAGGCAGGAAATAGCGCTGATTAAACGCCAGTTAAAAACTAGGATTTAATTTAATTTAATTTAGCGCATTTCTATGCCGCCCAACTCCCAAGGGACTCTGGATCCTTTCTAGGGGCACACAAAGGCAGCTTCCTTTCTCTGTAGGCTGTTCCCCAGCATCCGGTGTCGTAGGGGTATACTGCCCCTGGACATGGAGGCTGCACTTATTTGTAGTTGCCAGCTCCAGATTTTTAAATAACCAATTTCCTTTTTTCATCTCAAATTGTTTTTATACAGAGCGATCCATTTCTCCCCTGGGTCCGGGGGGGGTGGGATGGGAAACAGTGTCCTTGTAATCCCGTGTTGTGGTGTGCCTCGTCTTGTGTAGATGTGCGTATTTGTGTGTCTGTTGTGCTCCGTGACGGTGAAACACTTTAAACTCTCTAGCCGGGTTGTTGATTTTCTCTGCGGCCATCGAAATCTCTCAAGGAGAAGAGATACCTTGGCAGGGAATTAAACCGGATTCTTAAAGAAAAATGGTTAGTCGGTCATCTGATTTTGTGCTTCAGACGTTACCGTTTGTCCCCAGGATCTAAAATGGCAGAAATCTACTTTTTCAAACGTAAAATAAAAATGTGAAACAACATCGTGGTCAATGTTAATTTCCAACCATTTACGGGTAGAGCTCAACTTAACTGCCGCACTCGAGCCCAACATTTCTGTTGCCGAATGAGACATTCGTTAAGTGGTGGGATTGAAAAATTTCAACAACCGGTTCGCTGCCTGGTTGCTGGGTGGCTGTGGCCATGGGGGCATAGTCTACTCGGCCTCCTGCACCACAGCGGGGGGGATGTTTTCGCCCTCCCCAGGCTCCGGAGGCTTTTCCTGAGCTTCCAGGAAGGCAAAAACGGGCTCCCCCAGGCATTGGAGGCCGGAAACAGGCCCGTTTCTGGACTTCTGGTACTTCCGGTAGGCCCGTTTTCCACCCTCCCGGAGCCTCCACGCGGGCGCTGCACTTATCTGCATCCAAAACGGGCCGCGTGGAAACTCCTGGGAGGGGTGGGTGGGGTCAGCCAGTCCTTGGAACAACCGGTTTGGCAAACCAGATTAAAATTAACATCCGGTTTGCCCAAACTGGCTGAATTCCACCCCTGGTTTTGCCCCATCTTACGACCTTTCTTGCCACCACTGTTAAGTGAAACCCTGCCGTGGTTAAGTTAGTAACACAGTTGTTAAGTAAATCTGACCCGTTAATGGAACTTCCTGGAGGCCCATTTTTCGCCCTCCCCAGGCTCCGGAGGCCCTCCAGAGGCTGGAAATGAACCTGTTTCCAGACTTCCAGAACTTCTGGGAGGCCTGTTTTTAGCCCTCTCAGAGCCTCCGCGTGGGCCCTGTACTTACCCGGCATCCAAAACAGGCCACGTGGAGACTCCGAGGAGGGGAGGCGTGGGGTGGGTGAGGCCAGCCAGTCCTCGCAACTACCGGTTCAGCAAACCAGATATAAAAGTAGCATCCGGTTCTCCAGAAAAGGCTGAATCCCACCCCATCTGGTCTGAGCTGGCCCTTTGGGTGAGTTTCAAAAGGGGGGAAGACACCCCCTCTCTGCTTCCCGAACTGACTTTCTCCTTTCCGTCCCGATGCAGCGAGAAGGCTCTGCAGTCCAACTACTTTGAGCTGAGCATCAAAACCGAAGCCACTCAAGGTCTCATCTTATGGAGCGGGAAGGGCCTGGATCGATCGGACTACATCGCTTTGGCCATCGTGGACGGCCGGGTCCAAATGACCTATGACCTCGGCTCCAAACCCGTGATCCTGAGGTCTACCGTCCCAATCAACACGAACCAGTGGATTCAGATCAAAGCGTCCAGGTGGGGGAAATCATAAGGTCATCTATCCCTTTGGCCATTGGAAAAAGGATCGTAGCTTCATGTCCCTGGAGGATGCCTGACCATTCGGGAGGGTCTTCCTTAGACGGCTGCACCAGAAAGTAGGAATAATGGGTACCTTACAAAATAGTAGTAACTGTGAGAGGGATCTTGGAGTCCTAGTGGACAACCATTTAAATATGAGCCAACCGTGTGCAGCAGCTGCCAAAAAAGCCAACACAGTTCTAGGTTGCATCAACAGAGGGATCGAATCAAGATCACGTGAAGTGTTGATACCACTTTATAATGCTTTGGGAAGGCCACACTTGGAATATTGCATTCAGTTTTGGTCGCCACGATGTAAAAAAAGATGTGGAAGCTCTAGAAAGAGTGCAGAGAAGAGCCACAAAGATGATTATAGGGGACTGGAGGCTAAAACATATGAAGAACGGTTGCAGGAACTGGGTATGTCTCGTTTGATGAAAAGAAGGATTAGGGGAGACATGATAGCATCTTCCGATATCTCAGGGGCTGCCCCAGAGAAGAGGGAGCCAAGCTATTCTCCAAAGCACCAGAAGGCAGGACAAGAAGCAACGGGTGGAAACTAATCGAGGAGAGAAGCAACCTAGAACTAAGGAGAGATTTCCCAACAGTTCTCGGAGGCATCAGCCGTTCACCTCTGGGCTTACCAGCCATTCCAAACCCCCCTTGCATCTAAATAAAAATCTCCCAAGGGAAAGGAGCCAGGGGAAGGAAGGATGAGTCGTAGGCTCTGCTCTCCTTCCAGCAAAAGGGACTTTTCTGTTGGGAGACTTTTTTTAGGTCCACAACAAGTCCAGGCAAGTATTTGGAGGGTGGCAGTCAGACCGCCAGATGCGTCGGCCAAGAGCTGAGATGGATGAGCCAACTTCTAGAATGACACTTGGCAATCAAATTGCATTTCATACCCAAAAATAACAACAACAATAATAATAGACATTTAGCCAGGGGGGAAATGATAATACAGTAGAGTAGAGTAGAGTAGAGTAGAGTAGAGTAGAGTAGAGTAGATAGAATAGAATAGAATAGAATAGAATAGAATAGAATAGAATAGAATAGAATAGAATAGAATAGAATAGAATAGAA
>WNWU01000078.1:2747217-2758701 GCA_012654045.1 Ptyas mucosa
GAATAGAATAGAATAGAATAGAATAGAATAGAATAGAATAGAATAGAATAGAATAGAATAGAATAGAATAACAGAGTTGGAAGGGACCTTGGAGGTCTTCTAGTCCAACCCCCTGCTCAGGCAGGAAACCCTACCCCACTTCAGCCAGGGGAATTCTGGGAGTTGAAGTCCGCCAGGCTTTAAAGTTGCCAAGGTTGGAGACCCCTGCTGTAAGGGACTATGGCTCATGGCTATTGTTGAAAAACTCTAAGCCCCCTGCTGAGGATGTCCAGTTGAGTTGGAGATGCTCTGCCAATATATCTTATAGTTGCCAGGGCCCAGCCCCTTTCTGTCGGCCTGCCAGGGTTGTCCTATTTGACCTGTGGTTGCCACCTTGGATAAGGGACGCAGTGGCTCAGTGGCTAAGACGCTGAGTTTGTCGATCGAAAAGTCAGCAGTTCAGCGGTTCGAATCCCTAGTGCCGCAGAACGGGGTGAGCTCCCGTGACTTGTCCCAGCTTTTGCCAACCTAGCAGTTCGAAAGCACGTAAAAAATGCAAGTAGAAAAACGGGGACCACCTTTGGTGGGAAGGGAACAGCGTTCCGTGGGCCTTTGGCGTTGAGTCATGCCGGCCACATGACCACGGAGACGTCTTCGGACAGTGCTGGCTCTTCGGCTTTGAAACGGAGATGAGCACCGCCCCCTAGAGTCGGGAACGACTAGCACATATGTGCGAGGGGAACTTTTACCTTTACCTGCCACCTTGGCCTTCAAGAAGAAAGAATAGAAAGTAATAATGGGAATAGCAATAGCCCTTGGACTTATATACCGCTTCACGGTGCTTTACATCCCTCTCTAAGCGATTTACAGAGTCAGCCCTATTGCCCCCAACAATCTGGGTCTCCATTTGACCCACCTCGGAAGGACGGAAGGCTGAGTCAACCTTGAGCCTGGTGAGATTCGAACTGCCAAATTGCAGGCAGCCGGCAGTCATCAGTCAGAAGTAGTGCTGCAGTACTGCATTCTAACCACTGCGCCACAAATGATGAATTGGGCACAATTGCCAACATTCCTCGACATGGTTAACATCTGGAGATCTTCCAACACGGAGAAGGTTGGTCTGTAGGAACTTCCGATGGGTCCTTCCCAATGCATTGTCTTGTGTTTCCCCCTCTTCCGGCAGAGTCCATCGAGATGGGTCCCTACAAGTCGGCAATGAGTCTCCCGTTATGGGTTCCTCGCCTCTTGGAGCAACCCAGTTGGACACAGATGGAGCCCTTTGGCTGGGTGAGTGTCAGGTTTCCGAGTAACCCACCCATCCATGAGCATGACCGTATCACCCCTGTGTTCTGACCAGGCTCCCAGACGGCCCTCTGTAGTTAACGAAATGCTCTCTCACAGCACGCTACCAAGTGTCCTGTGGAACGTGACGCTCGCTCCCTTTCCCCCTGAATTTGGCCCCAACACATCTGGAACCTCCCTCTCTTTCTTTTCACACCTGCAAAGGAAGACTTGGAAGGTGTGCTCGCTTCCTTCCAGCAGCAGAGACACACATACTCGCACAAAAGGCGTCGTAGATTCCAAGAAGAATTCTGATAATTTCCAGACAGGAGTCGGAAGTGCAAGCTATCCGGCAGGGAGATGAATAGTTGTCTGACACATCTATTCATCTCCGCTGCCTGCCTTTTATCCCCAGAACTAGGGTGGGGTTTTGCTAGCAGTAGGTAGCTCTTCCGTCCCAAGGACCGGCCCATAGATTTCCACTGCTCTCCTCTCCTCTGCCTTCTGCGCATCAGGCACTGGACCCAGCTGTTCCTCCTCTTCCTCATCAGCCACCTCCAGACCTGGGGGCTGTTGACTCTCCGTCTGAGTGCCAGCGTTCCAGAAAACAACCCCTCTCCAAGTAAAGACTCTGAAGCAAGCACTTTCAAAGTTCTATTTACCACACTGGCACATCTGGTAAAACCCGAATCTGAGAGGTCCGGGTTTTCCCTCAGTAAATTAAACCCCCCAAAACCATCCCCTCAGTCCTCAATCGATCACATGCTCCAATCAACCGCCGTCGCATCTCGAGACATCACTCCGACCACTCCTTCTCCAGATGCAGGACTGTCCTGACCTTGACTGACAGGAAGAATGCTATTACGTCTACAGACAATCCCTCTCCTAAATTCCCGCCCCCCTCCTACTTTCCCACATAGGAGAAGGTGGCAGCGTGGAAGCTTCCGGCCTAATATGGCTTCCAAAGCTGACACTCAGGGCTGATGGACAGCGCAGGCTACACCTCTTGTCTCTTTCTCTCACAGCTCCATTCCCTCTTCGGAGCTCTCAGGTTGCCTCGATGCTGACCCTGAGTCCCACACCACCTCCTCCTCATCTGATTCGACTGCCGAATTCGGGCATAGGCCACAACACCCTGGCTTTGACCTAGGCAGGGCCTTCTAAAGAACCCAATCGTCTTAATACAGAGACATTAGCCAGGACGTGGCTTGGGTTCTCCAGATGGGGTAGAGCAGTGATGGCTAACCTTTTTGCCATCGCGTGCCAGGAGCCGCGGATGGGGAGCTCAGGGGAGGGTCGCGCATGCGCATGCCCACACCCATAATTCTATGCGCCCCGCCCCCACGCATGCGTGTGTGATCCCCTCACACTCCCCCCGCTCCTGGCAAACGATAGCCCGGTAGGCCTGTTTTCCTCTCTCCCCCAGGCTCCAGAGCCTTTCTAGGAGTCTGGGGAGGGCAAAAACGGCCTTCCCTACCCACCCAGAGGCCCTCCGGAGGCCAGAAATGGCCCATTTGCCAACTTCTGGTGGGACTAGAAGGCCCGTTTTTTGCTCTCCCCAGGCTCCAGAACCTTTCTAGGAGTCTGGGGAGAGAGAGAAACATGGGCCTTCCCCACCACGCCCCGAGGCCCTCCGGAAGCAGGAAACAGCCTGTTTCTCTACTTCTGGTGGACCCAGAAGGCCTGAAAATCAGCTGGCCGGAGCTGAGCTCACGTGCCCACCGATATGGCTAGGTGGCACGCATGCCATAGGTTCGCCATCACAGGGGTGGAGCATCCCTCGGCTCCGAAGTCTGACGGGAAGGTCTCCCAAGTCATCGATGAAAGAACCTGTGGAGATCCAGACATGGTGGCTTAGCTTGGAGCTGGGACCTTCTTGTCTTTAACCCTTTCCTCTCTGTCCTCTTCTCACAGGTGGGTTGGAGAAGGTCAGCCTGGGCCACAAGCTTCCCAAATCTTTCCTCACCGGCTTTGTGGGCTGCATACGAGACGTGGTGGTGGATCGCCAAGAACTCCACCTGGTAGAGGACGCTTTAAATAACCCCACCATATTACACTGCGCGGCCAAATGAAGACATCCAGCCCCTCTCTCTCTCCCTCTTCTATCTCTCTTCCCTCCACCCGGCTATTGCTGTAATTATTTTCTATTTTTGTAAAACTTCTTGCTTTTTTATATTTTGGGGGGGCGGGGGGGAGGGACAGGAAGAGGGGGGACAGCAGGGAGACGAGGAGGAAGACGACGAGAAGGATCGCGAGAGGATTCAGTGGAAGAACATTCTTTTGGGTTACTGTTTGGTTGCAGCATTTTTTCGCCCATCGGACTCTCGAGGAGCCAAAAGCCTCCCAATTCGTAAAAACCCGGCGAAGCTTCGGAATGTGACCAAGGAACAAAGTTCCCTTATTTTGCTTCCGGAGTGGTGGGGGGTTGGGCGCGCGGGGTCACCGTCCACTGTAAATGTCACTCATACTTGAAATCATTATTATTATTATTATTATTATTATTATTATTATTATTTTTAATCAGGTTTATTATTTGTTTTGGCCGACACCAACACTAAGGGGGAAACCGAAGACCAGAGACGGAAGGGATGTCCGAGCCGTGGCGTCTCTGTACAAAGGAACAACAACTGCCCTACAAACTCAAGGTGGGGGGTGGGGGGGCAGATTTCCCACACGGCCCCCAAATTGTTCTGAGCTAGGCTTCCCCAGAGCACGAAGAAAACTCCTTGTCCCGACCAAAAAAAACCCCTTTTTATTAAGTGACTGTGAATTCCTCTCATTCACATCCAGCAAAGTCTTTCAAGGGAGAATTTTACAGTCACGGACCTTATCTGGCTTGGAGAGCTGCCAGGCCGATGTCTTCAAAACTTGGCAAGGAGTCTCGGAGAGTCGCGAACCAATTAAGCGAACTAATTGTCTCCTGCAAACTCCACTCCCCTGTCGCTCCTCTTTATTCCCTCTGGGAGGGGCCATTCATCGTCCACCTGTGGCTTTACTCCTGAGTCGACCCTTGTTCTTTAGCTGTTCCCTTCTCCTGGTAGCTCACACTGGGAACAGGCTCCAGCTTTTCTTCTGCCTCACTGATGTCCGACTCCGAAGGCAGCTGACAACTGCCAGACGGCCCTGGCCCCCTCTCTTCCTCCGACGCAGAGCCTTCCCTAGACTCCAGGACTGGCCCATGTTCCTCCCCAATCTCCTCACTGTCCGAGTCTGCCACCAGCTCCACTGGCCACTGGCGGGCTACAACACTACCTCCCCTACACCCAAGACTCTGCAGCCCATCAGACCATCCCTCACCTGAGCTCCACGAATCCGTTCACCAGCGCCAGGGAGAGGAAGTCCTTCCCACGGTTCTGCCCTTCAGTCTTAACCAGGCTCCGTATGAACTTTTCGTACTCACCCTTAGAATGACAATGTGTCTTGTATGTAAGTGTGTAGGTTTGTGTGCGTATACACACACAGACACACACATATCTATCCTTTGTCCTCCTTTGACAGAAGCCACAGGAGATTTAGTTCTCGGTAGCAGTGGTGAGAAACGGACAGATGCAGGGTAGAAAGGATGGTCAGATGGTCTCAAGAGAAGTAGGCCAAGGAATTGCGGAGAGTTAAACCTAGGGTTGTGGGTGGCCTGGAGATCAAGCAGC
This sequence comes from Ptyas mucosa, assembly GCA_012654045.1. Lineage (NCBI taxonomy): Eukaryota > Metazoa > Chordata > Lepidosauria > Squamata > Colubridae > Ptyas > Ptyas mucosa. Next base: position 2,752,125 of record WNWU01000078.1, read on the forward strand.
CTTCCTTAAACCTTCAAGGCAACGAGCTTACCTTTCTGGTCCAGAATCTTAAATCTTCAAGGAAACGAGCTTAACGTTTCGGATCCATAATTCATAATTTACCGAGAGAATTAGCGACGGGAATTCAGGACAACTTTTCTTTCTAGCCCAGACAACCACATCTTTGATGCTACCTAAGTTCCTGACCAAGCTGATCATCCAACCCAATACCTGCAAAATAATTTTGGAGACAATTCAGAGCAGTAACCGTGGTTAAATCCAGACAAGGTTGTCTCAGGTGCCTGGTCTTTATGGAAGAAAAACATTTTAGAGGTTTAACCGTTAACCCACTGATCCGGAGAGGTGCCAAGGCTTAAAACTTGACTCCCCAGTTTTACACACATGTACATAACCCACACACATCCAACCCCCTCTCCCCCAATTTGTTTCTCATGACTCATCTATGAATCTCTTCGGGGAAGCGGGAAAAAATACATGCCTATCTATCTTATCTATAAATATATACATATATATTTCTATGGTGTGATATGTACAGCCAGAATCCGGTGACTTCCGTCACACCCACTCCTACATTCCAAATCCTTGGGATACTCTCTCAATTTTGGGGGTGTCCTTGGCAGGAAATTTGGAATGGGACTCTGCAGGGGTGGGCTTCAAAAACTTTAGCAAGGGGTTCTCTGCCTGGTTGCTGCGTGGGCATCGCCTACTCGGCCTCCTGCACCATGGCGGGGTAGTGGTTTTGCCCTCTCTGGGCTCCGGAGGCATTCTTTGAGCCTCCGGGAAGGCAAAAATGGCCTCCCCAGGCTCCAGAGGCCCTCTGGAGGCAGGAAACGGGCACATTTTTCAGCCTTCCAGTAGGCCTGTTTTTTGGCCTCCCCGCGCGCCCTGCACTTACCTGCATCCAAAACGGGCCGCATGGGGACTCCACGGAGGGGCGAAGCAGAGTGGGCAAGGCCAGCCAGGAGTGGGATTTGGGGGTTTTCCGAATTGCACAGGATCTTAGCTAGAGGTTCTCCCGAACCCCCAGCAGCCCACTCCTGCTCCTTTCCCTTGGGGGACGGCAAGCGGTGTAAAATTCACAGAACGCAAAACCCCTCCGTCACGGATGTCCTACAACGTCCTGAATTGGACGGTGGGGAAACTGTGGCAACTCCAGGTCAGGTTGGCTGGATGGAAGAGCAGCTAGTAAGCTGCTAGTAAGGGCGGGTTTGGAGTGTAAACGTCTTTGTGTCTGTTTTGTTCATCCGGCTCCTGTTCCTCACATCCTTGGTGGCAAACGCGAGCAGCCACAAGACCAGTAGCGGGATTCAAATTCCCATCGCTACGGGTTCGCTCGTGGGCTCGTGCGTGCATGATGCTTTGTCCGGGCGGGTGAGTGGAGCCTTCCACCCCTACCGGTTCGCTCAATCTGGGATGAACCGGTTCGCTCAATCTGGAGTAAACCACTGCGCAAGATCCTCTTTTTCTCACGTTATTTTTATCCAGCTCGGTTCGTTCTTAGTTGAACCTACCGAGAGAAGCTTGTGGCTCGGGTGACTTATTCAGGCAAGAAAGGGATATTTGGGGAGGGTGCGGTTTCAATTTTACTCCCTGCGGTCATTCGACCCACTCCCCCCCAAAAAAATCCCCAAACAGTTCCCAGGAATTATTGCAGCCATCGAAACGGCGCTGAAAATAGAAACACTTCCGATTGCTGTACGGGCCTGTTTTTGCAAACTTGCCCAATGTAGAACTAAGACATTTCCTGAAAGCGAGAACAAGTTAATCTTGCCTTCAAAAGTTGTGGAGGCTTTTAAGAAGAGATTGGACAGCCGGAATAGTGTAGAGTCTCTTGCTTGGGCAGAGGTTTGGACTAGAAGACTTCCGAGGTCCCTTCCGACACTTATTCTGTAAGATACGTGGACTTCAATGGCCAGAATTCCCCAGCCAACATTTTACCCTACGTTTTATGAGCCACGGTGGCGCAGCTGTTAGAGTGCAGTACTGCAGCCTAGTTCGGCTGCCTGCAATTTGGCAGTTCGAATCTCACCAGGCTCAAGGTTGACTCAGCCTTCTGTCCTTCCGAGTTGAGTCAAATGAGGACCCAGATTGTTGGGGGCCGTAGGCTGATTCTGTAAACCTCTTGGTGGGTAAAATGAATCCTTCCTCCCACCCTTCCTCTCAGTGGTTAGAATGCAGTATTGCAGGCTAACTCTGCCCTCTGCCAGCAGTTCGATCCTGACCAACTGGCTCAAGGTTGACTCAGCCTTCCATCCTTCCGAGGTGGGTAAAAATGAGGACCCGGATTGTTGGGGGCAATAGGGCTGACTCCGTAAAACGCTTAGAGAGGGCTGTAAAACACTGTAAAGCGGTATATAAGTCTTATGTGCTACTGCTATCCTTTGAAAATGGCTGGAAAAATCTCCATTTTCCTAGTGAGCCTCCAATGGGTCGAACAGCTTCTGATCAGGTTGCGCACTTCCCTTTCCACCTGATGCAACGGAGTTTAATCCAGTCCCGTTTGGCAGTGAATCTGAATGTCGGGGTCCCAATTCGTGTCCCCCTCCCTCTCCTGGAGACTCAAATACAGGCATGCCTTCAGCTGGAATTTTAAGACTGGATTTGGGATGCTCTTCTTGATGTACTTGGAGAAGAATAATATCATTGCAAGAACACATTTGCTGTATTTCTCGATGTGGCCTTATTTTGTGTCCTGGGCTCCATCCTACACAATTGCCAAGACCTGGGATTGCTAGGAAAGGGTCCCCTCCTTAAATGTGAAGGAAGTGGACCAGTTACCCTCAGCCAATCGTTACTCCCTAGGACTGAACTCTGATTATCGGGGACCCCTTTTTACCAATTTGATCGCGTTAACGTTGACGTTTCTGTGGTGCTAGGGGATAAACACAAAAAAAGCCAGGACCGCCGTGTGTTTCAAACAAAAATAAACATCCCAAAAAACATGGGAAACGAAGCATCTTCATGTTTCTTTCAAAGCAAGACGAACTCTCAAGCCAACTTCCAGATGTTACGGTGGGTGGAAGGGAGGGGGGGGGCTTTTCGGCTTCAACACCTGCAGGAAATTTCCAGCCAAAAGCAATTTTGAGGGATGGTTCTTAAATGCAGTGCAGAATCTCTCTCTGGAACCTGACTAAAATGCGCCTTTGCAGCTCCGCTAAATGAGTAATCGGTAAGGCATTTGATAAAGTAGACCATGATTTACTGCTAGATAAAAAGTCGAAAAATGTGGGTTAGACAGCATCACCACCAGATGGATTCGTAACTGGCTGGCCAAACGCACTCAACATGTAGTCCTCAATGGAGCTGCATCTACATGGAGGGAAGTATGAAGTAGGGGAACCCCAAGGCTCTGTTTTAGGCCCCCGGACTCTTCAACATCATCATCAATGATTTGGACGAGGGGATAGATGGGGAACTCATCAAATTTGCAGACGACACCAAGCTGGCAGGAATAGCCAACACTCCAGAAGAGAGGCTTAAGATACAGAAGGATCTTGACAGATTTGAACATTGGGCGCTATCTAACACAATAAAATTCAATGGTGAAAAAAAGCAAGGTTCTACATTTAGGCAAGAAAAACAAAATGCACAGGTACAGTATATGTGGTACTTTGCTCAATAGTGGTGACTACGAGAGGGATCTTGGAGTCCTAGTGGACAAATCACTTAAATAGGAGTCAGCCGTGTGCAGCAGCTGCCAAAAAAGCCAACACAGTTCTAAACAGAGAACAGAGGGACAGAATCAAGATCACGTAAAGTATTGATACCTCTTTATAAGTCCTTGGTGAGGCCACACTTGGAATCCTGCATTCAGTTTTGGTCGCCACGATGTAAAAAAGGCAACTTAGAACTAAGGAGAAATTTCCTGACAGTTAGAACAATTAATCAGTGGAACAACTTGCCTATGTTGGATAACCATTTGTCTGAAGTGATGTAGGTTTCCTAGAAAGAGTGCAGAGAAGAGCAACCAAGAGGATTAGGGGACTGGAGGATAAAACATAGGAAGAACAGTTGCAGGAACTGGGTATGTCTAGTTTAATGAAAAGGAGGACTAGGGGAGACATGATAGCAGTCTTCCAATATCTCAGGGGCTGCCCCAAAGTAGAGGGAGTCAAGCTATTCTCCAAAGCCCCTGAGGACAGGACAAGAAGCAATGGGTGGAAACTAATCAAGGAGAGAAGCAACTTAGAACTAAAGAGGAATTTCCTGACAGTTAGAACAATTAATCCGTGGTTCAACTTTCCTCCAGAAGTGTAAATGCTCCAACACTGGAAGTTTTTAAGAAGATGTTGGATAACCATTTGTCTGAAGTGGTGGAGGGTTTCCTGAGTGAACGGGGTTGGACTAGAAGACCTCCGAGGTCCCTTCCGACTCTGTTATTCTATTCTAAATAAAGCCCTTTGTTGAAGGTGGGGACTATTTAGGAAGGGTCTGGTTTGGTCTCGAAGGAAAGGAAAGGGCTCAGGATTTTTTAAAAAATCGATCTGATTTTTATTCGCACTTGGGGTTGAATTGCAGCTTTACCCCGTCCGGTTCCAGTGTCATCTGCAGCGAAGGAGAACAACTTGGCTTTAATTTTTCCTCCTGTTATTTCCATCTTGTTTGCTCAAGGGGTGTGTGTGTGTGTGTAATAGGATACAGGGAAAATAATCATATTTTGTCTCCAAAATCCCCGGGGAATTGCTTCAAGGGACTTGCGTGAAATTGGATAGTGTCAAAGGCACCGGGATAAACGGTGTAACACACCTACCTACTTGTGGTTAACTGGACCCAGATCGACTCGAGTCACTTAGGGACATTTTGCAGATCCGGTTGACTTGCTGGGGTGGGGGTGGGGGGTGGAATTAATAGAAATGTGGGAATGCTGGAAAAACATCAAAGGATATCCGCCCACATCTTTTGAGGACTCGAATCCAAGACGTGGCCAAGGCAGATAATCTTCCTTGCCATTCAACCTGCTTCCTGAGTCAGTCAAACACACGAGTAGTCCCAAAAGCGTTCTTTTATTGCAAGAGCTGTGAATTCTGTTCATTCACAGAGGAGTCCCAATTAGTTGTAAAGAGTCCTTCGGGATAATCACCCACCTTTATCTCCGTTGACACGCTGCCGAAGACCTAATTGGCAAAGCCACGCGGAGTCCAGAATCAAACAGAGCTTCAGGCTTTAAACTGCACAGAATTAACAACGTTGCTTCCTGCAATGGCCCACGTGCCTTTGCTCCTCTTTTAAGTCTTATGGGAGGGGGCCAATCATCTCCAAGCCTTACTCCCGAGTTGTCCCTTTTGTGTTAACTGTTCTTGCCTTCTGGCTGAGCCCTCCCCAGACTCCAGGACTGGCCCACGGTCCTCCCCAGCCTCCTCACGGTCGATTCTGCTGCCAGCTCCACAGGCTTCCGGCAGACCACAACACAACCAGAGTGTTCAGACTCTCTGGTCTCATTTTGCAAACCTCGATGTGTTCTTTTACGTGGCCAGGTTGATTTTTGGCATCAGCTTTGCAAATGGGCAACAGAGAGCATGTAAAATTAAATCATTAGTTGGCGGGGGGGGGGGGAGAGAAATCCATAGATTGTTGAAAAAAAAAAATTACAGAAAGCCCCAGATTTGGTCATTTCTACATAGGACTGGAAAACCTCCCTCCGTGGAAAATCTAAGACAGATAGATCAGTTGTCCAGCTTGTTATAAAGCAGCTTCTTTTGTCCCCGCAGCTCCTCAGGCTGCGTTCCAGGAGTGCTGGCTTTCTGCTTGCAGAGAACTCCCATTTTTTTACGTTTCCCTCCCCTGTTTATCCCCCTCCTTGAATTTTGCTTCTCTCCAGCTTTTTGATTCTCACGACTCAAAACGGAACCTTCCAACTTTGCAGGTGGCTTGTTGTGAAGGTTTCTTATTTCCTAAACCGGGGTGGAGCCCGGGGGGGATAAGAGATCTAAGATCAAATCTCACTGGTGGCCTGTTTTGCGGGGAAAAAAAATCTGTTTTCCCCCTAACAAAGAGTGCCTTGTACTACCAGCTTGTAACATCCAGCGCTGTTTTGTGATCAATGACGCAAAGCAGGGTGGAGAGAGGCGGGCAGCAGCTGGCGCTGCTGGCATCAGAGGAAAACATCTGGCTCATGCCAGGGCAAAAGGAGAAGAACTGGCAGCGGGAGACGGTAAAACGACCCATCTCTGGGTTTTTTGGCTCGGTTCGGTACAAAAGCGAAGTTTTTTGGCATTGTCTTGTTTCCTTGGAGGAAAACGAGACAAATTTCCCTCTTGGACCTTCGTAGATTTTTGCATCCAAAGCTGCTTGAAAAGGACAGCACGAAAGGAAGATGCGACGGGGAAAGACGAGGAAAACAACTTTGTGGCCTAAAGTCTTCGTGATCAACGAAGCAGCAGCCTGAGATGGAAAAGGAAGGCTCGCAAACGGGGGCTGAGAGTCCATCCGGCCAACAAAATTGGTCTTGTTGAGTGAGATGTCCCCCTTTGAGGGTCGCATCTCTGCACCAGTCACGGTCCTGGGCTTTCCTCTCCAAGGAGCCTTGGTTTGAATAGAATAGAATAGAATAGAATAGAATAGAATAGAATAGAATAGA
>WNWU01000078.1:2794329-2806775 GCA_012654045.1 Ptyas mucosa
TGGAATGGAATGGAATGGAATGGAATGGAATGGAATGGAATAGAATACAATACAATAGAATCTGGAAGGGACCTTGGAGGTCTTCTAGTCCAGCCCCCTGTTCAAGCAGGAGAACCTATACCTTTTCAGACAAGTGGCTATACTATAGTGTAGATGGTGATTTGAGTTCAGCAGAGAGAGTTGTGTGGATATCCTTCAACCTCTTCCCTTTCTCTCCTTTTCCCAGTGCTGGCATAGGCCGAACGGGCACGATCATCGTGATAGACATGCTGGTGGACACCATTCACCGACAAGGTAAATCCACCTTTGCCTTTTCCCTAATTTTGTACAGGGAGTAATTACTGCTAGAACTCGACTTACGATCGCCATCGAGCCACAAATTCCCATTGTTTAAGTGGGGTTCGCCCCACTTTCTTGCCACCGTGGTTAAGTGAATCCCTGCAGTTGTTAAGTTAGTAACTCGGTTGCTAAGTGAATCAGGCTTCCCCCATTGACTCTGCTTGTCGGAAGGGTGCAAAAATGGGTCACATGACCCCGCGGGACGTCATAAATACAAAGCCATTATCAAGCATCTGAACGATATTTTTCTCTGGGCACCGTGGGAATATATCTGCTGAATAAAACTCCGCACTGGTGTCACGAAGGGCATCCGGCCAGTAAACATTCAGCTCCATTCAGTTGCTCAGACTCCACCCCGCAAGGGATTATGGAGTCGTTAAAAGAGGAGGAGGATAATCAGGATGATCTGAACTTAAATCACGTGACCACAGGGATGCCACAACGGTCATAACTTCGAATGGGCACTAAATGAACTGCTTGTAAGTCGAGGACTAGTGGAATTTACAACAATCAAAGCATCCGCCGGTCATGGGATCATGCTTCGGACACTTGGCAAACGTTGTGCACTTACAACATTCACAGTCACATCATCAATTATTTGTGAATTTCCCAGCCCACTTCCAACAAGCAAACGCGATGGGGAAGGCGGCAGGAAGTCATGCGTCATGTCACAAGCGGTGTCTCACTTAACAACTGCAGCCAAAAAAGATCGTAAAGTTGGATGTGGTCCCGTGATGCCCTGTTTAAGGATCACACCACTCAAAACAAAAGTTTCCAGTCACCATCGTGGTCACAAGTCGAGAACTATAGTAAATGTCAACTCGCAAATGTCAGCTCTCAAGTTGCCATAGGCCAGGAGGGATGGGAAACGGCGAAACAGCACAGCAGCTAAAGACAGATGCACATTCCATGCTTATCTCTCTCAAGGCTGTATCCCAGAGTTACCTACAGCAGGCGGAGAGGAGAGACCTCCGCAACCCACAAAATTGCTCCGTTGAATGTGATTGATGGGGGGAGGGGGGAAACAGGGTCATAATTGGGGCATAAATTATGTAGGGTCAGAGCTGGCTTCACTTGGGAATGTGCCGACATGAAGCTCCTAATAAACAACTGGATTTCTTTTGAAGCTTGGCTCGAGGCTCATGATTTAATTAGGGCATCCGTCGGAACCCTGACAGCAAGCCAGCTCTGACCCTACCTAATTTACATACCTATTACCCTGACAGTCATAGTAATACGAGCGTTAAGAGTTTAACGTGGGCAACGATGACTCTCCTATTTTAGACCGGCCCGCCTGGCAATTTTTTACAACACCTTTTCCTCTCTTCTCTTCCTCACGCAATAGGCTTGGATTGTGACATCGACATCCCGAAGACGATCCAGATGGTACGGAGGCAGAGGTCGGGCATGGTGCAAACGGAAGCCCAGTACAAATTTGTCTACATGGCTGTACAGCAGTTCATCGCAATGCAGCAGAAGGAGCTAGAAGAGGAACAGGTGAGGAGAAAAAAATATTGGTTGCAGGAATTTAGTGCAGAGGTCTTCAAACTTGGCAGCTTTAAGACTTGTGGACTTCAACTCCCAGAATTCTCCAGCCAGCTAGAGAGTTGAAGTCCACAAGTCTTAAAGCTGCCAAGTTTGAAGACCTCTGGTCTGGTGAAAAGAAGGACTGGGAGTAATATGGTGTTCCAAAATTTGAGGGGGCTGCCCCAAAGAAAAGGGAGCCAACCTATTTTCCAAAGCACCAGAAGCCAAGGCGAGAAGCAACGGATGGAAACTAATCAAAGAGAGAAGCAACCTGGGATTAAGGAGAAACTTCCTAACAGGGAGGACAATTAACCAGTGGAACAGCTTGCCACCTGAAGTTGTGGGTGCTTCATCACTGGAGGCTTTTAAGAAGAGACTGGACAGCCACTTGTGTGAAATTGTATAGGATCTCCTGCTCGAGCAGTGGGCTGGACTAGAAGACCTCCAAGGTCCCTTCCAGCTTGTTCGTTCATTCATTCGTGGTAGGGAAAACACACAGTTGGTAGCAACAGGAGAGGCTGATGGACCGTTAAGTTGAGCTCAGAGAAATCCCCTCTGTTACAAGGTGGGCTATTATTTTTATTATTGATTTTTGTATTCTGCTTACACCCCCGCCTTCCTTATTTTTATCAGCCATTCAACGCGACGAACATAGCGGATACAGGTAGTCCTCGACTTAACGACCACCGTGGGGCCCAACATTTCCGTTGCTAAGCGAGAGAGTGGCTAAGTGGGTTTTGCCCCATTTTTTACGACAGTTGTTAAGTGAATTCCTGGCAGTTTTTAAACAACACAGTTGTGGAGTGAATCTGGCTTCTCCATTGGCTTCGCTTGCCGGAAGGCCGCAAAAGGGGATTGCGTGACACACACACCCCCAGGGACGTGGCAAATGCCAGTTGCCGAGCGTCTGTACACCTGTTGTGGCCCGTCAGCGGCCTGTGCAGATTGTAGCTGATTCTGACAACGAGGAGGCTGGTATGGTGCTGCGCCAGCAGCCTGTGCAGCTGGCGCTCGAGTCAGACAGTGAGGAGGCTGGAGAAGATGTGGTACCAGAGGCGGGGATTCAGTCAGGGCCTTCAGAACCTCCAGAAGCTCCCTTAAGTGAAGAGGAAGAGGAGGAGGAGCCTCTTCTCAATGCACGGGCACGCAGAGCTGCCAAAAGGCAGGAGTGGCTCCTCAGGAGGAGGTCTCCTCGAGAGTAAGGCTTGGGACTAATTGGCCACTCCCTTAGCCTATTTAAGGAGGAACGCCACTTGCAGCAAGCTGTAGGGAACAACTTTAGTTCAATCTCCTTCGCGTCTGGATTCTCTGCAAAATTGCTTCTGGGCTTTCTGCCAACTCTAGTAAGACTGTGATTACCTTATCTTAGAATTCTGGTAGGCTGTTAAGACAGTTCATTAACAGCCTTTGGTTGATAAAGACTAAGTTATTTGAGTAAAATAAGCTTTGTATAGAGTTTGTGTGTGCTGCGTTCTTTGGGGTCCGTAGCTGGGGCACAACAAAACCTTTTAGAAAGGGTTGTAAAGCGGTATATATGTCTTAAGTGCGATCGCTAGAGCTATTGCTATTGCATGCCAACCTTCCTCATTTCTCAGCCAGAAGTCTCAAATCCGGGAAGCCTCCATTGGCGCTTGCACAACTATTACCCAACAACGTCAACGTTGGGTCAAGGTTGAAAATAAGGATTTCGTCATAGAGCAGAACAGAAAAGATAACAGAAGAATAGCAGAATGACAGAAGGGACCTTAGAGGTCTTCTAGTCCAACCCCCTGCTCAGGCAGGAAGCCCTATAACTAGTGATGGCGAACCTTTTTGGCACCGAGTGCCCAAACCGGAACGCGTGTCCATGTGTACGCAGGTGTGTGTGCCGGACTGCCGGAAACCCAAAAACCAGCTGGCCGGTGCACATGCGCGCCCATGCCTGCTTTTTGGCCATTTTCAGGCCATTTTTCAGGTCATTTTCAAGCCATTTTCTGGGCCATTTTGGGGCTTTTTTCCAGCTGTTTTCAGGCCGCTTTTTAAGCCCCCAAATGGCCTGGAAAATGGCCTGAAAATGGCCTGAAAAACACCCTAAAAACGGCTGGAAAATGGCCCAAAAAACGCCTGGAAAATGGCCCCAAAAACAGCCCGGAAAATGCCTGGAAAACAGTCCATAAAACGCCCGGAAAATGGCTCCAAAAATGGTGGGAAAATGGCCGCAAAAAAGGCCCAGAAACGCCCCAGAAAACGCCCTAAAAACAGTCCCAAAAAACCACCCCTAAAATGGCCCCCAAAACAACCTGAAAATGGCTCCGAAAATGGCAGGAAAATGGCCCAAAAAACGGCCCAAAAAAGGCCCAGAAACGCCTCAGAAAACGCCCTGAAAACAGTCCCAAAAAACCCGGCCTGAAAATGGCCCCAAAAACAACCTGAAAATGGCTCCAAAACTGGCGGGAAAATGGCCCAAAAAAGGCCCAGGAACACCCTGAAACAGTCCAAAAAACGACCAGAAAATGGCCCAAAAACGGCTGGAAAATGGCCCCAAAAATGGCAGGAAAATGGCCCCAAAAAACAGCCCCAAAACTGGTTCATTTTTCCTCATTGTTAGGAAGTTTCTCCTCAGTTCTAGGTTGCTTCTCTCTTTGATGAGTTTCCACCCGTTGCTTCTTGTCCTGCCTTCTGAGGCTTTGGAAAATAGGTGGACCCCCTCTTCTTTGGGGGCAGCCCCTGAGATATTGGAAGGCTGCTATCATGAATAATCATAAAAGCATTGAAACTCTATTTCAGAGATGTCTACGGAAGGAGACGGGTTACTTAAATATCCGATACTTGCCGATGGAAAAACCCAGAGCCAAAACTCGCCCTCCTTCGCCTCGGCTCCAGATAGGGTAAGATCCATTTTCTCTCCTCCTCCCACTCCCCTCCCCCACATAGCAACGGCAAGTAGTCCTCGTCTTACGACCACAATCGGGACCGGACCTTCCTTTGCTAAGCGAGAAGGTTGTTAAGCAAGTCATGCCTGATTTTGCAACCTTATCTTGTTACGGTTGTTAAGCCAATCGATCCTGAAGCAGACGGACACTAAGTGGATCTTGTTTTTCCACCATTGATTTTTGCTTGTCAAAAGCTATTTGGGAAGGTCATGACCCCAGGACTGGACAACCACGGTAAATCCATTCCATTGAGTTGCAAGGACATTGTGACGGTCGTAACTGCAAGGACCAGTTTTAAGTCACTTTTTTTCAGCGCCGTCATAACTTTGAACAGTCGCTAAACAATGGTCGTAAGTCGAGGAGGACTACCTGTAATTGAAAAAAAATGGGTGAAGGGAATAACAGATAGTCCTTGACTTTTGACCACAACTGAGGCCAATATTCCTGTTGCTAAGAGAAACATTTGTTGCCCCATTTTACACGGGTGTTGTTAAGTTAGCCACATGGTCGTTAATTGAATCCGGCTTCCCCATTCACTTGGCTTGCCCGAAGGTCGCAAAAGGGGATCGTGTGCCCCTGCAACAGTCATAAATATTAATCAGTGGCCAAGCATACGACTTTGGATCGCAGGACGGTGGGGATATTGCAACGGTCTAAAGTGTGAAAAACGGTCATAAGTCACTTTTTTCAGCACTGTTGTTAACTTTGAACGGTCACTAAATGAACAGTTGTAAGCTGAGAACTACCTGTCCTCCATTTAAGTGGAGACCTGAACCTGCGTGGGGTAGGATGGTTATTCATCACACGCTAAATAATAATAAACTCCATTTAGTGGCGATATCTGAAGTGAGTGGTGCGGCGGCCTAGAGGCGGAGCTCTCGCCTCACAATCAGGAGGCTGTGAGTTCGATCCTAGGTAGAGGCAAATATTGCTCTCTCGGCACACTGAACAATCTGCTGAACAAAACTCCGCACTGGCGACAGGGATGTCATCTGGCCAGTAAACACTCAGCTCCATTCAGGTGCCCAGACTCCACCCCGCAAGGGATTATGGGGTCGTTAAAAGAGGATGAATGGCGATATAAGCTGCCTGTGTCTCAATGTGTTTGGTTGTCTAAGATTTTGACACAGGTTCAAAAGCTCCCCACCGTTGCTCGGTTTTTGGGTGAGGCCGGTTGCTGATTCTCCTTCTTTTCTTCCGCAGAGTGGCCGATGAGGAAACGACCTCCGTCTACGAAAACCTGAGTATCAAAACCGCCAACATCTCAGGATTCACTAACTCAGGAAGATAGTAGCTAGAGAACAGGATGGAGACAGGTGGCTTATAAAATAGGTAGGCATGTCTGTCCAGGTGTGGTTATTTTGCCTCCCGATATGACAGACCGGTGGATCATATCCCCAAACGCTGCACTCTAAGACCCTTCTCAGCAGAAACCCAGCCCTGTTGGAAAACTCGGTTTCTCCCAGCCGACACTCATCAAGATCCCAATTCAGGATTATTTTTCTTTTAGACTTTCAAAATATCTGTGCGCCACGGTGCGGGGTGGGAGGGACGAAAAACAGAAAAACGGCTTAATTTCCCGTCTTGGCTTTGTACGGATGGGATCAAACTCGTACAACTTCCAAGGTATCGGCGCGATCTGAAAGGACACCCGTTTTATTTCCGTCTCAAGGTTTATCGTTACCCTCCTCCAGATATTGTTCGGATTTAGGCTTCCTTAGAAAGTATACAGCACAATCTTAGTCCTGGCAAACCTATTTTATTCATACGGCTTTGAATTATTGTCATTCCCAGTCTGAAAGGCTTCTCAAGCAGTCTATCAGGGGAGTGCTTACAAACACCCACCTTATCTCCCTTGGAAAGCTGCCAGATAACTAATGGCTACACGCAGGGCAAGGCCAAATTTAGCACAGAGTCAAACAGAACTTTTCCAAAGCTTTTACCGACCAGATGAACTAATCGCTTCCTGCAAAAGCACACGTCCCATTCGCTTATCTTTTATGTCTTATGGGAGGGGCCAATCATCTCCAAGCCTTACTCCCAAGTCGACCCTGTTTTCTTAATTGTTCCTGTTTCCTGGAAGATCTGTGCCTGCGCACACTGGGAACAGGCTCCCGCTGTTCTTCTGCCTCGTTGATGTCAGACTCCGGAGACTCCGGAGGCAGCAAAGATGGCCCTGGTCCCCTCTCTGCCTCCGACTCAGAGCCCTCATCTGAGCCTTCCCCAGACTCCAGGATTGGCCCACGTTCCTCCCCAACCTCCTCACTGTCCGAATCTGCTGCCAGCTCTGCTGGCCGATGGCGGGCCTCAACAGATATGATGCAGTTTCCGTGTTTTCATTCCCACTGGATTTTCCATGCTGAATGCAACCTTAAGCCTCTGTCTCGTAAGACCGATCGTTGGTCTAATTCAGTGGATTTCAACCTGGGCCACTTTAAGAGAGGGGTGGATTTTCCACTCCCAGAATTCTCCCACCGACCTCCTGATTGGGGAATCCTAGAAGTTTCTGACCGGGGAATTCTGGGAATCGAAGTCCACCCAACTTAAAAGGTTGTCTAGCTGGAAAAACACTGGTTTAATTTATGCAAGGGATAAGATATAATTCCTTTTCTTGCTACGCTGTATTTATCCACAAGTGCCTCTGATTTTCTGTAACAGAGGCTACAAATTGGGGGTGTATGTATGTGTGTGTGTATATATATATATATATATATATATATAAAAGAGAAATATATATATATATAGTGAATTAACAAGTGTCTATGTTTACAGCAGAGGGGTTACATTGTTGAGCATGGTGGCCCGAGAACTCTGGGAGTTGAAGTCCGCACATGCCGTCTGGGAAATTCTGGGAGTTGAAATCCACACACGCCAGCTGGGGAATTCTGGGAGTTGAGGTCTGCACACGCCAGCTGGGGAATTCTGGGAGTTGAAGTCCACACACGCCAGCTGGGGAATTCTGGGAGTTGAAGTCCACACATGCCAGCTGGGGAATTCTGGGAGTTGAAGTCCACACATGCCAGGTGGAGAATTCTGGGAGTTGAAGTCAGTGGTGGCATTCAGCCAATTTGGGCTGGTTCAAACGAACCGGTTGTTAAATTACTGTCTGGCCCCACCCCTCCCTGCCCCACCCATCTCCTTCCAGGAGTCCCCACACGCCTCATTTTGGCTCCCAGGTAAGTACAGGGAGGGCTACTAGGCCCAAAACGGGGCACGGGAGGGTACACCCCCTCCCCTTGGCCTGTTTTTGCTCCCAGGGGGGTGCAGGAAGCCAAGTGCTGCCTTTCACACCCCCTGGGCACACCCACCCAGCTGGTCATTAGAGCAGAGACCGGTAGTTAAATTATTTGAATCCCACCACTGGTTGAAGTCCGCACATGCCGACTGGGGAATTCTGGGAGTTGAAGTCACCTTGTTCTGAAGTTGTTAAGGCTGAGAAATTTAGCCCCAGAAGGAGAGTTCGATCCTAAAGAAGAAACTTTGACACCCCCCCCCCCACTACTTTTGTGCATTGCCCAGCTAGATCAACCCAGGGCCTAATAAAACGTAGAGACCGAAATACAATTCCCAGCATCCATCAGCCTGAGCGGAGACTGGCGGGACCCCGTAGTTCAGGATTCTCTGCCCCGATCAACAATAATATCATAAGATTGCATATTCTCTTATGCATGAACACGACCTCGCCTTTTACAAAAGACAGGCATAGTTGAAGCCATCGATTAATATGATACAGGTGGTCCTCGACTTACAACAGTTCATTTAGTGACACTGGGAGAAAAAAAGTGACTTATGACAGTTTTTCCACACTTATGACTGACGCAGCATGCCACCTTTCGATCAGCAACCACGCGACTGACTGAACAAACTTGCAAGGGATTCGTTTAACCGCCGCGTCAAGAAAGGTCGTAAAATGGAGCAAAAATCGACAGCCATCTCGCTTAGCGACAGACACGTTGCGCTCCATTGGGGTTGTAAGTCGAGGACTTTAACCTGTAGGGACTTCTCCCACTCCTCCACCAGTATCCCCCACTGCTGTTTATATATAATCTCCGTTGCCCCAATATCGTTCCTCCGTCTCTTTCAGCGACATCTGGTTTCCCCCTTCTGATCTGCTCCGAGAACTTGGCGGGCGGGAAAAATATCACCACAATAACAACAACAACTGCACCACGCACAATTCAGCGG
Organism: Ptyas mucosa; assembly: GCA_012654045.1. Classification (NCBI taxonomy): domain Eukaryota; kingdom Metazoa; phylum Chordata; class Lepidosauria; order Squamata; family Colubridae; genus Ptyas; species Ptyas mucosa. Next base: position 2,803,293 of record WNWU01000078.1, read on the forward strand.
TATAAAACTGAAATGTTTAATAACAATAGAAAATGAAGTGTCCCCTCCTTTCGCCCAAACGAAACCGGAAGTAGAGGGAAAGTGTCAGGGGGGGGGTGGGGGGTGTCAGCAAAAGGAGAAGAGTAGGCAGAGTTCGGTCCGTCGGCTCGGATTTGCACGTCTTGGGAGGGGGAAGCCTTTTGGGTCTCTTGCTACTGTCACAATTCTCCCCATTGAGGAGTATGTTCTCCCATACGTGCAAAACAGGTTGTCTTCTGCGTGGACTTTGGCACTTGGGCCTCCCAAAACAGGTTGGCCAGCTTAACCACTTAGGAGGTGAGGAAATGGGCACATGGGTGTTTCAAGTCGACATGACCAAGACGGTGCACGCCCAAGTGTTCACGTGAGTTGCGTTGCACCAGGTCAACGTGATGGCCCATCCAACCCAATGCAATCCTCTAGAACGGATAGGAGAAGTCCACCCCGTCTCCCCGGTTCCTTCCAGAGGAGAACTAGGACTCTCGTGGACTTTCTCTCCCCCCACCCCCCAATGACCGGCGGTCACCCCACATCAAAGCAGCACCCGTACGGCCTCCCCCCGGCAATCACGCCACGAGCTTGGTAAGGTCCAGTGCGGGGGCCGGGGTGGTGTGATGGTAAGGCACGTAATTCGGCCGTGGGAAACTGAATTTGTTGAGGCACTTCAAGTTCCCCGTCTTGACGATACACTGAACCGGCCACAGGATGATGCAAAAGAGGATGATGATGAGGACGGAAAGCAGGACGACGCGTTTCCAGTCGTCGCATATCGAGCAGCGGGAGAGGCGTCCGATTAAACCCTCGGTGGGGGTCTCGGGGACTTCGGGCTTGCTGGGGGCGATGTCGATGGTGACGCAGGTGTGGGGGTTCTCGGGGTCGGAGCACTGCCTGCAGCACAGCTTGGTCCCTTCCATCCAGAGGGCCTTCTCCTTCTGGAGTTCCGGCGGTAAGGTGGCCATCACCTCTGTGCTCGTCTGGAGACCCGGAGCGCCTTCGAGCGGGATTTCGGTCAGCTGCCTACAGAAGGGGCACGGGAGCTGATCTTCCACCCGGTTGGGCGGCAGGGCGGCCGTCAGCCGGGCCAAACACTCCAAGCAGAAAGTGTGATGGCACTGGAGGACCTTGGGAGTCTTGAAGAGGTTGTCATAGGTGTTGAAGCAGATGGAGCATTCGATCGGCGAGGTAGGCCGCTCCGTCGGGGAGCCCAGCCTGGTCTTCCCGTCGATGGGGGAGCTCAACGGAGATCCCACAGGCGAACACACGGCAGGCCTGTTTTCCGCAGAGGGAGACGTGATCACGATCGGATTGAGCGGGATGGGTCTGTCGTGGGGGTCCACCGGGATGGGACTTTGGGGACTCGACGGGGGAGATTCTGGCACTTCGGTGTGCCAGACCTGGGTTAAGCAGGACATAACGGAACCTGGGGAAATAAGAACCCGGGATTAATATTAAGCCAACATGGAGTCATCCTGCATCAGTATTTCTCAATCAAAGCAACTTCAAGTCGGGTGGACTTCAACTCCCAGAATTCCCCCAGCCAACCCGAGAATTCTGGGAGTTGAAGTCCACCCATCTTTAAACGTTTCCAAGGATGAAAAACACTGCCGTAGAGGTTTATTTCCTAAATCTTTCCAAGACCCTACCCCATTTTTCCTCTCCAAAACTTCCGTAACTTTCCATAGGAATAAAAAAAAAAAAGCCACAGGCTGTTCAGCTGCCCAGAAGAGCAACTGTTGGAAACGGGGAACTCCCAACACTTGAGAATTCCCCACCTCCTCAGACACACCAGGAAAAGAGCTGCGTGAAAAGAGAAACAAAATAAACAAAATAAAATCACACGTACCCCAGCCGGTGCTTCTCCTAAATTGAGAAGGCAGGAGTGTTGCTGTCTCCATGAAATCCAGAAGGGATCTCGGGGGGTCCCAGGTAGAGACCCTGTTTGCTGGGTGGAGTGGGGGGGCAGCGTTGGCCGGCTGCACACAAAGCCTAAGACAAACCAGAATACGAGTCCGTTCAGGATGATACGGAGATAGCGGTTGCCAGCGTGGCTAAACTCCCACGTAAATCTGCCCTTTGTTGTGTTTTTTAGGGGCTGAAGGAAAAAACGACCAGCAAAGCTTTGCTACACCCCCCCCCCACACACACATATCTCTTCCCAGTTTTGGGACTACTACTCCTGACCATAAGTCTTAAGGGAAGCCTCTTGTCTCGTTTCTTCTTGGACGTTCAGAAAAAAAACCACCATTTTTCCCCCTCTCTTCTGGGATGCTGGGCCTTGTCAGATTGTCAAAGGGGATGGAGACTTGAGATCTCCCCAAAATGAGGACCAGTTTTCTAATTCTCCCGCAAAGAGATTTACATCCCTCCCTCCAGGCCTGGGAAGAGCATCCTTCTGCTCTTTTGCAACAAATATATAAATAAATGTTATTTCCACCATCGGCTTGCAAGGAGACGCTCGATGTTTGCAGATCTTCCCTCCCCCCAGTTTTCCTATTTTAATTTGGCTTTGCTAGTTTATTTTTTTTCCACGTTGCAAGCATGATCTAGCAAAAAAAAAAAACACAGAGGGGGAATTTCCTGGTTCTCATAATCTTGGCATAATCTGACCTCAGGTCTGTTTTTATCTCACTCTAATAGGAAATACTGTCTGTATCAAATCCCAAGCCAATTGCGCTAACCGCTTCGGTTTTTAATTTATGACGTGTTTAATTTCTCAGAGCTTGGCACCCGTCTAAGGGACGTGCGTGCCGCACGTCTGAGGGCAGAAGGTAAATACTGATATGAAAAAAAAATCCTTTTTATTTTGCGTTTCCTCCAATTGATTCCTCCCAAAAAAAACCCCAGGAAATTCAGGGCCAGGGGCTGAGCTGGGGAGTCAACCACGACAAACGTGGCTGAAGAAAGTTTGAAAGCTCCGTCGGTTATTTTTGACATAGTTAGCAGGAATGGAACACGACTCTTTTATTTTTATTTTTTTAAAACTGGAAATGGCTCCTTTATAGACAGAGCGACTTCTAAGAAACAGAGAAGGGCAGGTGCAAATTTACCAGAGAAAGGAGAAGGGCCAAATCTCTCCGTTCGGAAAAGCATTGGAAACGCGGGAAAATTTGCAAGCTAGCGTGGACTTTAATCCCAAATTGGTGGGTAACTCACTGTTAATTGGTGCGTCTGGTAAAACTGGTTTCTGAGCCTAGCTGAGCCTGGAGAATTTAAAATCACACTAAAGAAACTGAGTCACACCCAATCATTTCCCCAAAGAAGTCGGGGTGATGTTTTTTTCAGAGGATGGAGTGAGTCCCGTGCTAGATTTTAGCATTGCTGTGGCCTTCAAACTGATCTGTGGAAGGAGAGGTATTTATAAGGGGCAAAGGCATTCTGGAATTTCCTAAAGTTTCCTAAAAGTTTTAGGGCTGCAAAATATTATTATTATTATTATTATTATTATTATTATTATTATTATTATTA
>WNWU01000078.1:2814251-2831923 GCA_012654045.1 Ptyas mucosa
CATTATCTATCTATCAGCTATCTTCTATCTATCTTCTATCTCTCTCTACCTACCTACCTACCTACCTAATGATTATCTATCTATCTATCTATCTATCTATCTATCTATCTATCTATCTATCTATCTAAATATGAATATAATAAAATATGGTTAAGGGGGAAAAATCATAAACCAGAACTGTTACGCATATGTTCCTAAGCCTGCCTAGAAAATCCAAGACCTAAAAGTGTTTTTTGTTTGTTTGTTTTTTAAATTCAGTCAGGAATAATATTGCTCCAAATAAGGCAGGGAAGAAATTCGAGGGAGATTCATATCGGAGGATCGGTTCTCTGTCGGTTTGATAAGAGAATCAATGGCCTGAGAATGTCCGGGAGCCACATCTCACCAGCTGTGTCCATTGCCCTGAAGCTGTTTGTCCTGTGTCGCCAAAGGGGGGCGGGGGGTTGGACTTGATGACCTTTGAGATGCCCTTTGACTCCATCTGGCAAATTCTGCCTTGCTGGGGCTCTTTTCCTGCTGGGTTAGTCTGGATCCTAGAAAGCTGTTTTGTTTCCTCCTCCTTTTTTTTTTTTTTATAAGCCAGACAAAATCCTTTATTGCTCTTTCCACATACTTGGCTCCTGGGTGCAGATGTCAATTGTATTGGACGGAGGGAAGATTTACGGCCTTCTTTTAAAAAGTGGAAGCTTGTTCTTTGGGCCAGGAGGCACGGCTGAAGAGAGATAAGGGCCCTCCTTCCTTAATGATTCCTGCTGAAGTTTAAACCGGGTAAATGAAATAAAAACCGGTCGTTTCTGGCAGACAAAAAAAGCACACGGAGAGACACTCGCTGCTGGGGCGGTTGAATCGTGTTTCGTCTGGTTGCAAACAGAGAAGAGAAATTTATTGAAAAGAGCCAACCAAATCTAGATCGGTCAAAATTGCTCCTCGGGCAATAAAAAAAAAAAATCGTTAGGAATCGAACATGTCATCCGGAAGCGTGGGAAAAAAAAACAAACCAGGCGTTTTTTTTTTAAATCACGTCATTTGTTCCCAAATAAATAGTGAACCCCCAGCACCAATGATTGGTAGTCCTCGACTTACAACCGCCACGGAGCCCCAAATTTCAGTTTGCTGAGCAAGAGGGTCGTGAAGGGGATTTTGTCCCACGTTATATGACCGTTTTTGCCACCATTGTTAAGTCAATCACTGCAGTTGTTAGCTTCATAACATGGCTGTTCGGTGAATTGGGCTTTCCTCGTTGACTTTTAACAGTAACAGAGTGGGAAGGGACCTTGGAGGTCATATAGTCCAGCAGTCACCAACCAGAGGTCGGTGAGAAGATTTTGGCGGTCCGCAGAAAAATTATTTGCATTTTTTTATATTGCACTAAATCAGGAGTCCTCAAACTACGACCCTTGGAACAGATACATGCAATGTTCAAGGGCGAAAATGGCCTCTCCTGGGCTCAGGAGGCCCTCTGGACTTCCGGTACTTCTGGTAGGCCCGTTTTTCGCCCACTCAGAGCCTCTACATGGGCCCTGCACTTACCTGGCATCTAAAATGGGCTGTGTGGAGACTCCTGGGAGAGGCAGGGTGAGCGGGGTCAGCTAGTCCTTGCAACTACCGGTTCGGCGAACCAGATTAAAATTAACATCCATTTCTCCTGAACCAGTTCGAACCGGCTGAATCCCACCCCTGATTCTGGCTTTTTCGTGTTTCTCTTCCCGCTGCGATCTCAGTGATAGAGAGAACCTTAGAAAAACCGAAGAGAAGATTTCCTTTTAGAGTGTCTTAACGCATTCTGATTTCCCAGATTCCTGGCAGGAGCTTTAGCTTACCTAGCCATTATTAAAATAATGTCCTTCTTGTAGCTTTCTCGGAGGAAGAAAGAGAGAGAGAGAATTGGCTGGTCCAGCTGAGTGGCGACAGCAATTACATTTTTTAAAAAAAAAAAATAATAATAAAGCTGTAAGCGCGGCACCGTTCAGTTACAGAACTAGCTGTCAAAGCGAGCGTGAAATGTTCTAATTATCTTTGGCAAAAACCAAAGTTGGGTAAACTGTTAGTAGCTCATGTAAGAAAGGATTTCCGGTGTTTTGCCTTCAAATCAGCTCCTGATGGCTTGATAGAGATGACATTTTTTTCACTGGGTGCAGGGGTGGGCTGCTGGGGGTTCGGGAGAACCTTTAGCTAAGATTCTGTGCAGTTCGGAGAACCCCCAAATCCTAATCCTGGCTTGCCCCACCCCCCAATCCCTCCCAGGAGTCCCCACATGGCCCGTTTTGGATGCAGGTAAGTGCAGAGTGCAAACAGCGGCTCGGGGAGGGCGAAAAATGGGCCTACCGGAAGTTCAGGAAGGCCAGAAAGAGGCCCATTTCTGGCCTCCAGAGGGCCTCTGGAGCCTGGGGAGGCTGTTTTCACCCTCCCAGAGTCTCGAGGAAAGCCTCCGGAGCTTGGGGAGGGCAAAACACCCCTCCCCTCTGCTTTGGTGCAGGAGGCCCACTAAACCACACCCATCATGGCCAAGCCCACCAAGCAACCGGTCAGGGAACCCCTTGCTAAATTTTTTGAAGCCCATCCCTGACTGGCTGGGTGTAATTTGTCACTCCTGAGTATTTTCTTTTGAGTTTGGTGTTTTCTGGGCTAGGTGTTGTAAGGTCATGGCTGAAACTAAATCTGAATTATTTTCGTTGCTATCTCACTGAAGCACTGTGCGTGTAGTCCTCGACGTACGGCCATAATTGGGACCACAGTTTCCTCTGCTAAGTAAGGCAGTTGTTCAGTGAATGATGACACCCCGTTTTACAATCTTTTAAGAGGCCTGGTGACGCAGTGGTTAGAATGTGGTATTGCAGGCTGACTCTGCCCACAGCCAGGAAGTTCGATCCTGACTGACTCAAGGTTGACTCAGCTTTCAACCCTTCCGAGGTCAGTAAAATGAGGACCCAGATTGTTGGGGGGCAAGAGGCTGACTCCGTAAACCGTTTAGAGAGGGCGGTGAAGCACTGTGAAGCGGTATATAAGTCTAAGGGCTATTGCTATTTTTGTTACGGTTAATGAATTGTTGCAGTGGTTAAGCGAATTCCGACTTTGCGTGTTAGATGCTGGCTGGGAAGATCACAAATGATGATCATGTATGACTCACTTATTTCAATGCGCCTGTAATTTCAAAAACAGTCCCTAAACAAACAGTTATAAGTCTAGTACTGCCTCTACATATGCTTCCTCACTGTCAGAATCAGCTACTAGCTGTACAGGCCACTGACAGGCCACAAAACTCTGCAGGTGTCTGGAAATCTCCTTGTTCCAATATATTTTAAAAATTCCTTCCGGCTGTAAAGTCAGCACATTGTCCTTTTACCATGCACTTGATTGGATAACTGCCACTAGCACTGGAGGTTCCACTCTGTTTTAAATAGGACTTATTGAAGCCCTATTAATTAATTAATTAATTACTTAATTAATTAATTAAGTCCTATTAATTAATTAATAGGACAGGACTTATTCAATTCTGTGTTGAATAAGTCCTGCCCGGAGTGAAATCTACTTATCTTCCCTACCAGTTCGGCAGTGCGCGCACCGTCATCGTCACGTCCAATTTTTGACACTCTGTGCATGCACAAAGCCTTCTGCGCATGCGCAGAGGGTCAAAAACCAGGAAGTAATGACATCCGGGCAGGTGGGCGGAGCCTCACGCTGCTGCTGCTACCAGTTTACTGAACCATGCGCCGCTGCCACTACCAGTTCGTGCGAACCGGATTTCACCACTGGTCCTGCTTGCTTAAATCAGAATCAAGACCCAGCATGTGCAAAAATCTTTTTAGCAGTGTGCTAGCCCATTTTTCCGCCTCTCTTTATATTTGCTTATTTCTTTATTTACTTCCGACAATTCCTGTGGTGTGAGAAAGAGATATTTTCCGAAGCTTATTACTTTTTCAGAGCCATTGGACCGAACAACATTACATACAAAATTGATTTCTAAAAAGAAAAGAAGGCGGGGAGGGAAAAATCCCCAATATTACAAGCTTCGCCATCAAAATGCAAACCCACCAACCACCTTCCGAGAATTAGAACTCGGTCCTTAATGCCGTCTTTTGTAACAGGTTAATCCTTCCAGGAAAACGCTGAAACATTAATAAGACTATAAATCAGACCGATATATTGGCACGCGAAAGGATTGTGAATAAGTAACATTATTAAAGAAAGCCGGGTTTTAGACAGGGCTCTGTAATTCATGGCTTGCATATGACGATAAAGTTTTAATAGAAGGGGGGGAAAAGATTATTAAAAACAAAATTGGGCGGTTTACACACTTGTCTGTATAGCGGAAATATTTTTTCAAAACCTTCCCAATATCTAGATTTTCCTTTGTGATGCCAAAGCGCGGTTGAGATGGGCGGCGGATCCGTTTCATAATAAATAAAATCCAACAATTAAAAAGCGGCCATCGTAAATAAAATCCAACGATTAAAAAGCCGCGGCGATCAAATGAATCCATCCATAACAGCAATTCCTTAGCTAGATAATGACTGTTCTACCTTCTGCACGACATTTTGAGTTGTGTGAGCATTAGGCAGCATTTCCGAAAAGTCCCAAAAGTGCTTTAAATAAATAAAAAAAAAGCAACTGGACTTTTTTTTTCTTGAAGAGGTTTTGCTTCTCATCCAAGAAGCTTCTTCAGTTCTGATCGAATGTTGGAGGATGGGAAGATTTATATTCCTTGCAGACAGCTGGTCCTTTGCATTCTTTTAGAGCAGGGGTGTCAAACTCAATTTTATTGAGGGGTGCATTAGGGCCGTGGTTGTCCTCGGGTGGGGGGGGGCAACTAGGTGGGCGTGGCCGACTGGGTGGGTGTGGCCAACTGAGTGGGTGTGGCCAACTGGCTGGGTTCGGATCTGTTATGAATAGGACAGCCATTCAGATTTTGCATTCATGCTAACAAAAATGGAGCCTCCAATTTCAGAGGCAGTCTAGCCCACAATCGGGTGAAGCCAACAGACAATTGATTGGAAACCTTTTTACCTTTTCTTTCTTGCGGTGGTCTCTCGTCCATCACTCTCCCCTGCCTTTAAAACAGGGGAATAACACTCTGATATTTTCTCAGGTTTCTTTCCGCCTAATAAAATAAGCGGGATGCACTGGCTCAATGGCTAAGACGCTGAGCTTGTCAAGTTCAGCGGTTCGAGTCCCTAGTGCCACGTAACGGGGTGAGCTCCCGTTACTGGTCCCAGCTTCTGCCAACCTAGCAGTTCAAAAGCCCATGAAAAATGCAAGTAGAAAAATAGGGACCACCTTTGGTGGGAAGGGAACAGCGTTCCGTGCGCCTTTGGCGTTGAGTCATGCCGGCCACATGACCACAGAGACGTCTTCGGACAGCACTGGCTCTTCGGCTTTGAAACGGAGATGAGCACTGCCCCCTAGAGTCGGGAACGACTAGCACCTATATGCAAGGGGAACCTTTACCTTTACCTTTAATTTTAAATAACAATGATCGTTATTAATATTGAATACTGACCAACCTCTCCAAACACATTACAGACATTGAACAAAAAGAAAATTTTATTGACCGATTTAGATTTGTTGTTATACAAATGGCTTAGTTTAAATGGGTATTATGTAAAAGTAAAAAAAAGTTGAGGTTTGATGTTAATGCTTTATTCTACTGCAAATAGAATATATATATATATATTCCTTTTTAAAATTAGGACAGGCAAGAAGAGGAAGAGGAGGAAAAGGCTGCAATTTCCCAGCAGAAGATGCCTCACCGGAGGTCAAACCAACTGCGAATTTTTCTTCTGCTAATCCAGCTTTCGAAACGAAACGAAACAAAAAACGAAAACTTCTGCAGTTGTTCCTCTTCTCTCCGTTCCTTTGGCAGTGGCAAAACGGAAGGATCCCAGCTGGAAAAAGGCTGGGAAGTTTGTGTGGCTGGTTGCGTAGACACCCAAACTGTTTCTACACTCATCTTTAATTTATAAACTGGCAGGAGCGAGTTCCGTTCCTTTTCCCCAGCCGTCCCCGTCATTCCTTCTTCGCCGCGATTCCGGTGGCAAAGGTTCAAGCAAGGCAATTCACCAGCCTGTTAGTATCTTTTTTTTTTGAACGATTTTCTGTAAGGAATGAGAAATCCTAGATGGTTATAAAATTTGCTGGCAAGTTAATTTGGAACAACAGCTACCTGGAAGCAAAGCCAGGATAACAATATATATATATATATATATAAAAACCAATCCCAAATTATAATATTTTATTTTGCTCAAAGTATTTATTCTTGGCTAGCTATATACGGAACTGGAGTTTAATTGGTCCAGGGGGACCGTCCATTCCTGTTACAGTTAAAGACGCTCTTGAGTTCATGCAGTTTGTAAGATATTATTAATATATAGAGGCACATCCCTGGTTTTCTTGGCGAATTGACGATTGTCCCAGGGGGTGAAATCCGTTGTAGCTTTGGTCACTAAACAAACTGCCGTGAGTCCAAAACTGATGCTCCAACACCGGAGATTTTTAAGAAGAGATTGGATAACCCAATCTTAGGAGCCTTGGTGGAGCAGCGGACGAAAGCGCTGTTAAATAGCACTTAGCTGCCAGCTGCCTGCAATTACTGCGAGTTCAAATCTCACCAGGCTCAGCCTTCCATCCTTCCGAGGTAGGTAAAATGAGGACCCGGATTGTGGAGGCAATAAACCGTATTAAAAAAAAAGAACACCGCTTTGGGAGGGGGGCGGCGAAAGCCCTACTAAGCAGGTATATACAAAAGTATGAAGGCTATTGCTTAACGTATTGTAAGCCACCTTGAGTCTCCGGAGAAGGGCGGCATATAAATTGAATCAATCAATCAATCAATCAATCAATAAACCCTTTGTCTGAAGCGGTGTAGGGTTTCCTGCCTGAGCAGGGGGTTGGACTAGAAGACCTCCAAGGTCCCTTCCGACTCTTGTCATTCTATTTCTATCTCTACCTACCTGTATTTTGCTTTAGGACAGACTCCCTCTAGGGGCCAGGGAGGAGTATGGAAATGTTATCGCCTTCATTTGATGCCCCGAGCTCAGAAAACTTGATGTACGCAGGAAGATGGGAGACAGCAGTTTTGAGAAAGCAGAGATAACTTCGTTCGGACAGCAGAGGGAAAAATAGCCCACAACCGACTGCCTCCCTTTCTAAAAAAAATAAAAAATAAAAATAAGGGCATTAACTGTGATATTCTGCTTTTATTAGAGATAGAATAACAAGAGTTGGAAGGGACCTTGGAGGTCTTCTAGTCCAACCCCCTGCTCAGGCAAGAAACCCTACACCACTTCAGACAAAGGGTTATCCAATCTCTTCTTATAAACTGTCCAGTGTTGGAGCATTCACAACTTCTGGAGGCAAGTTGTTCCACGGGTTAATTGTTCTCACTGTCAGGAAATTCCTCCTTAGTTCTAAGTTGCTTCTCTCCTCGATGAGTTTCCACCCGTTGCGTCTACAAGCTCCACCATGCATGTATGCGCACACCTCCTGCCAGCCAGCTAGTCTTCGGGTCTCTGCTGCACATACGCGGGGGGTGGGGTGCATGCTGGGGGGTGCAGTTTGGCTTTCCAGGGGTGTCGGAGGCCCTCATGCAGCCGCCCCCCCCCCCGCTCCCCGTTTCGGACCTGGAAAGCTTCTTGCACCAACCTGGAAGGCAAAATGGGACGCTGGGGGACCCTTGCACGGGGAACGGACTTGTATGCGTGGGGCACATGCGTGGGAGGGTGCTGACGTTGCATTTGGGGCGGTTCTGGCACGCACGCATTAGCATGCGTGCGCGCACATGCTTTGGGCACTCTGCACCGAAAAAGGTTAACCATTACTGCCCTGGTCCTTCTTTTCATCAGACTAGACATACCCAGTTCCTGCAGCCGTTCTTTTTTTTTTAAATTTGATTTATATGCCGCCCTTCTCTGGAGACTCAGGGCGGCTTACAATGCGCTAAGCAATAGCCTTCATACTTTTGTATATTTATACAAAGTCAGCTTATTGCCCCCACAAACTGGGTCCTCAATTTACCTACCTTAGAAAGGATGGAAGGCTGAGTCAACCTTGAGCCTTGGTGAGATTCGAACCTGCAATAATTGCAGGCAGCTGATGTTAATAACAGGGCTTTAGACCACTGTACTATCCAAGGCTCCACGGCTTCTTCGTATGTTTTAGCCTCTAATCCTCTTGGTTGCTCTTCTCTGCACTCTTTCCAGAGTCTCCACATCTTTTTTACATCGTGGCGACCAAAACTGGATGCAGGATTCCAAATGTGGCCTTACCAAGGCTTTATAAAGTGCTATTAATACTTTACACGATCTTGATTCTCTCCCTCTGCTGATGCAGATATGGATCCTGATGTGACCCGAGTCATTACTAGTTACCCGCATTTATTTATTTATTATTTATTAGTCCAATTTATATGCCGCCCTTCTCCGGAGACTCAGGGCAGCTTACAATGCATTATAGCAATAGCCTGCATACTTTTTTGTATATACCTGCTTATTAGGGCTTTCGCGCCCCCCCCCCCAAGAGGTGTTGTTCTATACAAAGTCAGTTTATTGCCCCCACAATCCAGGTCCTCAATTTGCCTACCTTGGAAGGATGGAAGGCTGAGTCAACCTTGAGCCTGGTGAGATTCGAACTTGCAGTAATTGCAGGCAGCTGGCAGCTAAGTGCTAGCACTTAACGGCACTTTAGTCCGCTGCACCACCGAGGCTCTTTGTCAGTAATTCCTTACTGGCCCCCGCGTGTTCGCAACGCCCCAGATCGGTCATATCTCCACATGAAAAACACGTCAAATTCGGTGTGCTTTTATTCAAGGCAGAGGGGAAAGGGGAGAGGGAAAAGAGGACGGAGTGAAAAAAAAATATATGTATATATACAAAGCTACACGTTTTGCATTTGACACAACGGTGTGAAGTAATTTTTTTTTTTAAAAAAACACACGCAACAACTTCTCTATTCCAGTGTTTTGGTTTCAATGGCTCACTTCAGAAAAAATATATGATTTTTCACCGTTACTGATGAAAGAGCAAACACAATTCCCCACCACCCCCCCGCCCTATGGACGGTGCAAGTCGGTCTGGGTTGCAATTGGAAGAAAACTAGTGTCTTGAAATAAGAAAAAACAGGGACAGGAATTCCAGAGGTGTGCTTTTGTGGGTTCCAAACACACGACAAAGGCAACAAAACAAAACAAAAAAAAGCATCGGCTTTTGCTAAAGTTTAATCCGGAGAAGAAATTTAAAAAAAAAAACAAAAAACAAAACCCAGCTAAAACAAGCCACGAATGCACCAAGGAAGGAGGAAAGGAGTTTGGCTTCGGTGCGTAAGGAAATTGTGTGGTTTCATTGCATAGAATCTCGGTCAATTCAGAAGGAGTTTAAAAAAAAAAAAAAAATCTCGGGACATCCACAGCAGTGATCTCTAGCGGTTCGTGCGAACTGGTAGCGGAGGCGGCAGTGTGAGGCTCTGCCCATCCGCCCGGGCGTCATCATGGATGCCCTACGCATGCACAACAGCACTGCATGCGCGCTCACAGTTCTGAACCGGTAGCGAAGGTAAGTGAAACCCACTACTGATCCACAGGCTCTTCCCAAGTCAGTTTCCCACACAACGGGGGATGGTTAACCGAAGGAAGGAAAGGATCCTAAATTAATAACCATGCAATTTCGGTAACACAGGTATCACTTTTTTTAAAGGGATGGGAGGTGCATGTATCACGAGATTAAGGAAGCTGCGGTTGGCCGCGGGCTTCTGGATTTTAAACCCCCCCCCCCCGTAAACCCAGCTAGCGTGACTGACGCTAAGGGTTGGGATTGTGTATTCTGACAACTTTAGGAAAGGCCAAAAAAGTGGCCTTGACGGAAAGCAAGGCAGGGAAGAGAACACGACATCCAATTTTAGGGGGAAAAGACAGCTGCCTTCGGAGGGAAGGCTTGTGACTTCTACAACACCCCGTTTGGGTCCAGCGTTCGGCCTGCAGGAATCGGTGCCGCCGCTCTCTAGATCCTAGTTTACTTCCCTTGAATCGAGATCAACTCGGAATTTTAAAAAAACAGTTTAAAGAGTTAAAGAAACCCTCCACGGAGGAGTCGTTGAGGAGGGGGGGGGATTTAAAGTGGCTGGATTTCTTTGCATGGCCTTTGGAGAGTTTTAAGGACTGGCGTGCTTTGATTTGCATAAGGACGGACTCAAGTTAGGACAACCGCATAGGATGCAGGTGGGAGAGAGCGAAAGTTCAGACGAGAAAGCGACACCCCCTCATTCAGGAAGCTAAGTCACCACTACTGTTGAGTTTGGATCCTTTCTAAAAGGTGTAGATTTAGTTATTACAGAGCACCAAACTAGACGCCAAGAGAATACAGGCAGTTCTCGACTTTCGACTGTAATTGAGCCCCAAATTTCTGTGGCTAAACGAGACATTTCTTAAGTGAGTTTTGCCCCATTCTGTGACCTTCCTACTCAACAGCTGTGGCTAGCGAATCACTGCGGTTGATAAGTTAGCAACTTATTAAGTGAATCTGGCTTCCCCACTGACTTTGCTTGTCAGAAGGTTCACAGAGTTGGAAGGGACCTTGGAGGTCATCTAGTCCAACCCCCACCCAAGGAGGAGACCCTACACCATTTCTGACAAATGGCAGTCCAATCTCTTCTTAAAAACTTCCCAGTGTTGGAGAATCCACAACTTCTAGTGGCAAGCTGTTCCACTGGTTAATTGTTCTTACTGTCAAGGAAATTTCTTCTTAGCTCTAGCTTACTTCTCTCCTTGATTAGTTTCTATCCGTTGCTTGTAAAAGCGGATCATATGACCCCGGGACACAGCAACGGTCGTAAGTATGAATCAGTTGCCAAGCACCCCGTATGTAAGTCATGTGATCCCGGAGATACGGCAAAGGTTGTTGAGTGTGAAAAATGGTCGTACGTCACATCTTTCAGTGCCGTTGTAACTTCGGTCACTAAATGAACTGTTGTAAATCGAGGACCAGCTGTATTCCCAAACACCCACCTTTCTCTCGCTGCTGGCGAGCGGAGAGAGTGGGGGGAGCGGTTGACCCTTTGAAGAGCTAACTCTGGGCTTCCAAGTGTGGTCATGGGGAAGACGGGATTGGCCTGTCCAAGTTGGGGTTTGGCCGCCTCCCCCTCCCCTTAAAAACTCAGGGAGCAGGCTAGGATTTTACTAAAAGGAAGGAAACCTGACTGGGCCCTACTTGGGTGCGAAGAAGATTAAAAAGAGAGAATAAAACCTATCTGAACGCTCAAAAAACGGCAAGGCTGCCCTGAGCTTAAGGCCTCGGTCAAACTCTAGGAAAAAAACAAAACACCACAGGAAGAAGGGAGTGTGCTTTCTAGCAGCCTATCCCGCGTGTGAGAGAAACACCCCCCCCTCCGGAAAGCATTTTCTGTGCCATTTTGTTTCCAAACACACACACACACACACACACACACACCCCAGAATATGGCACTTGAGTTTCCCTTGAAGCATGGCCATTTCCTCAAGGCGGTTGGTTCCTCATCAGCTAGGAGGCCTCGATCCCAACCGCAGAAATCACAGGGTCCAGAGCAAAGAGACTTCTCAAAGCTGCTTGGCAACCAGGAAAGCTAAAATTGGCATCCCATCCGGGTCGCCAGAAATGTCTCTCTCCTAAACGTAACCAAACGTGTTAGAGTCCCCGTTTCCTGCCGACTGGAACGAGTCCACTCGTCGCACGGAAGCCGTCTGGCTCCCCGTCGCCAATTCTCTTTTTAGGTGATTTCCCAGCGACTCGATGGCTGGCCTAGTATTTACAAGTCCTGACAGCTACACGTTGCTGACCCGGGTCTCGGCGGACAAAGTCGTGCTGGTGGTAGAGGTGGCGAGCGAACGATCCCGTCGGACGTAACGAGGTTTCCGGACTGGAGCCAAAAGAGAGAGAAACACGGTTAGTTTCTACCCTGAGTCTCACCAAAGAGGATTAAAATTCATTCAAAGGATTTCCACACCTTTCTCTTCCAACACTGGCTCATCCTATCACACACACACACACACACACGCACACACGCACACACAGATCACGGTGGATAAAAATTGATGATTGTTTTTTTATTTTTATCAAATAATAATAAAATTTAATAAAATACTTTTGGAATAAAAAATCTATCTAAAGATAGTTTTCTATTTAAGTTACATTAATAATTTAATTTATTTAGTATGCAAGTTAGGTAGCATGAGGCTGTATATTCTGCAATATTGGGACTGTTGGTGAGTCAACAGCGGGTCAGAGGAGGAGCCACTGCGGGAGAGAGATGACAGTTTCTCTTTAAAAATTACGATTTAAATTGTGTCGATTTCAATCAAGCCTTTTTACTAGTGATTTAAATTGTGATTTAAATCGACTTGATTTAAATCCAATCCACCCGGACACACATACATGTTTTTAAAAAAGGAAAATTAAAAAAAGAAAAATTGGGAGGAACTCTTGCTTTAAAAAAAAAAAAGATATGCAAAAAGGACACAATATTTTGATTTGGAAAACAAGGGCTCCCTAGGGGATGGTGTAAGCCTCCTTGTCTCCACATGCTTATTAAGACAATTTTGTTGATGAACAGGCGGTAGGAAGAAATCCCGTCGTTCCCCCCTCCCTCCACAACTGTAATTATTTTTTCTGCTCCAGTCGCCCGCCACCCAAAACAGCGCACGCATTTGCAGTCTGCAGAGACTGAAAATGAGCCACCTGGGATTTATTCAGGCAGATTGAACTGTTGGAGGCGCCCCGGAGAGGCACGCTCAAAAATGCTTCCCTCGCTGCCAAGCATTCCCGTAAAAATCTTGCACGGTGCTTGGTCTGTTTTTGAAAGAGCCTTAACTATTTAGGGTAGTGGAAACGGGGAGAGAACCATTACAAGGGGTTGTATGCCTGGATCAGGGGGAACAAAGAGCTCCTTTAGGTGTTGAGAAGAGATTTTTTTAGGATAAAGTAAATAATAATAATAATAATAAAAAAAAAAACCCCAGACTTCCAAAGCTACCCTACCTTCCTTTTCTGGATACATCCCAGAGGTGGTATTAAGCTGGTTTGGACCGGTTCGCCTGAACCGGTAATGGAAATTGCAGGTGGAAATTGCGCATCCATCTGCCCCGGCTCTATGCCATCCTTTTTTAGGCACATTTTTGAGGCCGGGCACATGCGCAGAAGGCATGCGTACCATCAAAGCACATTCGTGGAAGGCTGGGCACATGCGCACACATTTGCAAACCGGTAGGGAAAGTAAGTGAATACCATCCCTGATACAACGCAAGGTTTTACTTCTGCGGAAATAACCCTTGTTACCCAGGACACCTAGCTAAGGCGTTTTGCACGAACGAGAGAACGAGAGCTGAAAGAGAAAAATCCTTACTTGAAGAAGGTGGAGATAACATGGATGCCTAGGAAGAAAAAAAAAATCGAGATGAGATTTGGAAATGAGTCGGCCTTTGCATTAAGATAACCACCCCGGCCCTGTCCCGGTTTTCCGGGAAAATTGATAGTTGATTCTACCCGTTAATTGGGGGGAAAAACGGATTTATGGTGATCTCACGTTGTCATTTCTCGCTGGGAATTCCATTATCAAGACCAGCGTGGTTCAAATGTGCCAACCTGGAAGAGGATGAGGACTTCAAACTTCCCAGAATTCCCCAGCCGTTCTGGCTGGGGAATTCTGGGAATGGAAATCCATGCAATTTAAATTTGCGGGTTTGAAAAACGCCAGTGTAGGCATTCCAATTCTGCCGTGTCTTCCTGGATTGCAAAACACCACCCCGAGTCTGCTAACAGATCAGAGGAAGGAGAGAGAGGAGGAAGGGGTCATCTGGGACCTTCCCGCCAATGGCAGCTTCCCCACCCATCATCCTCAGCCGCCTTCTTGCCTTGTGAGGCTTTGCAATATCCTGGAAATCCCCAAAGGTGGATCCCGTACTTACTGATTCAGCAGACTGTACAATGGACCCTGGGAAACACAGAAAGGGATAAAAAAAAAAAGAGAGAGAGAGAGAGAAAAGATTAACAAGAGAAGTCTGTTTCAATTATGCGCACCGACATCAAAAGGCTCCCTTCCCTACCAAGGGATCTGTTTCTGAACAGCCTGGAAGGATTCCTGACTGGGTTAAATAGCCAAGGAGAGAGGAAGCTTCAATTCTTTCAATTCTTAAAACCACCCAAAGGTGATTTTTTTTCCCCCTGGGGGGTGGGAGTTGCAATAACAGAATAACACAGGTGGAAGGGACCTTGGAGGTCTTCTACTCCAACCCCCTGCTCCAGCAGGAGGCCCTATACCAGGGGTGTCAAACTTGATTTTATTGAGGGCCGCATCAGGGTTGTGTTTGACCTCGGGGGGGCGAGGAGGAGCGTGGTCAAGGAGGGGCATGGCCAGGATGATGTCACTTGTGTCGGGGGGCGCCTGAGTGATCTGCCAGTGAAAATAGGCTCCTGAGTGCCGTTTCCAGCTGCGACAGCCTCCTGCAACACTCTTGCAGTGAAAACAGAGCTCGTGTGGGGAAGACGCACGGCGTTCGCGAGCTCCATTTTCACTGGCAGAGGGACTGTGGGCTGGTCCTTCGCTATTTCCAGGGCGGCCTCCCCAGCCAGATCTAAGCACCCCGCGGGCCGGATCTGGCCCCCAACTGTTGAGTTTGACACCCCTGCCCTATACCATTTTAGACAAACGCTTCTCCAATCTCTTCTTAAAAACCTCCAGTGATGGAGCACCCATAACTTCCGGTGGCCAGCTGTTCCACTGATTTAATTGTTCTAACTGTTAGGAAGCTTCTCCTTAATTCCACGTTGCTTCTCTCCTTGATTCATTTCCATCCGTTGCTTCTTCTCCTGCCTTCTGGTGCTTTGGAAAATAAGTTGACCCCCCCCCCTCTTCTTTTTGAGGCAGCCCCTCAAACATTGGAACACTGTGTCTCGTGCCACCCCTAATCCTTCTATTCACGAGACTAGACATACCCAGTTCTCGCACGTTTTAGCCTCCATCCCCGCTAATCATCTTCTCCGCAACAGCCGGCAGACAAACCTACCTTTGCTTCTTCGATAGAAGAGATTGGGGAGTTTATTGGCACGTTTGAGGTAGAAGAAGGACGCAACACAGAGGATGAGGAAGAGGCTGATCAAGAAAGTGCCAAAAATTAGGGAAGCCGCGATTTCAGGACCTCCTACGGAAAGCCAAAACAAAAACGAAGAAGCGTCTCACCAAAGTTTTCCTCACTTTGAACAACCTCTGGCTTAGCAACAACAGAAACGTTGGGGCTGAATTGTGGCCGTAAGTCGAGGAATACCCGTTAATGACGGCCGGGGAAAACCCTCCGGTTGAGAACCAAACCCCTTTTGCAAAGTCTGTTCGGCGTTACTCACCTAGACCGAAAGTCTCTGGAGTTAGGGTAGTTAGGTTGATTAGAGGGTTCAATTCCCCGGCTGCATCTACCAAAAAAAAAAAAGAAAGAAAGAAAGCCAGAAAGTTGAATAAGAGACAAAGAACAAGTTATGGCCAAAGACAGCTGAATTTCTCCATTGCTGATTCCAAGAGAGAAGGACTTGTATTCAGGGGTGGGATTCAAAGATTTTTAGCAACCGGTTCTCTGCCCAGTTGCTGGGTGGGCGTGGCCTACATGTCCTCCTGCACCACAGCCGGGGGGGGGGGGGAGGGAGTTTTCGCCCTCCCCAGGCTCCGGAGGCGTTCCTTGAAGCTCTGGCAGGGCAAAAATGGCCTCCTCTGGGCTCCGGAGGCCGGAAACGGGCCCATTTCTGGACTTCCGCTAGGCCCATTTTTTGCCCTCCCCAGGCTCCAGAAGCTTTCCTCAAGCCTCAGGGGGGGGGGGGGCGAAAACGTCCTCCTCTGGGTTCCGGAGGCTCTCCGGAGGCCGGAAACGGGCCCATTTCTGGACTTCCAATACTTCCGGTATGAAGTCCACCCATCTTTAAAGTTGCCAAGATTGCTCTAAAAACCATTTCCTTGCCAAAACATAACTGGAAATAGGAAGAGGTGGGCTTCGAAAATTTTAGCAAGGGGTTCTCTGCCTGGTTGCTGGGTGGGCGTGGCCATGGTGGGCGTGGCTTAATCGGCCTCCTGCACCATGGCCGGGGGGGGGGGGGAGGCGTTTTTGCCTTCCACGGGCTCCGGAGGCTTTTTTTGAGTCTCTCCGGGAGGGCGAAAATGGCCTCCCCAGGCTCTGAAGGCCCGTTTCCAGCCTTCCTGAACTTCCAAGTAGGCCATTTTTTCGGCCTCCCAGAGCCTCTATGCGGGGCCCTGCGCTTACCTGGCATCCAAAGGTGGCCGCGTGGAGACTCCTGGGAGGGCGGGATAGGAGGGGCCAGCCACTCCTTACAACAACCGGTTCGGTGAAATTCACCCAAACCGGTCTGAACCAGCTGAATCCCACCCCTGCTTGTATTGCAAGTTATTTTCCCTGGCTCCATCGCTCGGATTTTGCTTTAATATGTTTAGGCAACAAGGGACAAACCAGCCCAGTTCCCAAAACTGTGCGTTGGCATTCATCGTATGGGGTCGGGGTGGGGACTTGTATTCCTACTGTCGTAAAGGCAGAAAGAAACAGTAGAGTCTCGAAGCTGGGAATTGCTCAACGAAAGACTAACCAAAGTAAAGAGCCGCCGTATACAGTAGCAGCCAAAATTGTGGAAACCTTTTGGGAAAAGTGTATATTTGAGGTTTGATGGCTAATAACACCACTTTTCTTTTTTTTCCCTTTTTTTGGAGTTTCAATCCTGGCCTGGGAATAGCCCAGACCTTAACCCAATTGAAAATCTATGGAGCTGACTAAAGAAACTGGTTAGTCAGAAGGGACCCAGCAATAAAACCCAGTTAATAGAAGCAATCCTTCAATCTTGGTTTCACATTAGAACAGCTGCAGAACTAAAAGACTTGGTTCACTCCAAGGGAAGGCGTTGTAAGGCCGTCATTCATGCAAAAGGTTACCCAACTCGATATTCACTGACATGGGGATCGTTTTTGCATGTCTCGTTTTTCCTACGTGTTTCACTTTTCTTCTTTATCCTGTCACTGCTATTCTAATAGCAAATTCTTCCTAAAAGTTATGGCATTACATTCTTGATTAAATTATTTTTCCATTGATATATACTTTTATGGTATTACTCAAAAAAAAAAAAAAGAAAAGTGGTTATTAGCTAAGTTTTAGAAAATACACTTTTCCCCCAAAAGGTTTCCACAATTTTGGCCACTACTGTAGGTGAGAGGGCCTGTATATGAATTTAATAAATGAAATAAAAATAAAGAAGGTATCGATCAAGGGGCTTTTTCAAAACACGCCAAATCAACAAGGCACTCTTGGAACCGTGTGGCTTAAAAAAAAGGAGGATTAGAACCTTGAGCTGTTTTCAATCCCAGGATCCTGAACCTTCACATGCCTCTCTTCCGCTCTCTGCTGGGCGGGGAGGGGGAAAGCAGAGAGAGCATTCTTAACTCTGCCCCAAAGGCGAGCAGGATCGGAAGATCAGCAGCGACTCACTGTTTTGACAATCTGTCAGGTTGTACGCCGGAGCCGCCGGGAGGGTCTCGTTCTCACATTTGACACAGGTGCTGCTGCCGTCTTCGTTCCACCGCCTGTAGCAGCCTGCGTGGTGTGAGGACAGGAGAGTGAGGAGAGGGAGGGAAGGAAGGAAGGAAGGAAGGAAGGAAGGAAGGAAGGAAGGAAGGAA
>WNWU01000078.1:2831933-2847895 GCA_012654045.1 Ptyas mucosa
GAAATGAAGGAAAAAATGAATTGGAAATAAGGAAGGAGGGATAGATGGGAGGGAGGGATAGATAGAAGGAAGGAATTGGAAATAAGGATGGATGAAGGGAAGGAAGGAAGGAAGGAAGGAAGGAAGGAAGGAAGACACACAGGCCTCCCCCTTTACCCCCAACTGAGGATCAATATTCTTTCATCTCCCCTTGTGCTGAAAATCAGCACTGCAATTTTATTGTAGTTTAGGAGAAACTTAAAGTGGCAGAAATAAGCCAGGGCAGGGATTTTGGACAGCATTTAAAAAAAAAGAAAGGAAAACAGAGAAAGTTCTCCCTCCTTCTCTCTTTTTGATAATTTAACCTTTGCAAGATACAGAACATTAAAATGTTGACTTTGTGTTGCACTGCCGTGCCGTTAAAACGCCAAGTCCCTCGGCAAGAGGGATAGCAAATAAATTTAACGAAGAAACAAATATTTGTTTCCTTAGCGCATTAAGGCAGCGAGAAAGAGGAGGAGAAACGTGCTACTCTTTAGCTTTTAAGTCAAAGGAGTTGGCCGTTTTGGAATAATGAAGGAGGAAGGGGCAAAAAAAAAAAAAACCCCACAGGAGCATATGGCCAAAAATGATCACTTGATTAATTTCAATCTTGACCCCAGGAGGGATTTTTTAAAAAGTGGGAGGAAGCTCTGACAACTTCACGGGATAAGATTTTCACAACGATTAAGTGGGCGGAAGGCTTAAAAGCTGCGGTCTCCTTGCCGCTGGAAAGGAGGCCACAGAGAAAGCTATCCGACTTTGGGATCGGCTTCTCCGGATGTGAAAATGCTGCTTTCTTTGCAGGCCCAAAACCAGGGGTGGGCTGCTGGGGGTTCGGGAGAACCTCTAGCTAAGATTCTGTGCAGTTCGGACAACCCCCAAATCTCACTCCTGGCTGGCCCCGCCCCGCCCCTCCCAGGAGTCCCCACCCGGCCCGTTTTGGATGCAGGTAAGTGCAGGACATGCGTGGAAGCTCGGGGAGGCCGAAAAACGGGCCTACCGGAAGTTTGGGAAGGCCTCCGGAGCCTGGGAAGACTGTTTTTGTCCTCCCGGAGGCTTGGGAAAAGCCTCTGGAACCTGGGGAGGGCAAAAATGCCCTCCTCCCCTCCCGCTGTGGTGCAGGCCGACTAGGCCACGCCCACCTAGCAACCGGGCAGATTTTTGAAACCCACTCCTGTAACTGCCTACCTGGAGTGCACTGGCTGTTGGCGAGACAGGTGCTATTGGCTTCCATCGTATCGACGCAGCATTCTGCATCCGATTCCTAGTGTACGGAGAAAAAAAACAAACAAAAAATCCCCCACACACAATTTTTTTCCAAAATTCATTTGCTTAGAACTTCGTTTTCTAATCTCTCGCCCCCGCGCGAACACCAAACCACAATGCAATCGCCCTTACGTGGCACCACCGTGTTCGAAGCACCAAAATAAATAGCAGGAGAGAGGAGAGGCCACGACTGTGGCTGGGGAGAACGAAAATGACATCTGGGTTCAGTTCGAAGCAGGGAGAACAACGCTGGAAACATGGAGGGCGATTGGAAAGATGGTTTAATGGCGAAGCAGAACCACCAAGCACATGGTCCTGGTGCAACTGACCACATGGAGTTGAGAGTAAGGGTTATTTATACCCTCTTTTGGGCTTTGCACTTGATCTTCCTGTTCCTGTGGCAAGGGCATGTATTCTATTAGCTGTTGTTGTCATAGAAGGGACGCGGTGGCCCAGTGGTTAAGACGCTGAGCTTATTGATCGAAAGGTCGGCAGTTCAGCGGTTCAAATCCCTAGTGCTGTGTAACGGGGTGACTTCCCGTGACTTGTCCCAGCTTCTGCCAACCTAGCAGTTCGAAAGCACGTAAAAAATGCAAGTAAAAAAATAGGGACCACCTTTGGTGGGAAGATAACAGCGTTCCGTGCGCCTTTGGCATTGAGTCATGCCGGCCACCTGACCATGGAGACGTCTTCGGACAGCGCTGGCTCTTCGGCTTTGAAACGGAGATGAGCACAGCCCCCTAGAGTCGGGAATGATAGCACGCCATGTGCGGGGGAACCTTTACCTTTACGGGTCATTCTGTAGGTTGTGCGAGTCCCAGGTTAATCACTGCAGTTGTTAAGTTAGTAACACGGTTATTAAGCGAATCTGACTTCTCCATTGACGTTACTTGTCAGGTCGCAAAAGAGGATTACGTGACCCCCAAGACGGTGTGACCGTCATAAATACCAGTCAGTTGCCAAGTGTCCAAATATTGATCCCATGATCATGGGGGTACTACAACGGTGGCGTGAAAACGGTCATAAGTCATTTTCTCCAGTGTCGTTGTAATTGAACAGTCACTAAATGAATTGTTGTAAGTCGAGGACTACCTGTAGACCATATTTCTTGGACTAAAGCATTTAAAAATCCCCAAATGCAGCTCTCATCCCTCCAGCTAAAATCTCATCTATGTATAAATAAATATTCAATTCAATTCAACGTCTGCTAACACTGGGAGTTTTTAAGAAGAGATTGGATAACCATTTGTCTGAAGTGGCGTAGGGTTTCCTACCTAAGCAGGGGGTTGGACTAGAAGACCTCCAAGGTCCCTTCCAATTCTGTTATTCTATAATTTTATAAGGTGGGAGGAATCTCTGCAGGAGGGGGAAAAAACGGGGTGCAAATCTCAAAATCAGCCCCTCCTGTCTTTTTTCCAGACCCCGGATCGGCTGATGCATTTAATAAATAAATAAATAAATTTCCCACCGGACCGAAAACCCATCTAGTCTCCATCTTGAACTGTTGGTGGTTTCCTCTTGACTCCCTGCCCAGAGTCATTTGGCTGGATGCCATCCCAGCCAGCTCGCCACGAAATGTTTAAAAAGCACATTTTCTGTTCCGCAAAATATTCTGCGCCGGGCGTACTCAGCTCTCCGCGTTCCTCCGATAGTTCCACTTATGAAAGCTGCTGTTTTATTTACCATCTGGAGCCCAATTTCCCAGAGGAGAACACCGTGGTCTCGCCTTGTATGTGAGGTTTGTGGCTTGGCCGGGCTCCAAGCCCAAAGATTGGTGGGATCGATTCGGAAAAGCGGCCCTTTTAAATGAGTTGTCAAGAACACGATCGCTCTGCGATCTCCAGCCAAGCTTTTCACGTAGACTTATTGTCTTCCTGCCAAGCTTTGGTCGCTCGGATGCTTTAAGGCCTGCTGATCTTGAGCTGTTATTTTTCTTCTTCTTGAAGTTGTAGATGCCGTACGGCCCGCGGGCTCTGGAATTGATCGATGGCGCGGACAAAAGAATAATTCAACCCGGGCGCGGCGCTGGGTTCGGGATTTCAAAGCGGAGGGAGATGAAGATATACTGGCCTTTCTCAAGATAAACATGGGAAAAACTTGACGCGAAGAAGATGGACAGTTCTCAAACGTACAACAGTTCATTTAACGACCGTTTGCAGTTACGACGGCTGACAGGAAACCTCCGACAGTTCAAAAGGGTGACTGGATGGGTTTTCGCTCCGGTGGGAAATTAATTTATTGATTTATCAAATGCCAGAAGGGGTTGACTTTGAGATTTGCACCCCGTATTTCTTTCCTCCTGCAGTGATTCTACCACCTTATAGAATAATAGAATAACAGAGTTGGAAGGGACCTTGGAGGTCTTCTAGTCCAACCCCCTGCTTAGGCAGGAAACCCTATGCCACTTCAGACAAATGTTTATCCAATCTGTTCTTAAAAACTTCCAGTGTCAGCGGACATCATAGCAGACATTGAATTGAATCCAATATTTGATGCAGAGGTGGGTATTCAGCCGGTTCGTACCGATCCGGGGGAACAGGTAGCAGCCCGCCCGGATGTAATGCAAATCCTATTTAGCCACCTTTTCGAGGCCGGGCGCATCCATGAAAGGCGCACGCACAAAGCGAGCATGCGCACGCGGGGCGAACCAGTGGTAAGAATATGTGGAACCCACCGCTGTACGGATGAGTTTTTAGCCGGAGAGATGAGAGTTGCATTTGGGGGATGTTTAAATGCTTTAGTCCCAGAAATATGGTCTACAGGTAATCCTCGACTTACAACAGTTCGTTTAGGGACCGTTCGAAGTTACAACGGCCCTGGAAAAAGTGACTTATGACCGTTTTTCACACTTACGACCGATTGCAATGGGAACTGCAATCCCCCAAATTTGGACGGCTTTGAGCTGGGAAGTCCAAAGGTTGCTGGGGCTCGTACTTGGAGATGGATGGATGGATGGATGAATGAATGAATGAATGGGGCAGAGGGAGAAAAAAAAATAGCTCTGCCAGGCCAGGAAATTATGACAAGGAAAGAAATCTTTTCTTGTCTTTTTAGAGGGGGAAAAAAAATGAGATCAGGTACTGTTCAGAACAGACTGTAAGTTACCGGCTTTGGGAATTCTTGCCTCGAACAGAAATCTTAGCTGCCCTGATTTGGAGATGCTCTAAATCAAGATTAATGCAGTGAGTCACCTACGAGCAGGTGGAAGGGATGAAAAGTAAGAAGAACATATAGTTCCGCCTTTGTAAATCATACATGGAGGGATTAAGTCAGGCTTTGTCCGTGTGGAGCAGTGTTTTTCAACTTCGGCAACTTGAAGATGTGTGGACTTCAACTCCCAGAATTCCCCAGACAGCCATGATTGATTGATTGATTGATTGATTAAAATAATGCCGTACATAAGAGTCTCCTTTTTGAGCAGGGGGTTGGACAAGAAGACCCCCAGTCCGGAAGTTGGCAAATGGGCTGTTCTGGACTCCGGAGGGCCTCGGGGAGGGGGAGGCCGTTTTCGCCCTCCCCAGACTCCTAGAAAGGCTCTGGAGGCTGGGCAGAGAGAAAAACGGGCCTTCCCCACCAACCCCCGAGGTCCTCCAGAGGCAGGAAACAGCCTGTTTCCCTACTTCTGGTGGGAACAGAAGGCCCAAAGATCAGCCGGAGCTGAGCTCGCATGCCGGATATGGCTACGCGTGCCACAGGTTCGCCATCACGGCCCTATACTAGTCCAGACAAACGGTTATCCAATCTCTTCTTAAAAACCTCCAGTGATGGAACACTCACAACTTCTGGTGGCAAGCTGTTCCACTGGTTAACTGTCCTGTTAGCAAATTTCTCCTTAGTTCTAGATTGCTTCTCTCCCCGATTGATTTTTTCATCCATTGCTTAATTAAATTACATTACATCAGACACAGAGATGGTATTCAGCCGGTTCGTATCGGTTTGGGAGTAGCGGCGACTGCGGGTGCTAACCCTAAACCACCCTCGCCCACCCCGGCATTATGCCATCCTATTTAGCCACGTTTTCAAGGCCGGGCGCATGTGTTGAAAACCGGGCGCACGCGTGGAAGGCAGGCACGCAAAGCGAGCATGCGCACAGCAAACCGGTGGTAAGAATTTGTGAATCCTGCCGCTGATTAGACACTCTACCATGAAAAATCTGGTATGGAAATCCTTCTGAAACAAGGACCCGAGTTGTCTGGTGGATCAACAGAATATATTTAATTTAATTTACAATCCGGAAACAAATTCCTCTTTCATTCACATAGAGGCGGCAGAGGTTTTCTACAGAAAACAGGTTTGTTTGGGGGTTTTTTTTTTTTGTTTAAAAACAGCCTTCTCATTCACAAATCCAAGCTGATCCGATCTACCGACTAATATCCTTTGGAGTGATCAGTAATCACAACTGGAAATCAGGATTAAGACGCTGCGGTCTTCCAGAGCAACATCAGGGACCCTCGCTGGATGAACAGATGGCTTCCTGAGCTGAACCTCCCTCGTAGCATCCTCAGAGTAAGGAAACAATGAACTTAATGTGGCTTGTTAGAGCCGTAACTTACTCCGGGAGTAGGGCTGTCAATGAATTCACGAGCCGATGAGCCGGCAGTGGTTATGCTACTTATAAGATTCCTATGTCTAGGTCACGAGGTTCAGTGGCTAAATCTCAGCCTCTCCCTTTGATTTTTTAATCCCTTCTTTTTTAGTTGAGATTTCAGCCAACGGCCACAAGCCATACCTACCAAGCTGTCAGTGGATTTGCTGGTGACTTCTGCTCCCAGCACAGTTAGAAGGAAGACGCAGGGCACCGCCATGTCTGAGATGGAGCAAATGCCTACGAAGAAAAAAGGATATATCTATATATATATATATATATCCAATATTCAGAGTTTCCCCACTGCAATTTTACTCCTGCCGGACCGCTGAATAGCAACACAGAGGCAGAGCGGTAAGGATCTGCCTTGCCCGGCCTTGGGAATACAGATAGTTCTCGACTTACAACAGTTCATTTAGTGACCGTTCGAAGTTAGGACGGCCCTGGGAAAAAGTGACTCATGACCACGTCTCACAGTGACGACCGTTGCAGCATTCGCTCTATGGCAGTGATGGGGGCACGTTCGGCAGGGCCGCGCTCCAGAAAAGCCGAATTTCTGGGTTCTAGCATGCATGTGTGCCCGTTTTGGCACTGCCGTGCGCACAAAGAGATCGCGCTCCAGAAAAGCTGAACTTCCAGGTTCTGGCTTGGATGCGCACCCGACAATCAGTTGGCCGGCGCCCATGTGCACATCCGTTTTCAGCACTACCGTGTGCACGAAGGACAGCCGATTGTTGTGCGCGCATGCACACCAGAAACCCAGAAGACAAACAGGCAAGGCCGTGCGTGCCGGGTGACATGGCTTCGCGTGCCACTTTGGGCACGCGTGCCGTAGGTTCGCCATCACAGCCCTATGGTCACGCGATTTGCATTCGGATGCTTTGATCACCGATTCACGTTTATGACGGTCGCTGTGTCTCCCGGGGTTGTGTGTGTGTGTGTCACGCGATTCTCCTTTTGCGACCTTCTATCAAGCCAAGTCCACGGGGAAGTCAGATTCACTTAACAACCGTGTTCCTAATTTAAGAACTGGGTTGTTTTAAATTGCTGGGCCGAAATTGTTTAATGTCTTTTCAATTGTTTTTAAATTTTATATGTTATGTTTTTATCTCGGCTGTGCACCGCCCTGAGTCCCGCAGGAGAAGGGCGGTATAAAAATTTAATAAATAAAATAATAAGAAGAAGAACAGCCGTGATTCAACTTAATCAAAGTGACAGGAAATGTCATAAAATGGGGTGAAACTCACTTAACGAATGTACCCATTGAACAACATAAATTTAGGCTCAAAAAAAAACCCGGCCATACGTCGCGGGCTACCCTGTAATGGAAATGCTGTAATTTGGACAGGCTGGGGGAAATTGTTACCGCCAAAACAGTTACAGCACATTTCTGCACCTGCTGACAGGCGTGCGCAGTTGCTAAGCAACCCAGGAACCTTGTCGGTGGGTTCAAAACACAGCCAATCACTGCCAGGCCCAGGATGAAAGGAATCGAGGTTGGAGATAGAATAGAATAACAACTTTATTGTCACTTTGAATGTATGCTAATCGGCGTCCGTTAAAGTGAAATTTCGTTGCATGCAGCTCTGCAAGGGTCACCACCTCCCATCATCATCATCATCATCGTATAACGACCCCATAATCCCTTGCTGGGTGGAGTTTGGGCAAATGAAGGGAGCTAGCAGAGTGTTTATTGGCCGGATGCCGTTCCTGACGCCGATGCGGAGTTTTGTTCAGCAGATATATTCTCATTGGGTCACCACCTCCGATATACACCGCATAATATAACAGAATAAATAAATAAATACAGATACAGATATTGAGCCTGGTGGGATTCGAACTTGCAGTAATTGCAAGCAGCAGATGTTAATAGATGTTAATAACAGGGTGCTTTAAACCACTGTACTACAGGCTCAAGGTTGACTCAGCCTTCCATCCTTTCTAAGGTGGGTAAAATGAGGACCCAGATTGTGGGGGCAATAAGCTGACTTTGTATAAATATACAAAAGTATGAAGGCTATTGCTTAACGCACTGTAAGCCGCCCTGAGTCTCCGGAGAAGGGCGGCATATAAATCAAATTAAAAAAAATAAATAAATACAGAATTATGTATACACTCTCGTATATTATATGTCACCGATGGGAACTATGATGACATGGCCCCCTCGGTGAGAAAATGGCGGAAACGAGCGGATCGATATAAAAAAATGTGGATGCAGAAAGGAAGAACAGAGCATCAAGATGATGAGGGGACTGGAGGCTAAAACATACGATGAACGGTTGCAGGAACTAGGCCTGGCTAGTCTAGTGAAGAGAAGGACCAGGGGAGACAGGATAGCAGTCTTCCAATATTTGCGGGGCTGTCTCAGAGAGGAAGAGGGGGTCAAACTATTTTCCAAAGGAACTGAAGTTCAGACAAGGAGTAATGGATGGAAACTGACCAAGGAGAGATTCAATCTGGAAATAAGGAAAAATTTTCTGACAGGGAGAACCATCAACCCATGGAAAAGAACATGCGAACATAATAATAATAATAAGAAAATCTACTTTTACCAATTTTGTATGAATCAATCTGGGGAACATCCCAAGGAGGCAAAATTGCCCGGTTGAGATTAGTAGCTTTATACCTAAGTTTTATAAAAAGCAATTTTGAGAGGGCTGAAAAATCCTGGTTATTTGGAGCAAGTAGAAATCTTTCCCCCGTCACGGGTGATGAGGTGGGGGGGGGGGGCGTTTGCAAGCAACCAGAAGCCAAGGTTTACGAAACCAGGATCTTCCGCCCCCTCTCCTGCCTTAGCAACCAAAACGAAGGGACGTAAAATGAGTTACTACGTCTGATAAACTCCGAGAACGATAATAACTTTTATGAAGCCATTCGCGAGGCTGTATTAAGTTCTAATTTGGCATGCACAATTGGGAGAAAACTCCAGCGCAAACGTAAAAGGCAATTTTGATCAAATTAAAAGGGAGGAGGGCGGGCGGCTTAAAAAAAAAAAAACCCCTTAAAATAAAAGCGAAAAGGAATCCGACGAAGTACACAAGAACAAATTGGCTTTTTGATCTGCCCAAATTGGAAAAAAGATGCGCCTCCTTCAAGTGATAATTGAACGTCCTTTTCTCTCCCATCTTTAGAAAATGAAGTATCTTTTTAATCTCCAAAAAAAAAAAAAAAAAAAACACTAAATACAACTTGCGAAGCACAGAGAGAGAGAGAAGGAATGAAAGCTTTTCGCATCCGTCAATTTCAACCGCAAACTGAGCTTAGTTGTTTTATTCCTGGGAATTTATCGCAACGGGAACCTAGCGAATGTATTAAGGGAGAGTGAAAAACTGATAGAAAATACACTATTTCTTCTCCTCACATCACAGACACATCAAAGCTTTGTGGCTTGTGAAAGCTGAGGGGCTTGTAAGGCTTCCTATTATCGGACGTTATCAAACTAAGAGGCATACAAATTTTCATTTTAGAAGCCTGCCGGAGAATAAGAAAAGAATCCTTGATAACAACCCATTGGCTTGGATTTTTTTTTAAAAAAAAAACATCAATCCTAGGATCAGAGGGCCACTAGCTCTGATCCGACTTTCATCCGATCGCGACATGTCCGTTTAACTAGACAAGCATCTCTGTTTTAGGAGTCAACTGCCCACATCTGGCAGATGGGCTGATTTTTTTTTTTGCAAGAGGGTGTTGCGGAGCGGGTAGCAGACTCAGACAGCGAAGGGGTTGGGGAGGAACATGGGCCAGTCCTGGAGTCTGGGGAGGGCTCTGACGAGGGCTCTGCGTCGGAGGCAGAGAGGGGGCCAGGGCCGTCTGACAGTTGTCAGCTGCCTTCGGAGTCGGGCATCTGTGAGGCAGAAGAACAGCTGGAGCCTGTTCCCAGTGTGCGCATGCGCAGAGCTGCCAGGAGAAGGGAACAGCTAAAGAACAAGGGTCGACTCAGAAGTAAAGCCACAGGTGGATGGTGAATGGCCCCTCCCATAGGGAATAAAAGAGGAGTGAAAGGGGAGGGGAGTTTGCAGGGTTAGCATTAGTTTGCTTAATTGGGTCCTGACTCTCCGAGACTCCTTGCCAAGTTTTGAAGATAAACCAAGCCAGTCTTCCAATATTTGAGGGGCTGCCAGAGAGGAAGGGGGGGTCAAGCTATTTTCCAAAGGAACTGAAGTTCAGACAAGGAATAATGGATGGATACTGATGAAGGAGAGATTCAATCTGGAAATAACTCGGTTAATCTGTTAAATAGCTTTTTGCCCACCCACGATTTCTGCTACCGGTTCCGGTGAACCGGTCCGAACCGGCTGAATACCAGCTCCGAGGATGACCTTTCTACAAACGTCTGTGTTTTGTCAATATCAGCGGGAAAAATTTAAAAATAACCTTCATTCCTTCCAGCTAGCCAAAAAAATCATTGAACTGAGCCACTGGTTGTTCAGTGGCCTGATGAATCCTTCTCCAAATCTGGAATTTAACCAGCCAGCTGCGACGGTCTTATTTGGGGACAAGATGGTTTATTTTTGAAATCTGGGTTTCTTTTCTTTTTAAACCAGCCAGGCTTGGCTGAAAAACGAGGAGGCCGTCTCAAGGGAATTAGCGACCTACCCGTTTTATCCATCTCGCGCCGGCGGCTGTTAACGCGGTGCCAAAAACGGATCTATCCTCCTTCTCGTTTGAAAAAGAAGAAAAACTGGAGCCCGTCTAGAAAGGATGGGGGTTAGCGAGATGGGTCACATCCCCACCCGCCCCGCTCGTTCGATCATGTCCTTATCAACCAGACAAGGATGATTTATGGAACGATTTTTCTCTGCTGCCACAAATTTGTAAGATGCTCGGAAGAACGTTTGCTCTCTTGGCTGCTGGGCTGGCATTTATCTGCCTTTACGGCCCACGAATTGATCT
Organism: Ptyas mucosa; assembly: GCA_012654045.1. Taxonomy (NCBI): domain Eukaryota; kingdom Metazoa; phylum Chordata; class Lepidosauria; order Squamata; family Colubridae; genus Ptyas; species Ptyas mucosa. The sequence goes on from WNWU01000078.1 coordinate 2,842,699, forward strand.
GTCTCCTTTCAAGATTGAACTGCTGATGTTTTTATCCTGGCTAAGCCTATATTTCTTTTGCGCCTTCGAGGAGACGGACTCGCTTGGCGGAACGGCTGCCCGGCTTAGTGCAGGAGTGGAATTGAATGCCTAAGATGAACAGAGTTGGAAGGGACCTTGTAGGTCATCTAGTCCAACCCCGCCGCCCAAGCAGGAGACCCTACACCATTTCCGACAGATGGCAGTCCGGTTTCTTCTTGAAAGCTTCCAGTGATGGAAGCTCCCACAATTTCCGAAGGCAACTTCTGTTCCATGGGTTGATTGTTCTCACTGTCAGAAAATGTCTCCTTATTTCCAGGTTGAATCTCTCTCCTTGGTCAGTTTCCATCCATTATTCCTTGTCTGGCCTTTGGGTGCTTTTGAAAATAGCTTGACCCCCTTCCTCTCTGTGGCAGCCCCTCAAATATTGGAAGTTGCTATCATGTCTCCCCTGGTCCTTCTCTTCACTAGACTAGCCGTGCCCAGTTCTTGTAACCGTTCATCGTATGTTTAATCATTCCAGTCCCCGAATCATCTTCATTGCTCTTCTCTGCACTCTTTCTAGAGTCTCCACATCTTGTTTTATAGTGTGGGGACCAAAACGGGATGCAGTACTCTAGGTGTGGCCTTACTAAGGGCTTTATAGAGTTGTATTAGTACCTCCCTTGATCTTGAATCAAAGCCCCTCCTGCTTAGGAGGTATATCACACAAGGATGGGTTTAAAGCCATCTTCTTTCTGGTCAGCTTCCCTTTACGGCTTTCTGGAACCCAAGTTTCAAGCAAAACCTGGTTACAGGTAGTAGTCCTCGACTTACGACCGCAGCTGAGTGAGCGCATGCACAAAATGCTCCCTTCTCAAGATTAGGTGCTGCGTGTGTTAGCGCGCGCTCCCTTTTTGGCACTCGGTGCGGAAAAGGTTCTCCATCACGGGCCTAGTATCTCGCTTGCCACTAGTCAGTTTCAGGAAGATAGTATGCGGAGAAATGAAAAAAGAACGCGCTTCGAATCCCAAACAAGTCATCTTAACGTGCAAATTTATAAATTAGACCGTTCGCGTCGACCCTTTTCTCTTTTTAATAGTCCCACGAACCAACTGAATTGGCAACGAAAACGGGAAAGTGATCCCAACCGAGTTTTCACAAAGGAGCCCACCGCTCCTGCCTCCGCGATTTCCCCTGCCCCGACAGTGAAACCCACCCATTGGGCTTACATTCTCCGGCGCCGCTACTCCGCCGAGCTGCGTGAGAGCAGGGGTAAAGATTTCTTAATACTTTAATAGTTAAGCTGATTAAAGAGGCAAGGCGATCAAAGCAGGCTATTAATCGGGATTGTAAAGGCAAAGAATGGCTTTTGAATGGCTTGTCAATTAAAAAAAAAAAAACTGGCAGCAACTCAGTTTCTATAAAATAGCTTTTGCCGAACGTGCGTTATAAGCTCAAGTCGGAGCAGGAAGCGAATATTTCCAAGGATCCAGACACGTGTCGGATTACCGCTCCGACTTCTCTAAGCCCCACCGCTATCCCCGTATGGGTTGGTTCAGACCAGGGGTCACCAACCTTTCAGACCTCAGGGACCGCTAAATTCATCATTTTAAATCCCACGGACCACTAATACGATCTGCCTAATGACCGGCTGGGTGGGCGTGGCTAGGTGGTCATGTGACTGGGTGGGCGTGGTCAACTCAATGTCACTCACATCGAGGGGCGCCTCGACGGCCTCTGTTCACCCCGCCCCTCCCAGCCACTCCTCGCGCCACCCCGCCCGGGCTCCTTAGGGTCCCAACAGGAAGCAGTTGTTGGAGCTAAGCAGCCACCATGAGAAAGTGTTGGCAAAACAGCTGGCTCAGTTCAAATTGGATCTGGCCGAGAAGGAGGCTCAGCAGATGCACCTCACTGAGGACTAGGAGCATAGGCTTTCCAAGCAGAGGGAAGACCTGCGGGAGTGCAAGGCCAGGTACCGGCACCTGGAGGCTCAGCGGGCTGAGATGGTCAGCCAGTTCCAGGCCATGAGGCAGTCCCACTGGAACGAGGCCCTCCAGCTCTTCGCCACCAGCGGCTCTTCCCTCCAGCCTTCGCCCAAAGCCCGACACCAGGAGGCTGAAGCAGACCCCAAGTCGTAATTTTTGCCCCCTCTGACCCATACAAAAAGACCCTGAAGGGGGAGACTCTCTGCAGTAACACAACCAATCACTGCATATATCTGTCCCAGGGACCACAGTCTGAGGACTTAGTGCAATACAAAAAAGACAAATAATTTTTCTGGTGGACCACCAGTTGGTGACCGCTGGTTCAGACAACCAGGCGGGTAAAATTGTGGTTGGGAGAGCTCTGCTAGGCATGGCACAAGGCCAGCTGTGTTGGTGTAAGCACACTATTTGTACAGGAATCCCTTGTTCTTCACTCTGTACTTGTGTGTGTGTGTGTGTGTGTGTGTGTGTGTGTGAGAGAGAGAGAGAGAGAGAGAGGCCAGATTGAAATGTATCTCAAGCATTTCTCACACGCTGGACTTCCTGCTCCCTCCTTCCCACCTTCACTTCCTTCCTCAGTCGTCTTCTGCGCGTTCTCAGGGTACCTCTTCCCACTACCAAGGCTTGCATGGATGAGGTGGACGCATCCTTCATCTCTTCCTCCTCCCCCCACACACCACCACAAGGAGACTCACAACTCTGAGCTTTTTGACCGCTTTTCACATCAAAGCCGCTGCTTTTCAAAACCCCACACCGAAAAAACCCTCCTTTGAGAAGCCCCCATCATCGCGCACTGCAAAAACTCGAGGCAATTAATCAGAGGAAAGAATATGAACTGATTGGATATATAAATTTAATTTGGAATATAGATGAGGGTCATTAGCGCCAGGGCCCAAGAGTATAGCACGGCCCCGAAGCTTCATTCAACGGCTTTTCACACACCCCTTCCCCCAATTCTGGATCTTAAAAAAGACAAAAAAACCAACCTGTTCCCCAAATCTTTTCAATTTTCTAGCAAAAGTTGTCAAAGGCACAAGTAATCCCTCTGGGACACGGCTGCTCTTCTTCCTTAAGGACCGGAGAACCAAGATTGGATGCAATCAATTGGAAAGTTTGCAAAAGTTTGTAAAAGCCACAGCTCGCTTTGCCAAATTCCTAGGGACGATCTACGCCGGCACGTGGGTTTTTCCTGGAAAATTATTCTCAGAGCCACCCACGGGGTGATAAAGTAGCTGAACAAAGGAAAAAAAACAACAACCCCAGCTCCATTTATTAAAAAATAAGAAGAGGTGAAGCAGCTATTGGTACCTTCAACCAATTGTTAGAATTGGAGGCAGGTTGGAAATGATGTCCTTTCCCTTACGATGTTTGGCCAAATTTCCAGAACCTACCAAACTGGTTACCCTGCCCAGATTTTTTGACTCCTCGCCTTCCTTGAGTCATTCCAAGAATGAGTTCAAAGGACACCGAGAATTTCGCTCTTGTTCGCCCTCAAAGACACAAAAACGTCAATGAAATAATAGAGGATTTTCCCAAGAAATGTAGAGAAGCAATAAAGACTTTAGTTACGGAAATGTATCTTGGGTTTTATTGTCCCTTTGGGCTACGAGGTGACATGACAGCAGTATGGCAGTATTTGAGGGGCTGCCAGAAAGAAAGAAGGGGTCAACTTATCTTCCAAAGCACCAGAAGGCCGGAGAAGAAGCAACGGATGGAAACTCATCCGAGGAGAGAAGCAACCTGGAATTAAGGAGAAACTTCCTAACAGGGAGGACAATTAACCAGTGGAACAGAAGTTGTAGGTGTTTCATCATTGAAGGTTTTTTTTTTTTTTTTAAAAAGATTGTCTGAAATGGTATGGGGTCTCCTGCTTGAGCAGGGGGTTGGACTAGAAGACCTCCAAGGTCCCTTCCGGCTCTTGATACTTCTAGTTTGCTAATTTCCACAATTTTTCCTCTCTGGATGATACCAAACAGCATTTCTTTGGACCAATTCAGGAACTTTGTTCCCTGAAGCAAAAATGTCCATTTTAGCCAGTAATTCTAAGTCAAAACATAGCACTTTTAGGAGATAGGATGTTGTTAGAACTCCTTTTTGACAATTAGAAATGTCACGCTGAAGGCAGTCCAGTCCACCCAGCAAAGTTGTGATCAGCTACCTGGAGATCCTGTGTCTTTCTACCCAGCAGGTTTGCTCCTTCTGGTTGCTAGTTCTCATGAAGGCAGGGAAGAAGGAGGCAAGCCTAAAAACTCCGTCTTACCTACAGATTTTTGACCGTCCCCCCCAAGTGAAACCGATGGGGCAACTGTTCCTTGAGCAGACTCAACCAGCATTACACAGACCCTGTGAATGGCATTGCTTGATCGTTTCCTTAGAAGACGAAAGCAGTTTATGAAGCCGCCACCCTAACTTTACAGGAAGTCTGGTGACATCTCCTTTAAGGTGCCCTTTGGCCGCATAAGGGAAAGGAAGTGTAACTTTGCACCCGTAAGATGCCAGTTGTACTTTTGGGGGATTTTTTTTTCATGTTTCTTGCACCTAGTTAGCTACTTCCTTTCTGTTCCTGCTGCAAAGGGTCGGTCACTCTCCAGCGGCGACTGTTCATCTGCACCTCTACAACTGTCTGGTTTGGTTCTGCAACCCAAGAAGACAGACGCAGGCTTCAGAGGATCATTAGAACTGCGGAATAAAACCATGGCTACCAACCTGCCTTCCATGGAGGACCTGTCTACTGCACGAGACAATCCTGGACATAAACTGTTTCAACTCCTACCCTCAAAACGACGCTATAGAGCACCGCACACCAGAACAACTAGACACAAGGACAGGTTTTCCCCGAACGCCACCACTCTGCTAAACAAATAATTACCACAACACTGTCAAACTATTCACTAAGTCTGCACTATTATTACTATTAGTCTCCTAATCGTTCCTATCACCCATCTCCTTCCACTTATGACAGCATGATTGTAACTTTGTTGCGTGTATGCTTACAATTTATATTGATTGTTTCCTAGTATGATTTGATGGTTTATTTGTACCCTATGACTATCACTAAGTGTTGTACCTAATGATTCTTGATGAATGTATCTTGTCTTTCTATGTACACTCATAGGCACCAAAGACAAATTCCTTGTGTGTCCAATCACACTTGGCCAATAAAGAATTCTATTCTATTCTATTCTATTCTATTCTATTCTATTCTATTCTAT
>WNWU01000078.1:2847905-2873687 GCA_012654045.1 Ptyas mucosa
CTATTCTATTCTATTCTATTCTATTCTATTCTATTCTATTCTATTCTCTCTTCTCTTCTTCTCTGTTCTTCTCTTCTTCTCTATGTTCTCTATTCTCTATTCCATCTTCTTGTTTCTGCTTTTTCAGCCCAAACCAAGTTTTAGAGCAGCTCAGGTGGCCCCCTTCCTGGCCTCCTCCTCCTCCTCATTCCATATAAAAAGAAACTAAAAACTGGACTTTAAATTAAAAATCGCCAAAGACAACTGAGGAGAAGAGCCGAGTTCCCAGGCAACAATCAGAGACATGTTACACGTCTGAAAAGCAACTCCCGGGTCAGCCTGGCTGGGAGCGATGGGATATGTACTTCTGGTTGGGCCCTGAATGGGAAAGCGGAAGAGGGCAGCCCAGGCCCTACCGAATAGGGGATGATGGGCAGAGTGGTCTCACCTTCCCCCAAGAAAGTAACACGTTTCATAACCAAGTGGTGGGGGATGATAGGCATTGCATTCCCCCAGATCTGGAAGGCACTGCATCGAGACTGGCTGGAAGGGGAGGATGGGTATGGTAGTCCCACTGATCTAGAAGGCACGGCATTGGGAAAGGCGGGCAGGGGAGGATGGGTGCTAGATTTTAAAAGGGCCAAGCAGGCAGGGGAGGATGGGTGCTAGGCTTTAAAAGGGCCAAGCAGGCAGGGGAGGATGGGTGCTAGGCTTTAAAAGGGCCAAGCAGGCAGGGGAGGATGGGTGCTAGGCTTTAAATGGGCCAAGTAGGCAGGGGAGGATGGGTGCTAGGCTTTAAAAGGGCCAAGCAAGCAGGGGAAGATGGGTGCTAGGCTTTAAAAGGGCCAAGCAGGCAGGGGAGGATGGGTATTGATTCCTACGCATGTGCAAAGTCTTGCATAAGGATGAAGCAAGGATTTCTGCATGCCTGTTTGGCGGGGAGCAGGAGCCCCATACCCTGGAGGGGGGCAGGGGAGGATGGGTGCTGTAATCCCGCGCCCCGCAGGCGAAACCGACGTGCCATCCCATCCCCAAGGCCAGAGCTGGACACCTGTCCCCATAAGCCACTCCAGGAACCCACTCGGACCCGCGATGCCCCCCCACAAAGGGCGGGGCCGCCGTTAGCCCCGCCCACCGCGCTCCCCCCCCTCCCTTCGCGGCCTTACCTGAGCGCGCGGGCGCAGAGAGCAGCCGTTGGCGGCGGCCGCCAACCGCGCGACCGTCTCCCGTTCGTACCCCCCGCCCTGAGACGGCGGCCCTACCTCGCGCCCGCCCGCTCTTCCCTGGGATTTGTAGTCCCGGCGGCCCCTCCGCGGCCCGCCCGCGCATTGGGCGGGAAACTACCCTTCCCGTCGACCCCCGCGGCGACGCCTCTCACCTCGCCCAGGTAGACGCCGTCCCGCCTGGCCCCGCTTCCTTCGTCCCCCCGCGGCGCCTCTCGGGAAATGTAGTTCCGAGTTGGTGCGCCATGCTGAGAGGCTTAGGCGGCGGAGACTACAAGAACCAGGGATCCGCCCGGTGCGGGGAGGCCATCTTGAGGTTGCTAGGAGACCAGACGCCCCTAGTTTGAGGCAAAGGGTTCAGGTGAGAGGAAAAAAAAGGGGAGGGGGGAGTTATGTGTGTTTGTGTATATTGGGGGGGGGGGTGTTCTGTGCCTCATAAATTCACCTCAGCTTTACATCACAATATAATTTAAAAGCTCTGGAACCTGTGCCCATTGAAACATCTCCCTCCAAAATTAGGGAAGGAATAATATACCTGCACACACACACCTGTGTAATCATCATTCTGTTCAAGAGGCAACTCCAATTCTAGGCCACAAAATTCCCCAAAATTGTGTCAGAAAATGAGACAATAATAAGGCATTCTGCCCTCCCTGTTCACAAAAGAATGGCTTTAGCAGGCAATTATATATTTTATTTTAAAGAAGCCGAGCCATTTCTCCCCCCACCCCACCCCACCCAAAAAATTCCTCCTCATAAAGCAGAGAATGATTTTATTTTGGTCCCCACCAATTTTTCCCCCTATATATATAATTTTATTTATGATTTTTCCATTAACATCCACAAATACCTGGTGGACAGTGTACTGTCTGGGTCAATATACTTTACATACAATTCTAATAATAGTAATAATAACAATAACAACAACAATAACAGTAATAGTAATAGTAATAATAGTAATAACAACAACAACAAAAACAACAAAACAACAATATAATAATAATAGTAATAATAATAACAAAAACAACAAAACAACAACAATAATAATCTACTACTACTACTAATAATAATAATAACAATAACAATAATAACAATAATATTAATAGCCCTATTTGTCATTGTACATCACGTCTACCACGAAATTGGTTGTAATAATTACCATTTAGACCAGGGGTCAGCAACCCGAGGCTCTGGAGCCGCATGTGGCTCTTTCACCCCTCTGCTGCGGCTCCCTGTCACTCAAAATATGTGTCACCACCGTCGATGTGTGAAACCCGCCGGCAAGCGATTTATTGAGCTTTTTTTTTTAAAAAAAAATTGATTTATATGCCGCCCTTCTCCGGAGACTCAGGGCGGCTTACAATGCGCTAAGCAATAGCCTTCATACTTTTGTATATTTATACAAAGTCAGGTTATTGCCCCCACAATCTGGGTCCTCAATTTACCTACCTTAGAAAGGATGGAAGGCCGAGTCAACCTTGAGCCTTGGTGAGATTTGAACCTGCAATAATTGCAGGCAGCTGGTGTTAATAACAGGGTGCTTTAGACCACTGTACTATCCAAGGCTTTTCAACTCCCGGTAGGCCAACCATGGGAAGAAAAAAGTTTCAGAAGAAAACAAAACGTTTAATTCGACTACAGATGCTAGTTTTGTGGCCACTCAAGAAATAAGTCAGGCAAAGGAAGGGTTTTGTGGCTCCCGGTGTTTTCTTTTCTGTGGGAAACGGGTCCAAAGGGCTCTTCGAGTGTTTAAAGTTGCAGACCTCTGATTTAGATATACATAATCGTAATTTTCCCACTTCTAATATCATTATACAATATTATATATACTGAAATATAATAGAACATATTGTAATTACTACGTATACACAAATGTTAGCAATTTTTGTTTTTGTTTTTTGAGCTCAGTGGTTCGCATTTCTTCCTTTTAGGCCATAATTAAATGCATAAATCAGGGGTTTTTCAACTTTGGCCACTTTGAGGCCTGTGGACTCCAACTCCCAGAATTCTGACATGGCTGGCCCGGGAATTCTGGGACTTGGAGTCCATAGGTCTTAAAAGTGGCCAAGGTTGGACACCTCTGGCATAAATGAAGCTGAGGTCAAAAGGGGATGCCCCAAAACCAAGTAAATGAACAAACAAAAATAAAGTTAGATAGGGAAAAATTTAGGAGGTAATAAGATTCATATGTCAATGTGTTTCTGCAAATGTTTAAGCAATACCTATACAAGCCATGGGCAGAGATATGCCAACTTCTAAAATTTTACAAGCAAGGTGCCACAACCAAGCAGGTGCTACATTCTTCAGGAAGGAATGGTAGCCAGAGCTACATGATCAGAGCCCTTTCTTTTTTTTTTTTTTGGGAGGGGGGTCACATCTAAAAGGGGAAGAATTTTTCTCATGTGATTATGGCTTGACTTTTCTGACCCACCCTGTCTGCCTTGTGGCCTTCTATAACGTCAGTGGTGTTCAAATCCTAAATATTTTTGCCACGGTGACATGGATAAGAGCATGAAATTTCAAAAACTGTGAAAGGGGTTATTCTCCCCCAAATGCTTTCCACTTGCTGGTTGAGCAGGTAAATCTCATCCAGCTCACACCTTTAGCCACCCTCCAAATGCAAAATATTTAAAACATTTGTCTAACAGAGCATCGTGATGCAAAATTCTCGGCTCGCCCTGTCCTATCAAGGCAGTTTTGATTGGATCCGTTTGTCTGCCAGAGAAGGTGAGACAGGAAGGCAACCCAGAGATTAGAGTAAGGTAATTCTTATTTTTACGCATTATTCCCATAACACAAAGCACAAAAACAAAATGATGTATATATATATATATATATATATATATATATATCTGTTAGTCTATATTTTCAATGTTTTGGATGCAAAGGGAGCAGAAGCTGGAGTCTTGGAGAAGCTCTCAAAGAACCAGGGCTTCCACAGCCCCCAACAGATGTCCACTTGAAAATTAAGACCTCATCCATGCAGAGGCTTTGTATAATCCGTAGATTATAATAGAGAGTTTCTATTTTTTGAACCAGAGATATCCACCCAGCAGCTTGGAAAAACTTATGTTGCCAGCTGGAATCAAACAGCTGGTGCCATCAGAGACAAAGGTTACCCTCTTGTTTTTAATCCGTACGGTTGAAATCTCTGTAGCCTGGCAAGAAAGACATATGTTTTCTGTCTGGGTGGGCACACTGCTGACAGTTTTCACTGAATGAGTGTCAGCCTCCCCACCTGACATGCCATTAGAATATCACACTTTTGGGGGACTGATGAGCTTGTGAATCCTAGTTGGAGAGGGACACCACCCTTGAGTTTCTACTTCCAGTGACTTCTTCATGGCCACCAGGCCTCTCTCCCCAACTCGGTTTCTTCAAAGTCGAAAAATTGTTCACAAATGCCCCTAGAGATGCCTTTGAGACAGACTCGGTTTTTCCTGTTGAAAGGGAAAGTCCAGGAAAATTGAACCTCTGACTCCGCCCTGATTTGATAGCCCAGCCCATTCTGTTTTGGCTCCTCTTGCAACGTCTCAGGCTCTTCCCTCTCTTAACTTCAGTTCTTGCTTGCTCACTGAACCAATATATAGATAGTCCTCGACTTAACTACCATTCATTTAGCGATTGTTCAACGTTACAACGTCACTGCAAAAAGCGATTTATGACAAGTCCTCTCACTTACAACCATTGCAGCATCTCCACGACCGTGTGCTCAAAAATTTAGGCACTTAGCAACCAGTTGTGTTTAGGATGGTTGTAGTATCCCAAGGTTGTCTGATTGCCAACCAATTGTGCTCGTACGTTGAGGACTGCATGTCTGTAAATAGATGTATGGACATATTAAGTATAGATCAGGGGTGAAATCCAGCAGGTTCTGACAGGTTTCTGGAGAACCGGTAGCGAAAATTTTGAGTAGTTCGGAGAACCGGCAAATGCCACCTCTGGCTGGCCCTAGAGTGGGGTGGGAATGGAGATTTCGCAGTATCCTTCCCCTGGAGTGGGGTGGGAATGGAGATTTTGCAGTATCCTTCCTCTGCCATGCCCACCAAGCCACACCATGCCCAACAAGCCACACCCACAGAACCGGTAGTAAAAAAAATTAGATTTCACCATTGGTATAGATCCTGCCTTATCTTTAGGCGTTCAAGGTTGTGATGTGGAGCATGCTTTTTAATATTATCCTCACAACACTCCTGCAAAGTTGCACGGATGGCAGGATAGTGACTGGTCCAAAGCCTCCGTGGCAGAGCGTGTCCTTGAACCCAGCTCTCCGTACTCACAATTACACCAAACAACTCTGAAATTTGGAGTTTGTTGGCAGTTGACCGGCTCAAGATTTTGTAGAGGCTAAAAACCATTCAATATTGCAGCAAGGAACAAAATCTCTCCCTCAAACGAAAAAAAAAACACCAAACAATCAGAAAATTGCTAAAAGCAAGGTTTGCTTAATGTTCTGTTTTATTTGGCAAAACAAATTGATATGTACTCCGTTGATTGGAGGGAAAACAGTGCACGGTGGAAATACGATGGCCTTATTGAGTTTTAAGCTCTGCGAATTAGTAAAAGGGCTGAAGAAAGTTTGAAATAACAAAAGCCAAACTTCACAGAAAATTATGGGCTTGGGATTTGAAAGGGCCTAAAGTCATCTAAACTAAAGTCCCTTTCCCCCAAATCTGCCTGACCCACATTTTTAATGCGTAATATTTGTGCCCGGCGATGTGGTTTAGGCTTTTCAAAATGCCATTAAAACCTCTGGAGAATACACCACGACCATTTTCCAGGTATTTTAATAAACTAGTCTATTGGTCTTGTGCTCAACTGAGTGAAATTTTAATTATCTCTATAACGGAGCCCAAACCGGTTTCAGTATTTTTCTGCCTGCTTTTTAAAAAAAAAAAGGGGGGGGGGGAGAGAAATAGTTCATTCCATTAATTTAAGCAGTGAACCTTTGTCCTGATCCCAAAGCCATTTTAGCCCCCTAAACTATTGCTGTTCCTTCTCACGCGTACCCTACCTCAAACTCCCACATTTTGTATTCTGATCAGCCGTGGTGAAGCCTGGAAGTCAGGCATTGCTCAAATATAACAGCAAAATCCTCTAAAACGATATCGTTCACAAGGTTAGGAGCAAAGTAATAGATGTCAGATATTTGTTAAGATCTGGAAAACCGGTGAGCAGTTAATGTTAGACTCTCAATTTATTTATTTTTATTCTGATGATTCACAACAAATTGCTTGGAGGCCATCACTAAGAAGGCCTAGAACCGTGATGGCGAACCTATGTCATGTGTGCCACAGGTGGCAAGCGGAGCCATATTGGTGGACACGTGAGCGTTGCCCTAGTTCAGCTCTGGAGTGCATGCATGTGCCGGCCAGCTGATTTTCGGGGCTTCCGGGCCCACCGGAAGTCAGGAAACAGGCTGATTCCGGTCTCCAGAGAGCCTCCGGGGAAGTGGGGAAAGCCCATTTTTCACTCTTCCCCAGGCTCCAGAGCCTTTCTAGGTTCCACCGGAAGTCGGCAAACGGGCCATTTCTGACCTCTGGCATGGTGGGGAAGGCCGTTTTCACCCTCCCCAGGCTCCAGAGGCTTTCCATGCCATCACGTGCCAAAACAGGGGAAGCGTGGGGGGTGGGGCGCATTGAATCATGGGTGTGGGCACGCGCACGCACGCCCCCCCCCCCGCGCTCCCCCACTTTTGGCACGCGACAACAAAAAGGTTCGCCATCGCTGGCCTAGAATCTTGCTTACATCAGGTTGATCTAGCTTGACAGCCACTGTCCAAGCATTACGATAAGGATGTACTTCAAAATTACGCAATGAATTCGTAAAAGATTTTTTTTTTAAATTAAAAAAATAATAGATCTAAACTGTTTGGGGCTGAAGAATTGTGATGTTCCCAACCTGTGAATGTTGATTTTTTTTTTAATTTTTTTTTTTTTTACAGAGAACTCTTCGGAAGCAGCATGGAAGAGGAGAGGGAAAGGAATTTCTGCGTTTTTACGGTGTACTTTGGAGAGGAAGATGAGGAAGAGAAGCCTCGGAGGGCCGAAAGGGAGACCATGCAGGCCGCTTTTGAGAAATTCAGAAGACGGCGACAGGTAAGGGGTGATTGATTTGAGCGGGAAGACTTCATTTGGTTCCTATGAAAAACGATCCAATTTTGCATTTTTTAACAAACACAGCCTTTTGGAGGAAGTTTTGCAAAGGGGTATCCAGCTGCAAAAAAAAACCCCTTAAATAAATGAAGAATCATACATTCGTAAAACAGATGTACAAAATGCATTCCGTTCAAAGAAGGCGCGTGCAAAAACTATGTGCATTGTGCAGGAATTGCTCAACAAGTGGGGGTGAAAAACGTGCCCGGAAGTAGATACAAAGGTGTGAGTGTGAACTTGGAAACAACCTGCTCCAACCGTTATGGGGAATGGGAGCCAATTAAACTCAGGAGTGAGAAAAATGAGACACTGAAACTGACTTAAAACCGGGTAGGTGGGAGGGAATCCGCCGAACTTGGATAGATCAATCTTTGCAAACGGGGAAAGGGAAGAAGCCGAGATGCGAGTAAATTTGCAAAAGACAAGCTCGCTCATCGTTAGCATGGGTTTGCACACCGAGAATCTGATGGCTGAATATGATTTATTGTTAACAGTCAAGGAAGGCTTATTAAAACTGTTTGGAAAAAGCCAGCAAGCAGCTAACCATTAATACGAGCGGGGAAAGCGAATCTAAACAGTTTTGTAGGATAAACTCCTGACTCTCGATGGCCCAGTCAGGTTATGCATTTTACCTTATTCATTCTTCGTAGAAAGAACACACGCACACAGAAAAAACTCCTGATTTTTCCCCTTTTCACTTGGTTTAGTTATTTTTTGTATTTGAAGGATTCTTTTGAAGTTGCTATCATTTTGTAACTTTCTTTTTTTACACCAGTTGGGAGTTGTCGTGGGAGAGGGGATGGAAACCTACCTTTGATTAAATTGGGTATAAACCACTGGCATTTCTTTTGTCATACGACTGTTTATATGAGGACGGAGGGTTACGTTTATTTATTGCGTGGGGTTATTCTCAATGCACTGAATTAATACCACTGAAGCGTTAACTAGAGTCTGGAAAATGGTTTCGACTTGAAGACGATTACCGCTTCCGAAGGCAGAGATTCCTCGGTTGAAAATAAACATTAAAAAAATCCAAACAAGAGGCCCACAATTTATGTACACATTAGGCCAGATTTCCAAAAGCGGACAGGTGAAAATATCTGCTTAATTCCATTGACAAACAGGCTGAATATTCTCTTACCTTATGTTAACATTGGCTGCGTCTTAGGGGAAGGAAAAAAAAAAAACCTAGGCAAGCTCGTTTTTTCCATTCATATTTGAAGAAAGCAAGTTTTTAATTCTCTTTTGATGGCTCTCAGGAGGGGAAACCCTTGTCTCGGTGTTGAAAATTCCACTCAAGGCACAGCAATGCTAGGTGTTATTAAAATTAATGATTGTTTTCTCTCTGATAGATTTACATTACCGATGAAAGACCTAAACCGCAAAATTGTATCGGCTCGGGGTTGAACGTTTGGATTTGACTGTGTGCCTTGGCAACTGCTTAAGCTCATTATGTTCATGCCTTCATTAGTGTGTTTTCTTGGGAGAGTTTAAGGGGGGTTTTTTTTTTGGTTTTTTTTTTTAAAGGTTTAATAATTTAACTGTTTCTACCCGGCCCACCTTTTTCAGTTGTTACCAAATGTGCAGAACAGATGCGGGAAGATATGAGAAAGCAGATATGAGATGTTAGGATTAGAGGTGTGCATTGTTTTTTTGGGGGGGGGTGTCAAAACGGGGGTTCCCGATCTTGCCTCAAGAGATCTAGCGATTCCAGAAGTCATTTGGGTTTCAATTACAGCATTTCCAGTTCAGGGGTAGGCTCTACTTACCTTTACTTCTGGTTCGCAACGGGAACGCGCGAGCTTGCTTTGCATGCACAGATTGTCCATAACGATGTCTGGGCAGGTGGGCGGAGCCTCCTGCCGGTTTTACTACCGGTTCGCAAGAACCGGACCGAACCGGGAACAACCCACCGCTGTTCCAGTTCAAAGCATCCCCCTTGGGAGCCCAGAACCACCAAGGGGCCTGGTGGCTCAGCAGACTAAAGCAGTGTTATTAACTGTTATTATCATCAGCTGTCTGCAAATACTGCAAGTTCGAATCCCGCCAGGCTCAAGGTTGACTCAGCCTTCCATCCTTTCTAAGGTAGGTAAAATGAGGACCCAGATTGTGGGGGCAATAAGCTGACTTTGTATAAATATATAAAAGCATGAAGGCTATTGCTTAACGCATTGTAAGCCGCCCTGAGTTTCCGGAGAAGGGCGGCATATAAATCAAATTTAAAAAAAAATAAAAATCAGATGGGTCTCCCGTGCCAAACTTGCCTCCCAATCCTGAGTTCAGGAACAACACTGAAAGCAGGAGGAAGGAGCTACAGAAAAAAAACCTTTTTGGGGGTTCACTCCCGTTTTCAACTCGTGAGGCTCCCCCAGAGAAAATGACTGAACAGTCCAACTGTTTTAATCCTTTCCTTTTTCCTTCCTCCTTCGCTCTGCTCCTTCGCTTCCTTGACAGCAGGCAAGATTGGTGGCATGAAGAGGCTTGTATATAGCCTGGCCACGGGAAGATGTCACGCCTGGCGGCTTCTTCTTGTACTCTTTCCTGTTAAATTCTCAACTGCAGGAGCTGACAAAAGCAACCGGTAGGACATCCTTCTGTGCACTAGAGATGGTGCTGAGATAGCCAAAGCTGGCTGCGCTCCTCCTTCAGATAAGAGCCTCCCGCTGTCGTATTAGGAGTGGTCTATCTGGAGAAAGGGATGCGGTGGTTCGGCGGCTAAGACGCTGAGCTTGTCGATCGAAAGGTCGGCAGTTCGGCGGTTCGAATCCCTAGGGAGCCGCGTAACGGGGTGAGCTCCCGTGACTTGTCCCAGCTTCTGCCAACCTAGCAGTTCGAAAGCACGTAAAAAAGGCAAGTAGAAAAAATAGGGAAGGGAAGAGCGTTCCGTGCGCCTTTGACGTTGAGTCACGCCGGCCAAATGACCACGGAGACGTCTTCGGACAGCGCTGGCTCTTCGGCTTTGAAACGGAGAGGAGCACCGCCCCCTGGAGTCGGGAACAACCAGCACATATGTGCGAGGGGAACCTTTACCTTTATCTGGAGAAATAAAGCCATGTGTTGCTTGTGGCATGGAAGGGACTCTGTAAGCCCACCCCCCTCCCCAGATGTGCTCGTGTTGTAGCGTTGAAAAGAACTTTAAGGAGCCAATCTGTTTTCTCCATCACTGAGAAGGTTTTTAAGAAGCGATTAGAAAACCACTTGTTTGAAATGGTATAGGGCCGTGATGGCGAACCTATGACATGTGTGCCAGAGGTGGCACGCACAGCCCTCTCTGTGGGCACGTGTGCCGTCACCAGCTGCTCTCTTCCGGGTTCTGGCGCTCCGGTGTGCTCATGCGTATGTTTCGGTGCTCCAGTTTCAGCGCTCGGTGGCGAAAAGGTTAACCATCACTGGTATAGGGGGTTCTGCTTGAGCAGGGGGTTGGACTAGAAGACCTCCAAGGTCCCTTCCAACTCTGTTATTCCGTTGGTCTGATATTCTTCCAGGCTCAGGAGTAGTCTATCTGGGGGCAGGTGGCTTTATGAATCGTCAAAGAGAGAAGGGGAAATATATTACCGCCCTTCAACTTGACCCAATCATTTACAGAGATTAACTTCTCATCCTGTCCGAAAGACAGACAGCCTGTGATTTTTTTACATTTTTTTTTCTCTGCCTACCTGTTCTAAAGGTGCTCTGGATGTTCCTCCAATTTGAACCCCTAATTTCTTCTCTCTCTTTTATTTTTAATCCCTCTCCACTCCTGGGGGAAGGAATTTGCAAAATCCCCATTCCCTCCCCGCTCCTGGGGGAAGGATATTGCAAAACACCCATTCCCTCCCCACTCCTGGGGAGAGGATACTGCAAAATCCCCATTCCCTCCTCACTCCTGGGGGAAGGATATTACAAAAGAGGTGGTATTTGCCGGTTCTCCGAACTACTCAAAATTTCCGCTGCCGGTTCTCCGGAACCTGTCAGAACCTGCTGAATAGCACCCCTGGTATATGTGTGTGCGTGTGTGTGTGCGTATGAGATAAACTCGGATTATGCTGCTTGCAATACCATGGTGGGGTAAAGATAAGGGTGGGTAGAGATAAGGAAAGCGGGTTCTCGAAGAACCAAAATTGACTGGAGCCTTCAAATGGCTTGTTTATGACCAACATCATGGATCATTAGGAAAAGCAGCAAAGAATATTTGAAATGGGAGTTGGGGGGTGGGGGGCTGAAATCTTTCTCGAGTCTTGATTATTTATTGAACGCTGGTGACAGTCTCTGCATCTCGTCCTCAAAATGCCTGCAGGGGAGAGAAGGCAGACAGCAAGCCTATTCCACTGTAAAATTTTTGGAATGCTGCACGGGTGATTCCAAAATATATATATATATATATATCCACCCACATTCTCCCCTCCCCACCCCCAGAGCCTCGCAATAAAAGAGCAGGCAGAAGGGGGGGGGGGGAGAAAGAATTTTTGGAGACTGTGCACTCAGTTTGTTTGCTTTTGCGGCTTCCAAACCTTTTTCCTCATGTTAAATTGAAATAATATTTAGATTCACGTCGCTCAAGATGCTCAGCCTGTGCTTTGATCGTTGCCAATTCAGACGCAAGAAACGTTTGCAAGGGGGGGAAAAAAATCGAATTGGGATCCCGGTTTGTTTACGAGCAGGGAGACCAGTGTCAAATCGGACTTTGCTTTTTGAAACGGATCCAATGACCTGAGACCAACTGAGAGTTCTCGGCCTCTCGGCTTAACCCGCCTCACAGGGTGGTTGTGACGTCCAAACTGAAGCCAACAGATTGGTAATACAAGTAGTCCTTGACTTAAGGCCACAATTGAGCCAAAATTTTCCATTGCTAAGCAAGACAGTTAAATGAGTTTTGTTCCATGTTATGACCTTTCTTGCCAGAGATTGTTAAGTGAATCTCGGCAGTTGTTTAGTCACCTGGTTGTTAAGTGAATCTGGCCTAGCCGTTGACTTTGCTTGTCAGAAGGTCGCAAAAGGGGAACACGTAAGCCCGCGACCCTTGCAATTGTCATAAATACGTGCCAGTTGCCAAGCACCCCAAATTTTGATCATGTAACCATGGGGATGCTGCAACGGTCATTAAGTGGGACAAGCAGTCATAAGTCCCTTTTTTTCAGGGCCATGGTATCTTTGAAAGGATCGCTAAATGAATGGTTTTAAGTCGAGGACTATCGTGAGATCACTAAACACCAACAAGAGCTTAACAAAAGAGGAGCCACAGATTCTATCATTCCCCAAAGAAAGGCAGTTTGGTATAGTGGTTAAGGCGTCGTCCCAGAAACCAGGCGACTCAGAGTTCTAGTCCCACCTCAGGCCTGAAAGCCGACTGGGTGACTTTGGACCAGTCCCTCTCTCTCAGCCCAACCCACCTCACAGGGTTGTTTTTTTGTGGGGAAAATAGGAGGAAGAAACTGTATAATTAGAATAGAATAGAATAACAGAGTTGGAAGGGACCTTGGAGGTCTTCTAGTCCAACCCCGTGCTTAGGCAGGAAACCTTACACCACTTCAGACAAATGGTCATCCAACATCTTCTTAAAAACTTCCAGTTTTGGAGCATTCGCAACTTCTGGTGGCAAGTTGTTCCACTGATTAATTGTTCTCACTGTCAGGAAATTTCTCCTTAGTTCTAAATTGATTCTCTCCTCGATTAGTTTCCACCCTTTGCTTCTTGTCCTGCCTGCAGGTGCTTTGGAGAATAGCTTGACTCCCTCTTCTTTGGGGCAGCCCCTGAGATATTGGAACACTGCTACCATGTCTCCCCTGGTCCTTCTTTTCGTTAAATTAGATATACCCAGTTTCTGCAGCCGTTCTTCATCTGTTTTAGCCTCCAGTCCCCTAATCGTCTTGGTTGCTCTTCTCTGCACTCTTTCCAGAGTCTCCACGTCTTTTTTACATTGTGGCGACCAAAACTGGATGCAGGATTCCAAATGTATTAATCATATATTTGCCACCTTGAGTTACTTATAAAGTAATAAAGATGGGATTAAAAAAAAGTCTAAAATCTAATCTAAACCTAAAGAGGTATAAGACATTCTTTCCTCCTTGCTATTCCTCTTCTATTCCCCTTGTAGAGATTGGAGGAAGAGAGGCACCTCGGTCTAGAATAGATCAAATCAGAAAAACACCATCCAACAAAAAAAAAATAAAATAAAAATGACAGGTTTTATCTCGTGACTGTCAACCCCCGGGATGAACATTTGGTAGTGGTGGCCAGGGGACCGAATCCCACTGATTTTGCACCCCACTCTCTGCGTACTTATTTTATTTACTGATTAAATTTACATATGTGCTGTCCATCTCGCTATAGAGAGCAACTCTTCTGCTATGTAATTTACTCCTTTCCTTTAAAAAAAAAATCCTCTTTTTTTTCTCCCCCTCCCTACTGACAGGAAACCAAGACACCCCTTCCCTCTAAAGCCCCAGGTAGAGACGGCTTGCAGAGAGAGAGAAAACCTTTGCAAACAGGCCACGGGGAAATAACTGTGGGACCACATGTGGCCTTCAGATGGGAAGGGGGGGAGGGAAACTCGCTTTCCTCTCTCTCTGCCGCTCCCAATGTTTAGCTGCGGGGTTAATAAACGGGTAGGAAATCTGCGGAGGGGAAATTTGTGTTTCTCCAAAGAGTGCCCAGCCTTCCCCGCATGTCAGAAAGCATTTGTGGGCCGAGCCGGGCTGGGAAGATGAAGTTGTAAATTAAGCTTTTATGAAGGTGCCGAATAGCATCGCTCGGTGTCCTTTTGATAGTTACATATCGGGGTAATGGCAATAAATTAGCCGACGGCAGCAGCAAAAGCCCAAGGACATCCTACCCTTGCGGCCATCCCCGATTGCTTGGTTTTAGAGAGATTTTATTCCCTCCATCCCAGCCAGCCAGCCGCATGTCACAGGCCTGGTGTTCAATCCCCCCCCCCCCAAAACCTGGGAATTTTTGTCAGAGTGGCCCCGTTTTCCGTCGCTTGGGAACATTCTTAGAAAACAGAGGCGAGGCTGACGTCGAAGGCCATCCCGTCTTTTTGCAAGCGGTTGGGATTGGAGAGAACGGGAAGCGGGCAGGGTCAAAGAGCATCGATGGCTGGCCGGTAGCTATTACCTGTCATCCCTCTCCCCCCGCAAACATACATTTCCTGATTTGTGTGGTCAGGCAGTGCAGAAACAGTTGCGTTGTGCAACTAGCTGCCGCCGAGGAGCTTTGAAATGCTAAAGGCATGGTGATGCCTTCGATGCTTTAAAAGCACACGCGAAGTGCAATTTTTTCCCCCCTCTCTCTTTTAATTGGCATCGGAAGGCCGCTGAGGATATGACAGTAACTGTGATTCCGTCAGAAGAGAGCCGGCGGCGGGGGGGGGGGGGGGGGGGGGGGGGAGGAAAGAATTGGATGGCAAATGATGGCCCCCGGGGAGCTGTTGCTCAAAATAGGGACGCTAAATGTTCCAGATAGTGAAGCCATTTGTGTTAGGGTTTGATTTGTGAAAAAAATAAAAATAAAAATGAAGATCTGAAAACCTCAGGAAATCTTTTATTTTATCGCTAGTCTCTTCTTGCTAAGTCTGTGATCTGCAGAGAGTGGGAGGAGGGCTACAGGCATGGGCCAGGGGTTGCTTATTTCTGTTTGAAAGGCCACAGCTGGTTGACACCCCTTTCCCGCCCATCTTTTGGCAGCCCCCCCCCCAAATCTCTCCCCACCCCAAAACTTCAAGCAGCTCTGGAGGTGGGGGGGAGGGGAACCATCGTTGTCTACCAGTAGATCAAATTTGCGGATTTCAAACGTCCAATTCATGTTTTTTTTTCACCCTGACAGAGGGTCAGGCTACATGAGCTTTGAGGGAGGCCATTCCGATCGTTTTTGTCTGGACGCACCTGGCCTAACATTTCACGTACACTGATGAGGCTCTTGTACGTTCATTTCTGAGTCCGCAGCCTCAGATAGCCTGAACTCTGTTGGACGGTCTCTGGGCGGTCTCTCTGTTTTCAGATGGCCCTCGGTGCCCTCCAGTTGGGAGAATGGGAATTGTAGTCCGCCACATCTGGAAAAAGCCCAGGTACCGTAAGCATCCCAGAGCAAATTGGCACGGTGACGTAGCGCCATCTGGAGGCCGTTGTGTGCGTTGTCTGTCTGAAGGCAGGGGAAGATGGATAGGAGTATGCCGCGATGTGCTTTGATCAAGAAAACAAGCAAACGGGTGAAATTTTAGCAAGGTTTTCTGCATTATCCCTCCCCTCTCCAGGAAAGCCTTGACGAAATTGAGCTGAAGATGCATTTTTCCCCCCCGAAAGCAGATTTATTTTTATTTTTTTTTTGCCTCTGCACGAAAGCCAGGAAAGGAGAAAGAATAAATACCAAAATGTCAGCGAGGTCCCTCCGATACCAGCTTTTCCAAAACCGATTGCAAATATCTCTGGCAGAAACCACGATACATTAATTGCCCAGGCATCTGAATCATCTTCACAGACAATCCCCCCCCCCCTTCCTCCTCCAGATATAATAATAGGGAATCTTTCTTATGCCTGCCTTTTATCTCTGACATACACAACTCACCCGAGAGCCTTTCTTAGAGATATTTCATCCTCGCTTTTTTGTTGTTGTTTTGACACCGTGCAATTTTGTTTTTCCAGGGGAGGGGGGGGGGGGAAACCACAGCCCTCATTTTTGTGGAATCTGCATTCTCCTCTTCCAGAGCGGAGTGTCGAAATTTGATAAATAAATGAATAATCGAAGCAAGAGCTAACGTGGCAATTCAGAGTGGCTTGCCCCTTCTTGGGGTTTTTTTTGGGGGGGGAGGTGGAGGAGAGGGCGTGAAAAGGTAAGGATTGTGAGGCCTTGAGAGCAGGATCGGCCCAGGAGATTTTTTTAACCCAACATTGCCCCCCCACCCTCTTTCCTCCCATCGGATGAGCTCCAGGGAATTGTAGGCTGCAGGTAAATAGACTTCCAACGATCGCGCAATTAGAGCCAATGGTTTGTATAATTCCTTGCCTTATCATCCCCATTTCTGATCCGGAGCTGGTACAAGATTGATGGAAAGGAGGAGGAGGAGGGAGGGAGGAAGAAAGGAATAAGTCACCAGCCACACAGAGAGGAAAATGTCAGTGGGCTTTTACAGTGACGCAGACCTGCTTATCATGGGGTGTCGCTTTGGGGGTTTTTTGGGTTTTTTTTCTCGCCCGCTCCTCTTTCTCCCTCCCCCCCCCATCTTCCTTTCCCCTTCCTTGTCCAGGTGGGTTGTCAAGACAAAAGGGCCGACTTCTTTCATGTCCTTGTTTGCGAGAGATCGCAGATGTCGCCTCTGTGCCAACGGGCCGTACATAAACATGGGTATCAGTTCACCTGGGGTGAATGGAGACCTGCTGTAGTCACTGCCACCTGCTTCTCTCCATCCCACAATAGGAATGCCTTCCTTCCTTCCTTCCTTCCTTCCTTCCTTCCTTCCTTCCTTCCTTTCCTTTCCTTTCCTTCCTTCCTTCCTTCCTTCCCTTCCTTCCTTCCTTCCTTCCTTCCTTCCTTCCTTCCTTCTTTCTTTCTTTCCTCCTTTCTTTCTTTCTTTCTCTTTCTGATTCTTGAGGGGCTGCCACAGAGAGGAGGGGATCAAGCTCTTTTCCAAAGCACCTGAAGGCCAGACAAGGAATAATGGATAGAAACGGACCAAGGAGAGATTCAACCTAGAAATGAGGAGGAACTTTCTGACAGTGAGAACAATCAACCCATGGAACAGAAGTTGCCTTCGGAAGTGGTGGGAGCTTCATCACTTGAGACTTTCAAGAAGAGACTGGACTGCCATTTGTCAGAAATGATGCAGGGTCTCCTGCTTGAGTGGGGGGTTGGACTAGATGACCTATCAGGCCCCTTCCAACTCTGTTAATCTGTTATTTCTTCCTTCCTCTCTCTCTCTCTCTCTCTCACTCTCTCTCTCTCTTCCTCTTCCTTCCTTCCTTTGTCCCCATTCCTTCCTTCCCTCCCTTTCCTTTCTCCCTCCTCTCCCTCTCTCCCTCTCTCTCTCTTTCTCTCTCTGTCTCTCTCTCTCTCTATATATATATATATGCAATGTATCGATTTCATAAATAACAAAATAATTTATTGTTTATAATAATACCTAATTTGTAATATCACTGCTATCAGACTTTGCAAGGGATGCATTTGGCAAACTGCTGAAGGGATGTTTGCGCCTCGCCCTTGACCAGAGCACCCCAAAGGGCTTCGCCACCCACAATCCCCTCGGGAAGACCTTCCAAAAGCCAAGGCGCTTTCGAACGGAATCATGGCGAGCTGGAGGAAGAAAAATGTAAAGCCAACTCTCACTCTCGGCCCTTGAAGCGATCCAGATGGGGGAATCCTTGGAGCGGATGCAGAAAATGTTTCTTTGCTCTTTACCCCCAAAACGGCACGCTCACATGTACACACAGACACACAGTCACACAAACACCCCCCACACCCCCAAACGGGGCAAGGAAGGAGAAAGACTCCAAATGAATCTTGCTGCACGGAAGAAGAGGCGATGAAATTCATTTTTATTTTTTTAAATGGGAGAGTGGATGTTTAATGTCCTGCTTTAATAGCGCCGCCTTGCGAGATCCCCCGTTCCTTTTGGCAAGGAGCAGCTCTGTATAATTTGCGCCCGGATACAGCACCGCTTCCTATTTGACCTTTCCTTTAAAAAAAAACAAAAAACCCAAGATGTCAGCCTCTAAAAGGCCAGAACGAAATATCTCTTGCGTCTTTCTTCTATTTATCATCTCATTTTTCCTCTCGCCTGGATTGGCTCACCCGCTGACTTGTAGGCATCAGCATTAGTCATGAAACCCAATGGGTGAGTTGAGTCAAAAGGATTTGGCTAGCAGTTTTTTTGAGGCCGGGGCAGGAGGTGGGGGCTTGAATTTTCAGGCCCATTGAAGACAACTTAGCCGATCTGGGTGATTTCTCGCCAGGATGCATTCTGGGAAAAGCTTTCTGCCCTCCTTCCAAATTTTTTTTTTAAAAAAATGTCGGCTGGACGTTGAGGACTAGAACCTTAAGAACCAAGGTTTCCCTGGGCAGCCTCGGCATAGATAACTAGCTGGGATGGAGAAGAAGGGAAAGAAAATGTCTGTGCAAAATTAGGGCTATTTTAGTTAACAAATAAACCAGGGGATATTAAAAAAAAACCTTCCACTAATCAGCCCCAGTGATGCCTGAGCCCCTGGTTGTCTGGCTCAGGGGAGCCCAGACGGGCGGCAAACAGCGTGCCCCCCCCGTCCTTCCGGTGCAATTAGCACCTGCAATTAAAAACAACTGCCTTAATTACAGCGTTTGTGTGTGCGTGTTTTTTTTTTTAAAGTTCCAGGTGGAGATCAGGTAACACCTTTCCTGGTATTGAGTTGGGCGTAAACACCTTGGCAGGGAGGATGGATGACGTACTCGTGAATGGAGCGGGGTGTCTGGAGATAGAGGAGGGGTCTCCCTCCGATAAGGGAGGAGATAGTGCCCCTTTCCGTTATTTAGGCCGGGTATCAGCAACCTGCGGCTCCCGAGCCGCATGCGGCTCTTTGACCCCTCTCCTGCGGCTCCCTGCTGACCTGGTTGCGTTACCTGCTCTCTGCCCCAAGACACTGTCCCAATCCGGCTGAGGCTGATGCCAACCTCGCTAACCTGAAGGCTGGCAGGATGGGAATGGGATCCGGGAGGAAGGTATGATGGAAATAAGAGCCTTGGTGGCGCAGCAGACTAATGTGCTGTTAACTAGCACCAGCTGCCTGCAATTGCTGCAAGTTCGAATCTCACCAGGCTCAAGGTTGACTCAGCCTTCCATCCTTCCGAGGGAGGTAAAATGAGGACCCGGATTGTGGGGGCAATAAGCTGACTTTGTATAAACAAGAACACCGCTTGGGGGGGCCAAAAAAGCCCTACTAAGCAGGTATATACAAAAGTATGAAGGCTATTGCTTAACGCATTGTAAGCCGCCCTGAGTCTCCGGAGAAGGGCGGCATATAAATCGAATAAATAAATAAATAAATAAAGGGGGACAGGCCCGCAATTGTGGTTGCAGCTTCCTCTTCCTCCCGCGACCCCCTGGCTGGCCATTGCAGGGCCAGGAGGGCGCACACAAGCAAGCGGCCGGGCTCGGCCAAAGCACAGCGAAGACGCATGGAGCTGGCGGGTTGACCGGCAGACAGGCAAACATCTTTGGTGAGGGCTCTCCGGCTTTCTCCGAGCCGGATCCCTGGGGTGGGTGTGCGAGGTTCAGCGGGGCCAGCCCCCTTTTCCCACTGCCCTGCTCGAAGAAAGCTGGAGCACCTTCACCAAAGAGGAGGGCGGGATGAGAAAAAGAGAGAAAGAAATGGGAGGGAGGGGGAAAGAGAGAGAGAGAGACCCAATTCCCACAGAAAACACCGGGAGCCACAAAACTTGGGTAGGCGTGGCTGGGGGTGGGGTTCATGCGACTGGGTGGGAGTGACATTGAGTTGGCCACGCCCACCCTGGTTTTGTGGCTCCCGGTGTTTTCTTTTCTGTGGGAAACAAATGGTCCAAATGGCTCTTTAGTGTTGCAGGGTGGGGAAGCAAGGATAAAGTAGCTCTTAGGTGAGGACTTTGAGAAGAGGAGAGGAGAGTGCTTCCTTCACTGTTGCTCTTGAGCATGTGAGATTTAGGGGTCTATTGAAAATACAGAGCCTCTTCAACTTTCCTTTCTACAATCACTGTTTCTGCCCTGGATTATATAGAATAGAATTCTTTTTTATTGGCCAAGTATGATTGGACACACGAGGAATTTGTCTTTGGTGCACACGCTCTCAGTGTCCATAAAAGAAAAGATACGTTCGTCAAGAATCATAAGGTACAACCCTTAATGATAGTCATAGGGAGCAAATAAGCCATCGAATCATACTAGGAAACAATCAATATCAATATAAACCGTAAGGCTACAAGCAGCAAAGTTACAGTCATGCAGTCGTAAGTGGGAGGAGATGGGTGACAGGAATGATGAGAAGATTAATAGCACTAATGCAGACTTAGTAAATTATTTGACAGCGTTGAGGGAATTATTTCTTTGGCAGAGTGATGGCGTTCAGGAAAAAAACCGTCCTTGTGTCTAGTTGTTCCGGTGTGCAGTGCTCTATAGCGTCATTTTGAGGGTAGGAGTTGAAACAGTTTATGTCCAGGATGCGAGGGGTCTGTAGATATTTTCCCAGCCCTCTTTTTGACTCGTGCGGTAGACAGGTCCTCCATGGAAGGCAGGTTGGTAGCCATGGTTTTTTCTGCAGTTCTAATTATTGCAGATAATAGTAGGGGGGGGAGTCCACCTGGTGTTGAAAGATATAATGTCTTGGCACGTGGAGTTTCTTCTCGTACCTATCTGGGCTGATTACCACTGATAGAAACAACATTTGGCTAACAGGGAAACTGTTATATGTATGTATGTATGTATGTATGTATGTATGTATCACAGGAATCTAATTGATATTGGATTTTTACACTTAAAATCACGTCGGCAGGGCAGCCACTGTGCCCCAAATGCTGCGGGTCTCCAGGAGCGATCCCATCCCATCCCAGACATGGTTCCCCCACCCCAGTGGAAAGAGACTCGGGATGAGTGACGCAATCTTTCCCACCCGTTGCAAAACCATGGAGAGGCCGATTCCCCGGGGCTGATCACCAGGCAGAAGCCAGAAAACCCAATCCTGGGGGATTGGACCCCGTCTTGCCTTGTCCCATCTCGGCTTTCATCTTTCTCCCCACCCACCCACCCACCCACCCAAACATGTGTCAGTCTACCGAAAGGATCAGATCTCCAGAGCTGAAGAAGCTTCTTGGAGGAGAAGCGAAACGTCTTCAAAAGAAAAACAAGGAAGTCCAGTTGCCTCTGCTTGAAAAAAAGCAGATCTCTGCTTTCTGGGGGAAGGGCAAAGTGCCATCTCATTTTGCTTGCCCAAAATAAGTCCCAGGGACTTGGTGCAAGGTGGGCCACTTCGTTTTCTTTGGTGGCAATAGGGATGTGGTGCCTTTTAATTTCTCCAGCCTGGGCAATCTCCTTGCGGTCTCCTTTCCAAGGGCTCATCCAAAAGAAACCTTTTATCCTTTCCCACCTTGTCGCCCTCTTGACTCGTGGCGGAATGCAGTTTTGAGAGCACAATCCAACTCGCGAGGTGGTTGTCCTGTGGGAGCAACAGCCCAGCCCAAAAAACGTAGGGATTCTTCCTGAGAAGAAGCATTTGAGAGAGGTGAAAGGAGCATTTTGTGGGGGCAATTCATCCTGATGAGGGGATGTGGCTGAGGGTCTCAGTGGGTGGATTTTTCCATCTGTCACAACTGAGGATCTACATCTTCACTCCCAATGGAAGCTTGTGACAGTCCTGGCATTTCCTGGTGGCCTCCTATCCAAGCATAAAGGAGCTCAGACCATCTTTGGTTCTCCAGCTCAGTTATTTGCTGATGCTTAACTGGGTAGATTGCAACATACCTGGGTCAAAATCCACTTCTGCTTATGCAGCTCATGGAGACCCCAAAATATCCCACATGAATTGTCTTCCCTCCTCTTCTCTTTTTTTCCTTTTGCATCCCAACTCTGCAAAGTCATTTCATCTGCTCGCAGGCAGGCAGTTCGTCAGGATTTTTTTTCCCGAGCTAAAGAGCAGGATAAAAATGCATGGAATAAACAGGTTGTCATAGAGATGAAAACTGAGGAAGATTAAAAAAAAAAATGATGCCCCGGGATCCCGGCTGAACTCTTAATTTATTTTTATTTTATTATTATTATTATTATTTTGAACGGGAGGATAAATAACATGCCTTCAAGGTGCCACGAAACCTTTTGAAATTGGTCGCAGTTCCACATTAGCTTCGTTGCGGTCTAAAAGCCAGGATGCAGTCGCGCAAATATTTATTTTGCAATTTGGTCTGAAGTGGGGAAAGAAAGAAAGAAAATTGCGAGACGTCCTGATTTGCAGATGCGTTTTTTGCCATTTTGGGGTGTGTGTGTGTGTCAAGAGACTCTAAGAAGGTGACAGAGGGGGCAGGAAAAACTCTACTGAGAAATGGAGCCAAAGCAGAATGGGAAGAGAGTGAAACAGAATGGGGGGGTGGGGTGGCGGGAATAAAAAAGGAATTGGAAAACGTTGGGCGGGCTAAATTTGGATTTGCGATTCTACTTTAAAAAAAAAAGAACTGTCATAGGAATATCAGCATCAAAGAAAAGCTTGGAGAATATTAATTATTTGGACAGGGGGTCCTGGGTGGCGTTTTCTCCATCGTCCCTTAATCTGGATGTTCGGGATTAAATTAGGGGCAAAGCTGTAGCCAGTGGTGGGATTCAAGTAATTTAACAACCGGTTCTCTGCCCTAATGTTTTCTTCCAACAACCAGTTTGCCAAACTGCTCAGAAAGTTAACAACCGATTCTCCCGAAATGATGCGAACCGGCTGAATCCCACCACTGGCAGTAGCCCTTTCTGAGATCTGAGTTAGTTTCAGGCCCCAGGCAGGGTTTAAATCAGGAGCGTCCAAATGCTGGGCTGGGGAATTCTGGGAGTTGAAGTCCACAAGGTTTAAAAGTTGCAAAGGACGGACAGCCATGGCTTAAAAATGATCCTGTATCCGCTGGAGGGCACCAGATTTGCAAAAGTCCCACTCGAGAGACCCCAAAGCCCCGGACTTTCGGGCTCTATTTAGAACAAAGCACCTTTCAAAGTTTACCTTGCAAGGCCGATTGAAGTTAGCACACAGAGAAAGCAGGAAGTTTTCCTTTGGGCTTCTCTGCATTGAGCGGGGTGAGTGGGTGGGTGGACGGACTAGATGCCCTCAAAGGCCCCGCTCCCGACTCCCGGCGTTGCCTGAGCAGCTAGCTAGCGGGAAAGGTCAAGCAGGATTCTTACTTTATTGACGTTGCTTGTTTATGGCTTCTCCCTGTTTGCTCCCACGGTCAGGAAGGGCGTGTTCCTTAACGGCCATCGCTTTTCACCAATCTCTGCTCCCCCAAAACCTCCTTTATCTTATCAGCCGTAAGATAAGCCTGACATGGATTGCAGGTTACCTACATGAAGTCAGGATGGTGGCCCAGGGCAGTTTCGCCGTCGGATGCTTAGGGTCGCTCGCGAATTAGACCCGGCTTGGATGTAGGTGGCCGGACCAAGCCGATACAACCGACTCACATTTATGACGGTCGCAGTGTCCCTGGGGTCTTTTGACAAGCAAAGTCAACGGGGAAGCCCGATTCGCTTCACAACCGGGTGACTCGCTGAACAACTTGCAAGGGAGACGACCCTTAACGACCGTGGGAAGAAAGGTGGTAAAATGGGGGGAGAGGGCAAAACTCTCTGAACAGGTGTCTCGGTTAGCAACGGAAATTGTGGGCTCGCTTGCGGTCGTAAGCCGAGGACTGCCTGCGCTGTACTGAATCACATCGCGTGACCCCTCGGCCCTTGTGGTTCTCGAAAGCCTTGGCGCACGAAATGGAGTTGAATAGAATAGAATTGAATTCTTTATTGGCCAAGTGTGATTGGACACACAAGGAATTTGTCTTAGGTGTATAGGCTCTCAGTGTATATAAAAAGACAAGATACATTCGTCAAGAATCATAAGGTGCAACACTTAATGATACTCAAGGTTACTAAAAAGCTATCAAATCGTACTAGGAAACAAATAAAAACAATATAATTGAAAGATACAAGCAACATGGTTATAGTAATAAGAGAGACAGATACCAGTAAGGAAGAGAAGAATAATAGTAATACAGTCTTAGTAAATTATTTGACAGTGTTGTGGGACTTACCCTGTTTCCCCCCAAATAAGACACCCCCTGATAGTAAGCCCAATCGGGCTTTTGAGCGCATGGCAATAAGGCCAAATGCTTATTTTAGG
Organism: Ptyas mucosa; assembly: GCA_012654045.1. Taxonomy (NCBI): domain Eukaryota; kingdom Metazoa; phylum Chordata; class Lepidosauria; order Squamata; family Colubridae; genus Ptyas; species Ptyas mucosa. The sequence goes on from WNWU01000078.1 coordinate 2,872,086, forward strand.
GTTCAAAAAAAATATAAGACAGGGTCCTATTTTCGGGAAAACACGGGTAGTTGTTAAGCAGAGTGATGGCATTCGGGGAAAAACTGTCCTTGGATCTAGTCGCCTTGTTGTGCAGTGCTCTATAGTGTCATTTTGAGGGTAGGAGTTGGAACAGTTTATGTCCAGGATGTGAGGGATCTGTAGATATTTTCCCAGCCCCCTTTTTGACTCGTGCGGTAGACAGGTCCTCAATGAAGGCAGGTTGGTAGCCATGGTTTTTTTCTGCAGTCCTAATTATCCTCTGAAAGTCCGTGTCTGTCTTGTTGGGTTGCAGAGCCAAACCAGACAGTTATGGAGGTGCAGATGACAGACTCAGTAGTTCCTCTGTAGAACTGGATCAGCAGCTCCTTGGGCAGTTTGAGCCCAATTGGTGCCCATAATTGGGCCTTTGCTGAAACCCTCTGAGAATTGAAGCCCACCAGCCTTACTTACCACACAGGAGAAGCGGTTTGCTAGCTGTGTCAAGGCACACAGATTTCCACGCGCAGGGACTCTAGCGGTTTTCAGAAACAGACTGGACAACCATTGGACTGGGATGGTATTAGGTCTCCTGCTTTGACCCCGAGGTTGGACTAGAAGGCCTCTGAGGTCCCTTCCACCCTCGGGTTCTATATTCTATGCACAAGGACCCTTCCAGGAAAGCGGGGCCTGTCAATTCACCGTTGCAAAGAACCTTCCTCTTCTTCTGATTTATTTTTTTAAAAAATCCTCTAGTGTGTGGTCCTGACTTCCTGTAAGCTTGGCAGGAGGAAAATAATTTGGAGGAGGAGGAGGAATTTTAAAAATGACCTTCCTTTTCAACGTCTTCCCCTAAGGTTCTTCCCCGATAAGGTTTGTACAACGCACGACATGCCAGGCATAACTGAAGACGCATGTAAATTCTCCCAGCGAGGCTGTTATTTGGCCTCTGAGCTGTGTTGGACAGCCATTCCCCCAGGGCTTTTATTGAGCAGATAGGCAGGGCTGGGAGGTGGGTGAGTAATTGTTCCATTGATTAAAGAAAAGCAAGCAAAATACAAGCGATCCTTGTTATTCACGGGGATTGGCATTCAGTTGCCAATAACAAAGCTGCCCATGATGATCCAAGATAAATTGGTGGGCTGGGATCCGGATGCCCGGAAAAACGACACTCAAAATGCAGGAAAAAGGGAAGGAAGGAAGGAAGGAAAGAAAGAAGGAGAGGCAAGGAAGGAGGGACGGAGGGAGGGAGGGAAGGAAGGAACGAAGAAGGGGCAAGGAAGGAAGGAAGGAAGGGAGGCAAGGAAGGAGGGAGGGAGGGAAGAGAGAGAAGGAAGGAAGTTTGCTTCCTTTAGACGATTAGCACTATCAATGCTAGAATAGAATAGAGAAGAGTGAATAGAATAGAGAAGAGTGAAGAGAAGAGAAGAGTGAATAGAAAAGAGAAGAGTGAAGAGAAGAAAAGAGTGAATAGAAAAGAGTGAATAGAATAGAAAGAATCGAATAGAGAAGAGAAGAGTGAAGAGAAGAGAACAGAGAAGAGAAGAGTGAATAGAATTAGAATAGAATAGAATAGAATAGAATAGAATAGAATAGAATAGAATA
>WNWU01000078.1:2873697-2888105 GCA_012654045.1 Ptyas mucosa
GAATAGAATAGAATAGAATAGAATAGAATAGAATAGAATAGAATAGAGTAGAGTAGAGAAGAGAAGAGAGGAGAAGAGAAGAGTGAATAGAATAGAATAGAATAGAATAGAATAGAATAGAATAGAATAGAATAGAATAGAATAGAATAGAATAGAATAGAATTTTTTTATTGGCCAAGTGTGATTGGACACACAAGGAATTTCTTTTTGGTGCATACGCTCTTGGTGTACATAAAAAGAAAAAAAATACATTCGTCAAGCATCATAAGATACAACACTTAAGGATAGTCAAGGTTACTAATAAGCTATCAAATCCTACTAGGAAACAAATAAAAACAATGTATTAATTGAAAGATACCAGCAACATGGTTATAGTCATAAGTGGGAAGAGATAGATACTAGTAAGGAAGAGAAGGATAATAATAATACAGTCTTAGTAAATTATTTGACAGTGTTGTGGGTATTAGCTGTTTAGCAGAGTGATGGCGTTCGGGAAAAAACTGTCCTTGTGTCTAGTTGTTCTGCTCTATAACGTCATTTTGAGGGTAGGAGTTGAAACAGTCTGTGTCCAGGATGTGAGGGATCTGTAGCAGTGGTGGGTTTCAAAATTTTTTACTACCGGTTCTGTGGGTGTGGCTTGGTGGGCGTGGCAGGGAAAGAATACTGTAAAATCTCCATTCCCACCCCACTCCAGGGGAAGGTTACTGCAAAATCCCCATTTCCTCCCGATCGGCTGGGACTTGGGAAGCGGAGAATAGATGGGGGGGCGGGGCCAGTCAGAATCTTTACTACCGGTTCTCCGAACTACTCGAAATTTCCGCGACCGGTTCTCCAGAACTGGTCAGAACCTGTTGAAACCCATCTCTGGTCTGTAGATATTTTCACAGCCCTCTTTTTGACTCGTGCAGTAGACAGGTCCTCCATGGAAGGCAGGTTGGGAGCGAAATCACAGCCTTTCGGGAAAGCCTTGCCACTTAGGAAAAGCATCGCAGAGCAACTGGGATCTTCCCAGTCGTGGCCTCCTAGCAAAACTTCCCCCCCCCCCCCCCGTTTTAAAAAATAACTTTTTTTAATGGCCTTTGTGCCATTAGTGATGGTCGAAAGGGCCGGCCTTGTTTTTCTAAGCTGCTCGGGTTGAACCTTCGGGGCTGGCTGATCCGCGTTATGGTTGCCGTGGGGCAAATGTGGGGCCTGTGATTGGTTTTATTCACCCACGGGGCAAGATCAAAGACAGCTCCTCTGGACATTGGGCTGCCGGAAAGGAGTTTACTTATGGCTTCTAATAAAACAAAACAAGGGCAGGGAGGGAGGAAAGGAAATCCAATTTAGGATCGATGCCCTGTGGCTGCCTCTAGCCGCCCCTCCCTTGCCTTCTTTAATATAAAGGCTATTGTGCCCAAGGGGTCCCTCAAGCAGGAAGTCACAACTGGGGGAAACGCTGCAATACTCATGCCTTGGCTTCCTCTCAGAAAGCGGGAAGGGGTGTGCGTGGCAATTGAAATCAAACAGTGTTGCTCCCAAACTGAGATGAGCGGCCCATAAATTTAATAAATAATAAAGAAGCACAGGTCCCCGCTGCTCATACAGGCATCGCCCGACCAATTTTCCGGATAGTGTGATCTAATCCGAGGGAAGGGGGTCTTATATCTTTTTTTTAGGGCTGAGGTACAATAGAGGTGGACTCGGTTACCTGCAGGTTCGCGTATTCGGGGGGGGGGGGGGGGAAAAAAAACCAAAATTTGGTTTTTTTTTTCATAAACATAAAATGTATTTCTGGCACGTAGAAGTGATCCCTTCCTTCCTTCCTTCCTTCCTCCTTCCTTCCTTCTCTTCCTTTTTATCTTTTTCCTTCTTTCCTTCCTTCTTTCTTTCCCTTTCTGTCTTCTTCCTTCCTTCTTTCCCTTTCTATCTTCTTCCTTCCTTCCTTCTTTTCCTTTTTATCTCTTTCCTTCCTTCCTTCCTTCTCTCCCTTTCTGTCTTCTTCCTTCCTTCTCTCCCCTCCCCTTCTCCTGCCCTTCTCTCCCTCCCTCCCTCCTTTCTTTCCTTTCCCCCATTCCTCCTTGTGTCCTTCCCTCTGCCCCTCCCTCCTTCCCTCCCTCCCTTCTTCCTTCCCCATCCCTCCTTCTGTCCTTCCTTTTGTCCCCCTCCCTCCCTCCTTCCCTCCCTCTCCTTTTCTTCCTCCCTTCCCCTCCCTCCCTCTTTCTGTTCTTCTCTCTGTCCCCTTCCTCCCTCCCTCCCTCCCTCCCCTCCCCCCCTCCCTCCCCTCCCCTCCTCTCCCCTTCCCTTTCCTCCTTCGATTTGAGAACCAACCATTTCAAGCAGCAGCAGGGGAATTCAGAAGGGAATCAGGCTCCTGGGCTGGGCCAGAGGCTACTAAGCCTGGAGTTCTTTTGCTTTCGGGAAAACATTGGCAGCATCTGTAAACCTGGGCTGGCCGCGTTCCAGAAGGAACTTTCCCCCCTCCCCAGCCAGTTTTCTCTGACTTCAAGGCAGCTTCAAAGCAGGAGAAACACAGGGGATATCCTAACGCATAGTAGCTGCAGGGCTTCTCTTGAAGAATAATATTTGCCGGTCTTTGTCTCCAGGTTGTTTGGGGTATCAACAAGTCGGTGTTTTGGACAAGGTTGATGCCTGGAAATCAGGTGAACCAAGGAACATCTTAAGCAGGCTTGAGTTTTTCAAGAGCAGCCTAGGAAACGTGGGATTGTGAACATCCTACCCCTATTTTTATTGTGACATAAACTGTGCTTAAATAAGAGCCTTGGTGGTGCAGAAGACTGAAGTGCTGTTAACTAGCACCAGCTGCCTGCAATTACTGCGAGTTCGAATCTCACCAGGCACAAGGTTGACTCAGCCTTCCATCCTTCCGAGGTGGGTAAAATGAGAACCCGGATTGTGGGGGCAACAAGCTGACTTTGTATTAAAAAAAAGAACACCGCTTAGGGAGGGCGAAAGCCCTATTAAGCAGGTATATACAAAAAGTATGAAGGCTATTGCTTAACGCATTGTAAGCCGCCCTGAGTCTCCGGAGAAGGGCGGCATATAAATCGAACCAATAAATAAATAAATAAATAATCCCTAGTAATTGCAATAGCAGAATGTTAATACAATTCGATGATGCTACCACAACATTAAACGTGGCAGAGGACACACCGAAAGCCCCCTCCTACCACCACCCCGGGTTCCTAATAATAATTTTGCATTATTTGTCACCTATACTGTATAAAATTGAGCCGTCATCCAGGAATGGGCCACAAAGCAAAGTCCCGTTTTGTAAATACGGCTAGTCCCCAACTTGCGACCGTTCATTTAGTGAGCATTTGAAGTAACAACAGTGACTTACGACCAGTTTTTCACACTTACGACCATTGCAGCCTCCCGTATAGCCGTGCCCTCGGTTCCGATTTGGCTTTCCGGAGCGGTCAGCCAAACCCGATGGACCACTTCACCAGCGACCACTTTGAAAACGTCGCTCAAAAAAAATCGTCTTAAGGGGAAAACGAGCTGTCCATAAGGATGCACAAAAACGTATTTTGGGGCTTATGGTTGGAAGAGATGATCCAACAACGTATTGCGTTGAAACCAGAAATATTTCTGCTAGGAATTTTACCTGAAATTTATAACAAAGAGAATGTATATTCAATCATTCATGTATTGACCGCAGCTAGAATTGTATTTGCACAACATTGGAAAAGTGGAGAGATTCCCACCGAAGAGAAGGCGATAAGGAAAATATTAGAATGTGCAGAAATGAACAGATGAACGTTAGCAGTTAAGGAGAAAGAACAAATTTGATGATTATATGATATGGGAAGTATTTTATCAATGGTTGGAGAATAAAAATGGAGCCTGGAAATGAAGCAGACTAAAGAATAAACAGAAAATTTATTAAGATGGAGATATAAATAAGATGAAAATTGTTAGTATGTGTATGAAGAGAATAATGATATTTAATGTTAATATGGTATTATTACTAGAAAATGTTAAGAAGAAAATGGGGGGGTTTACAATGTTACAATGTTTAGTGTATTATAATATTAAGCTTAGAGAAATAATGTGAATGTGAAAGATGTGACAAATAAGAAACGATGTAGCACAGAGATGTTTGTACTCAGATGACACACTGCATTTCATTTTATTTATTTATTTACTTACTTATTTCCTCAAGCGCGTATTTTGTGACAGATACAAATGTAACGACAATTATAGATACATGAAAAGGATACAAATAAAAGAAAACATTAGGACAGGGACGGTAGGCACGCTGGTGTGCTTATGCACAAACCCCTTACAGACCTCTTAGGAATGGGGTGAGGTCAACAGTACACAGTCTAAGGTTAAAGTTTTGGGGGTTCGGGGAAGGAACCAGAGTCAGGTAGTGCATTCCAGTCGGTTGCTGAAGTCGTATTTTCTGCCATTGAGTTTGGAGCGGTTTACCTTGAGTTTGTATCTATTGTGTGCTCTTGTGTTGTTGTGGTTGAAGCTGAAGTATTCATTGGCTGCTAAGACATTGTAGCAGAAGGTTTTGTGTACTACTCTTAGGTCAGACCGAAGACGGCGAAGTTCTAAGTTGTCTAAGCCCAAACTTTCGAGTCTGGTGGCGTAAGGTATTCTGTTGCGAGCAGAGGAGTGGAGGACTCTTCTCGTGCGTAAGGAAAGATGGAATGTTTATCCTTGTAATTAAAATAAAAATACAAAACTTTTTTTTTAAAAAAAGAAAGTATTTTGGGGTGTTAGGAATGGGGAACCACCCCGAGAAGGAGAGGAAAACTTTTGGGAGCTGTCCCAAATTCCCCCTTCTTTTCCATCCCAATTGCAATATGTTGCTGACTCGCAGAGCCTGCCAAAGCTTACTACCGTTCCGAGACCATTTTCCCCATCAAACACAAACACCTTTGGGCACTCTTCCCACCCACCCCACACACCTGGGTGGGTCCATTTCCCACCCACCCCCCTCTCCTTCCTCCCGCCTTGGTCTCAGGTCTTCCTGGCAGAAATTCTGAGCCAGCCAGACGAGTCAACCCCTCTCTCCCCTCCCTGCCGCCTTTGCGAGGGCAGAAAGTTAAAAATTATTCAAAGGCGAGATTCCTGGCCTGCAGGCCAGTACCAGGCAAAGATTTTCACCGCCCCGTTCTGTTCCTTGGCCAAAACCAAGATAAGACACTAGGCAGTTCTTTTGGAATAATAATTCCCTTCTTCTAAATTGCGCTAGGAAGTTCGTCTTCTACCTTTCTCCACCCCCGCCCCAATTATAACCCACTTTCCCCCCCCCTTCTTTTATTTTGTCAGATGCTCCCCGGCCCTTAGGGTGATGAATATTTGGTGTTAACTAGAAAGGAGAGAGAGGGGGGGACACTTTAAAAGATGCAAATCATTAAACCACCCCATGCCTGAGTTCCTTTCCTCCTCCTGTCGGTTGCCTTCACTTCAAAGGCCAAGTAAGTAGCAGATTGATTGATTTTTCTTTTTTTTTAAGCCCGGCTGCCCTCCGCAAAAGAATTTTGCATTGTTTTCTCTTCCCCCGAAACGTTGAGAAAACTGGACGAGGGCTGCAGAGGTTGACCTGGGAACTGAGGCACGCTGGATTTCTCTCGAGCCCAGCCAAACGGAGAAAAATTCCCAGGAATTCCAATTTTTTTTCCCCCCCCCACGCTCCACCTTCCGTCCGTAACAAATCACCTGGCGATGAATGTTAACGGTTGGGGCCTTCCCCCCACCTCCCACCCCGGAGAACTTTTGCCGAATATAAAACGGGAGCTGTCCGGTGGCAAGGAAGGATGGGCCGGCGACGTTGGCAAGCGCGGATCGTGGATCGCGACAGTCTTCCTGGGTAGGGTGGGCAAGGTAGGAGACCCTTACTCCAGGACTTTTGCAGAGACCAAAGACACACTGAAGACTAATGGGCCTGAAATGGACTCCCACAAGTGTCACCATGTTGTGTCCATCACTTAGGATACAGCCACTCAAACGGTGGGCGCTGGTCATCGTTGCCGGAGATCGAATAGAGGTGGTTTTACCTTCCCGTTCGGGTTAAGGTCAAGCCAAACCTCTGGCTCAGGGGATCCCGCAAGGTATTTTGGAGACCCCGCCGTAAATATCTTGGCTTTACCGTCAGTTGATTAATTATCTCGGCTGCTTGTTTGTATTCATTTTCTGGGTGTTTTTCGTTAACGTCTGGCTGTTTTTTAAAAAAAAAAATTGTTTTAGAATTCTATGCTGCCCAGGATCGTTCGGTTGAGTTGGGAGGAGGCTGCAGAAATGGAATGAATGAGTAAATAAATAAATTCGGGATAGATTAAATGCCAGAGACTGTCAAAGAAGGGGAAGCAGATGGAGTGGAGATTGGGAGGGGTGGAGACGGTGGAGACGACGGTGGGCTTTGCCTAAGAAGACAGCGGAGGAGTGCAGTCTGGCCTAGCGGATGGATGCCTCCTTATTGTATGGGCTTAACGATCTGAAATGCTGATGAAATGTAAATGAATTTGGTTTTGACCTCCCTGGCTGGGTTTGGAGAGTAGGACACCCCCCCCCCTTCCCATTCCTAGGTCTTACCCTCAAAAGCGAAACCTCCAGAACAGGAGGTGCAAATAGATTTCAGAGCTGAGACCTTGGCTTAGCCTAGCCTACCTGGCAGGGTTGTTGCAAAGATGGAAGAGGACGGTTTCCCGCCCCACCCCCACCCCCAAGGCCCTCCCTTGCTGTTCTGCAGTGAAGGTGCATCGGGTCCAAGCCTAACGAAAAACGGGGCTCCATTTTTTTCCTTAGGAGACGAGAACAGTTTTTATAGAAGTGACGAAAGGCAATGCTGAGTTAAAACAGACAAAGCCATTTAAAGCAAAAGTGGGGGGAGGATAAGCATTCCCCCCCCCCTCTTTTGCTATCCGCCTGTGTGAGTTTGGGATCTAAACTTCTCTCCGTTGCTCAAGAGGAATGTAGACTTTGCTCAGGGACTCGGCTTTCCTGCTCCTCGTTTCTTTCAGCTCAACCCAGAGCCTGCAAGACGGGCCCTAGGATCACTGGCCTACCTCTCCGGGCTGTTGGTGCGAAGGCCAACGCCTTCCCATAATCCCCTGCGGCCCCCCCCCTCTCATTCAGAATGGCTGGGACCAGAGCCAGGGATGGGTGGGGCCAAAGCAAAGGCCAGTGGGTGGGACCAAAGACCTTACCTTCCTCCTCTATTTGACCCCCCTGGTCTTCTCACTCCTGCTTTTCAGAGATTGTTTAGGGTGATGGATGATGGGAGCTGGAATCTAAATACCTCTGGAGCATCTCGTTCAGAGGAAGGCTGGCTTTGGGGCAGGGAAGCATCCCAATTCATGAGAATAAACTGAGTGAATCATCCTCGGTTTAAAAGTGCAGGCAGCCGACATATTTTTGTTTTGAAACTATTGTTGTGTTTTAAGGGCATCGTTCTGTCCATTTCTGTGTTTTAAGGGCATTTCCAGCTACAGATAGATGCACTCTGGCCTTATTTATCTCCTAATCGTGATCCTCCTGACCATAATCGAATCGCCCGAGCCGTTTCTGATCATCAGGTGGTGCTAACAGTTTAAGGCCGGTAGCTTTTCCTACTCCTGCCGACAAGCGGCTTATCGAGAGGAAAGCCCGGCGGGGAGGCCCTGGCCTTCAGGGGGTTAACAAAACCCTCCTTGCATCCGGCAGGTTCAAAACACCTGCTGCCCCCCACCCACCCCACCCCAAACAGCCAATGAGAAGCCAGCACGTAGCAGCTCCCAGACAAGTGTCGGTTTGAAATCCAACACCTGTCTCCGGTTCCTGCCAGGTGTGGTGGCCAGGTTGATGCTCGCCTCTTCTCACCTGGAAGTCCCTCCCTGTTTCCCCCCCTCCCTCCTTCCTTCCCATCAAGAGATTTGGCTACTTCCTCCCCAGTCTCAGGCACAGCCCCAGTCTCCATCCGTGGCATTCGATCCTCAGGTGGTCGGCACCTATAAACGCCCACCTGGCTGTAACAGGAGTCGACCGCAATGCCACCTTGTCCGTTTCCCTTTCCACAGGTAAGGGACGACCTTCTTTCTCTCCCCAAGCCAGAGTTGGTCTTTCTGGAAAAGGGAAGGTTGTGGTCCCCAAGGGGACAGGAATCTGATTCTAAAACAAACCAGCAATGTTGGCCAGGCCTCCCACCCGTCTCCTAACGTCCCCACCAAATTCTGCAACTAGGGACTCCCTTCCAGACGTCTGGACTTCAACTCCCAGAGTTCCAAAGTGATGCTGAGTGTGCTGGGAGTTGGAGTCCACCGAGCTAGGAATTGCCCTGGGTTGTAAGATATAGACTGTATATCTTCAGCAAGTTTTTGTTCAAAATTAGGATGGCAGCTTCCAATTTAGGGTTGCATAAACACATAAGTCGTAAGTTTATTTTGTAAGATAACAGGTAAAAGTATAAACATAATCTGAATACACGAAAAGAGTAAGTAAAAAGGAATATTAGGACAGGGACATTAGGCACGCTGGTGCGCTTATGCACAAACCCCTTACAGACCTCTTAGGAATGGGGTGAGGTCAACAGGAGACAGTTTAAGGTTAAAGGTTTGGGGGTTCGGGGAAGAAACCACAGAGACAGGTAGTGCATTCCAGGCATTGACCACTCTGTTGCTGAAGTCGTATTTTCTGCCATCGAGTTTGGAGCGGTTTACCTTGAGTTTGTATCTATTATTTGCTCTTGTATTGTTGTGGTTGAAGCTGAAGTAGTCGTTGACAGGAAGGACATTGTGGCAGATAATTTTATGTACTACGTTTAGGTCAGACCGAAGTCGGCATAGTTCTAAGTTGTCTAAGCCCTTCACGGTGATCTTGATTCTATCCCTCTATTAAGCCCTGCCGAGCGGCCATTTTATGAGTCTGTATTCCCAACCATCTCCCTACAAGGATGTGAGAAACTCCCTCTTATTTTCAACTAGAGATGGGAGGATGAGTGGGGTGGGGTGGGGTGGGGTGGAAATCACCATCAGGGTCTAGCTGGCATGGATGTCTTCAAAACCTGGCACTGACCGGATTCAAAACAAAAGAAAGCTCATTTGACCTCCAGCCTCATTAGATCTGTTGATTTATGGCCTTTTTCAAAGCCTTGTTTTCTTTCCAACTCTAAATTTCTTTTCTTTTTGGGGACTAGCTGTTCAAGTCATTAACCTGACCCAGTGAGGCTGCCTTATCAGCTTTTGGGGTGGGAGTGAGAATGAAGCAAAACTGGTAGAGCCCCTTTAATTAAAGCCTTCGCCTTCCTACACTCAACAGGCACCGTGCCCGGAGCAATCCCGGTCCATAACAGGCATCCATCCTTCCACTTGGAGCCAATGGGATTTGGTTTGCTAGTAGCATCTACCTTACCTGGGGACCATCCAGCTCTCGATGCCAAGTCCATCTGCAAGGAGAGGGTGCCGGTTGGCCAAATCTTCTTGCACCTTGCAATGAGTTTGTTTTTTTTTTTAATTTGATTTATATGCCGCCCTTCTCCGGAGACTCAGGGCGGCTTACAGTGCATTAAGCAATAGCCTTCATACTTTTGTATATTTATACAAAGTCAGCTTATTGCCCCCACAATCTGGGTCCTCATTTCACTTACCTTAGAAAGGATGGAAGGCTGAGTCAACCTTGAGCCTGGTGGGATTTGAACTTGCAGTAATTGCAAGCAGCTGATTTTAATAACAGTGAATTAGTCCACTGCGCCACCAGGACTCCTGGAGTTGATCCTTTCTGTGTCTTTCTTGGCCAAACTCTGGGGGTGCGTTTCAGTGCACCTTGAAATGTTGGCCTTGTGGATGCAGATCTTGGTTAGCTGGTTATTTAGGGCAGAGAGTCTCCAACCTTGGCAACTTTAAGACTTGTGGACTTCAACTTCCAGAGTTCCTCAGCCAGCTTTGCTTGTGGACTTCGACTCCCAGAATTCCTCAGCCAGCTTTGCTTGTGGACTTCAACTTCCAGAGTTCCTCAGCCAGCTTACTGCCTGAGGAATTCTGGGAATTGAAGTCCACAAGGCTTAAAGTGGCCAAGGTTGGAGATTTATGGAGTACAAGTAGTCCTTGACTTAACAACGGTTCATTTAGTAACCGTTCAAAATTACAACACCACTGAAAAAAGTGACTTATGACCGTTGTTTTTTTTTTGTTTTACTTACGACCATTAGCGGCATCCCCGTGGTCACATGTTCAAAATTCAGATGCTTGGCAACTGGTTCGTATTTATGACGGTCGCAGCATCCCGCGTGATCAGGGACGCCGATGCAACGATCAGCTTTCGCCGCCTTCTGACAAGTAAAGTCAAAGGGGAAGCCAGATTCGCTTAACAAACTCTGTTACTAACTCAAAATGCAACGATACACTTAACCAACTGTTGCAAGAAAAGGTCGTAAAATGGAGGCCAACCATGTTAGTCCGTGGGAGAAGGAGCCGCCACAAAGAAGAGCGGGTCAATCTGTTCTCTTGTCCTTGATTTGAGGGCAGGGCAAGAATGTAATGGCTGGAAATTTACCAAGGAGAGAAGCAACCTAGAATTAAGGAGAAATTTCCTGACAGTTAGATCAATTAACCAGTGGAACAACTTGCCTCCAGAAGTTGTAAATGCTCCAACACTGGAAGTTTTTAAGGAAGAGATTGGACAACCGTTTGTCTGAAATGGTATAGAGCTTCCTACCTGAGAAGGGGATTGGACTAGAAGACCTCCAAGGTCCCTTCCAACTCGGTTATTCTGTCCTGGTGGATCCCCTAGACAATAAATGACCAGATACCGCCTTGTTTAGTTGTGTTCTGAAATATTGCATTAGGAGGCTCTTGAGGTGGGTGGGTCTCTGGGACTGGTCCCTTCCAACTCTTTTATTCTTTTATTAAATCTGGTGGTGCCTTTTCCAACTAACACATTTTACCATATAAAAGAAAATATTTGTAGCTCGGGGATTGAAATGAGGGGATACACGGCGCTCTCTGAGCTTGGTTGTTTTTCTTGCAGACATTTCGTTACCCAACTGGGTAACGTCATCAATGCTCTTTTCCCAGGTCCCACGGCACTGGTGACGTGTGACGACCTAGTTTTGGGTTACGAACCTCGTAACACCTTTAATTCAAAGGCTTCCGTTTTGGTGAACTGCTGCTTAAGTTGTCAGTTTGGGAAGACGGGCTTCTAAGTTTTTAGGAAGTATCGCATCCGCTTAGACTCCCAGGCAAGGATTTTTTATTTTATTTTTTTTAATTTGATTTATATGCCGCCCTTCTCCAGAGACTCAGGGCAGCTTACAATGCGTTAAGCAATATTCCCCTCTTCACCTGCTGTGCTGTGCTCACAAGGCTGTGAGAATGCAACACAATCTTGGCTCTTTTTTCTTTTTATGTTTTGAAATGCTCCCTCGCAATTTGTAAGTTAGAAACAGGCACCCCTTCCAATCTCTCTTGTCTATCTCACCGCTTGGCGAGCCTCCCAGATCCTGATGCAACCCTCCCAGGCCTACAAACACACCGACCCGCCCTGAAGAAGCCAAAAAGCCTTTTCCCACCGGTCACGGATCTGAATTCTGCCCATTGCTCCATTAACCCCTTCGGGTTTCAGACTTTCCTGAAAAGGGGAGAGACTTAATTCTGGTGACTTAATTCCTCCGTTAGGGAACGGTGAGATGACGCAAACACGGTTCCACTATTGCCAGATGGTGCCCTGTCCAACTTCTGCGCTGTCGAGATAATTATGATGGTGATTTTCTTGGGGGGGGGAAAAAACACACACACACACACACACACACACACACACACACAAAATGAGTGTGGAGCTCAGAGGCGGAGATTTCAAGAGCTGTTAAATTATTACGACTGTTTACATACCGTCTCCTGCTAGATAGCGCTGGTTGCATTGGGGACTTTTGACCCTGGGATCCTTCCCAAGGATTTAAGGTTCATTAAAGAAATTGTGGGAACACGGCTTTTGTTCCAAGTCAGGCAATTTTGGGGGGGGGGGGGGGGGACCGACCAGCTGAGTTTTTGTCCGTTCCTACTGTGTCCAGATTTTTAGGTACCAGAGCTCTATATTTTTGTTCTTAATTCAACTCGGAGGCATTTGAGGTTGCAGCTTGTACCCAGGGGTGGGGCCGCTGGGGGTTTGCAGGGGTTCGGGAGAACCTCTGGCCAAGATTCTGTGCAGTTCAGAGCACCCACAAATCCCACTCCTGGCTGGCCCCTCCCACCCCTCCCCTCCCTTCCCAGGAGTCCCCACGCAGCCCATTTTGGATGCAGGTAAATGCAGGGTGTGCGAGGAGGCTCGGGAAGGACGAAAAACGGGCCTACTGGAAATTCAGGAAGGCCAGAAACGGGCCTGTTTCCGGCCTCCAGAGGGCCTCCGGAGCCTGGGGAGGCCGTTTTTGCCCTCCCGGAGGCTCGAGAAAAGCCTCCAGAGCCCGGGGAGGCCAAACGCCCCCCCCCCAGTGGTGCAGGAGGCTGACTAGGCCACGCCCACACAGCAACCGGGCAGAGAACCCCTTGCTAAAGGTTTTGAAGCCTACCCCTGCTTGTACCAAAAGTCCAAATCCGGAGAAATGCAAGAAATCAGCTCTCTTTTCCTTTTAATCTAGCCTGCCTTGGAAAGAGGAAAGAGGGAAGGCTGAAGTGTTCTCTGCTTCCTGACTTTGAAGTCCACCACACATCTTAAAGCCGCCAAGGTTGAGTAACACTGCCCTAAAATCAGTCTTTCTCAACCTTGGCTCCTTTCAGATGTGTGAACTTCAATTCCCAGAATTCTTCAGCCAGCATCAGGGAGGATGGTGGGGGCGGGGGGGGGGGGAAGCCAACATGGCTGACTGGGGAATTCTGGGAGTTGAAGTCCACCCATCTTTCAAGTCGCCAAGATTGAGAAACAGTGCTCTAAAAAACCTTTTCCTAAACATACCTGGAAATAGGAAATAGACGGGGATGGGCTTCAAAAATTTTAGCACGGGGTTCTGTGCCCGGATGATGGGTGGGCGTGGCCATGGTGGGCGTGGCCATGGTGGGCGTGGCCTAGTCGGCCTCCTGCACCACAGCGGGGGAGTGTTTTTGCCTCCCCAGGCTTCGGAGGCTTTGCTCAAGCCTCCGGATGGGCGAAAACGGCCTCCCCAGGCTCCGGAAGCCCTCTGGAGGCTGGAAACGAGCCTATTTCCGCCCTTCCCGAACTTCCGGTAGGCCTGTTTTTTCCCCTCCCCGAGCTTCCGTGTGCACCCTGCATCCAAAACAGGCTGTGTGGGGACTCCTGGGAGGGGCGGGGCAGGGTGGGCGGGGCGGGGCTAGCCAGGAGTGGGATTTGGGGATTCTCCGAACTTCACAGAATCTTAGCTAGAGGTTCTCCCGAACCCCTACGAACCCCCAGCAGCCCACTTCTGGAAATAGATTAGCCAGGAAGGAGAGGCAAAGGAAGGGAAGTGATCGTCCCTCTGGCCACATCACTGGCCCTTTTCACCCCATCCTACGATACCCAACCCCTCTTGGAAAACTCTTTTATTTGGCCTTTCTTGATTTAGAGACAGCCGCAGGCCCTATCTGAGGCCTTTGTTGTTGGAAACAACGATCTATTTTGACACCCAACTTCAAAATATTTGTTTTCTGCCAATACCGGCATGTCGTCTTCCCTTTCTTCCTGTCCAGCCCAGATTCCCCGCAGAAGCCAGTAGCCTCTCTCTGAATTTGGTTGCCTAATTTTCTGGCTCTTGCACAAGAGGTCAAGACGTATTTTCCCCCTTCCTCCTTTGAGTCAGTTGGGGCAGGCCAGAGGCAAAAAAAACCAAAAAAACCCTGGAAGAAAAGCTGGACTGACTTCCTGTATTGCTCTTATTTCCCCCTTTACAGTCCTTTGCTCCAAGGTGACCTTTGGGGTATCCTGGTTTCCCTGCCACCAAACTGCCATAAACCAGGGTGCTTCGTCTGACTAGTTCATGGCTTCCTTCCCCCTTTCTCCCTCCCCCCACTCTCAGCACAGTCGCCAAAAGCAGCCACCCCATTTTACGACCTTTCTTTCTTGCCATAGTCACTAAGTGAACCCTTCCAGCGGTTAAGTTAGCAACACGGTCGTTTAAGCGAATCTGGCTTGGCTCGTCAGAAGATCGCAAAAAGGTGACCACGCGACTCCAGGACACTGCAACCAGCGGTCATAAAATGCGAGTTCGTTGCCTTAATTTTGACCGTGGGGATGCTGCAACGGTCATAAGTGTGAAAAAACAGTCCCAGGCAGGGGTGAAATCCAGCAGGTTCTGACAGGTTCTGGAGAACCGGTAGCGGAAATTTTGACTGGTTTGGAGAACCGGCAAATACTACCACCTCTGGCTGACCCCTGAGTGGGGTGGGAATGGGGATTTTGCAGTATCCTTCCCCCAGGAGTGGGGAGGGAATGGGGATTTTGCAGTATCCTTCCCCCAGGAGTGGGGAGGGAATGGGGATTTTGCAATATCC
>WNWU01000078.1:2888115-2918852 GCA_012654045.1 Ptyas mucosa
TTTTGCAATATCCTTCCCCCAGGAGTGGGGAGGGAATGGGGATTTTGTAGTATCCTTCCCCTGCCACGCCCACCAAGCCACGGCCACAGGACCGGTAGTAAAAAAAAAAATTGAATTTCACGGCTGGTCCCAGGTCACTTTTTTTCCAGGGCCGTCGTAACTTCAAATGAACCGTTGTAGGTCAAGGACCACCTGCACAGTCCCATAGAAAGAAAGAAAAAAATATTCCTGCAGTTGCTGTTTACCCATTGTGCTCCTTCAGCTCCTTTTTCCCACGGCCTCCTCCTTGAAGGAAAGGACGGAGCCAAAGGTGAAAATCCGAGCAGGGGTCAGGACAGTGGGGAAATCCAATTTTTTTTCACTACCGGTTCTGTGGGCGTGGTATGGCTTGGTGGGCGTGGCAGGGGAAGGAAACTGCAAAATCTCCATTCCCACTCCACTTCTGGGGAAAGGATACTGCAAAATCTCCATTCCCACCCCACTCTGGAGCCAGCCAGAGGTGGCATTTTCTGCTTCTCCGAACTACTCAAAATTTCCGCTACCGGTTCTCCAGAACCTGTCAGAACCTGCTGAATAGCACCCCTGGGTCAGGAGGACTCCGATTCCAACCTGTGATTAGGCAAATGGCGTGTTTTTCTTAGGGCCTGGGGGGGGGGGCAAGGAATCCAGGCTCGATCGGTCCTGTTTAATCCAGCCTTCTGTATTTCCTCCCCAAAATAATAATAATCATAATAATCATGGGCCGCACCCAGCGAATAAACCAGGAAGAAAGTGGCTTTTTTTCACCCCCCATCAACCCCTTTCTTTTCTTTCTGCGGAGCGAAACATTTTCTCTTCCCTTCCTCTTTGTCCAGGCCTGTGCTGAAGCTCCCTTGATATTGAATTTTCAGGCGGTGAAAATATTTTTGAGCTTTGGGAAATAAGTGGGAGTGGGGGGGCACGCACAGGGAAACCCCCCCCTTTTGGAGGGCCGAAAAGATGCCGGTGTGATTCTCAAAGAGCTGAAAACCTCATTTATTCCAATCCCAAATAAGTCTTAAAAACAGCTCGAGAAACACCGGTTCACTGCTTTCATGAGGCCAGAGAAGAAAAATCCTTGAGCTAATGGGGTTTGGGAAAGGAAAACTTGCGACGTCGATGTTAAGGAGTCCCCCCCCAGTGGGTCAAAAAAGTCAAAATGGCAGCCACAACGGTGCAATCTAAGCGATTTGTGTGTGTTTTTTTTAAAATATGTGCATTGCAGAGGAGATATTCAAGCCGGTTCGGACCGATTTGCCCGAACCGGTAGTGGAAATCGTAGATGGGCCGGCCCACCTGCCCTGGCTCTATGCCATCCTATTTAGGCTGGACATACAGTTGTGATCAAAATTATTCAACCCCCAATGCTGTAAAGGGGTTTAGGGACTATAGTGTACATTTGTAATTGTATTCAGAATGAAATCCTACAAGGACGTTTTACAGAACCAAATGCAACTAAAATGACATCAATTGTTTTTGTAATACAGTAGTAAATGTTTCTTTTGTGGTTTCTTCATTGACACAATTATTCAACCCCTTAAAGACTACCACTCTGAAGAACAGAGGTTCAATTCAGGTGTTTTCGATCAGGTATTGAAAACACCTGTGGATGTCACCGAGCAGCAATCAAGCATAATAAGCACCAATTAGGCAGCTTTAAAATGACTGTGATACTCAGCTCCTTCTAGACATTTACTGGTGTGGTTACAAACATGGTGAAGGCAAGAGAATGGTCCAGGAAGACAAGAGAAGAGGTGATTTCTCTTCACAGGAAGGGCAATGGCTATAAGAAGATTGCAAAGATGTTAAACATACCAAGAGACACCATAGGAAGCATCATTCGCAAATTCAAAGCAAAGGGCACTGTTGAAACGCTACCTGGTCGTGGCAGAAAGAAGATGCTGACTTCGACTGCTGTGCGCTACCTGAAGCGTAGAGTGGAGAAAAGTCCCCGTGTGACTGCTGAGGCACTGAGAAAAGATTTGTCAGATGTGGGTACTGAAGTTTCAGCTCAGACAATAAGGCGCACACTGCGTAATGAAGGCCTCCATGCCAGAACTCCCAGGCGCACCCCCTTGCTGTCTCCAAAGAATAAGAAGAGTCGACTGCAGTATGCCAAAAGTCATGTGGACAAACCACAAAAGTTGTGGGATAGTGTTCTGTGGACCGATGAAACAAAATTAGAACTGTTTGGGCCCACGGATCAACGCTATGTTGGGAGGAGGGCCTATGAAGAAAAGAACACCTTGCCTACTGTGAAGCATGGCGGAGGGTCAATCATGCTTTGGGGCTGTTTTGCTTCTGCAGGTAGAGGGAAGCTTCAGCGTGTGCAAGGTACCATGAATTCTCTTCAGTACCAGGAGATATTGGATGAAAATGTGATGCAGTCCGTCACAAACCTGAGGCTTGGGAGACGTTGGACCTTTCAACAGGACAATGATCCCAAGCATACCTCCAAGTCCACTAGAGCATGGTTGCAGAGGAAAGGCTGGAACATTTTGGAGTGGCCATCGCAGTCACCAGACTTAAATCCGATTGCGAACCTCTGGTGGGACTTAAAGAAAGCAGTTGCAGTGCGCAAGCCTAAGAATGTGACTGAACTGGAGGCTTTTGCCCATGAAGAATGGGCGAAGATACCCGTAGATCGCTGCAAGACACTTGTGTCAAGCTATGCTTCACGTTTAAAAGCTGTTATAACTGTAAAAGGATGTTGTACTAAGTACTAAGATTGAATGTCACTTGGGGGTTGAATAAAACTGATAATGATGTGAGCACAGAAACGACATTTGTGGTTATTTCATTATAAATGTTATGTTACATTTGTCTGACCTACAAGTGCCTCTTTGATGTAAATGTAAGCAAGATGACTGGATGATCAAAATCAATGTCAAACTGGCCAAAACGCTCAATTTCAATGGGGGTTGAATAATTTTGATCACAACTGTATGCATGGACCAGTAGGGAAAGTGAGTACTCTGGTGCATTGCATATGTATCACGCATTTAAAATGCATGAATGCACCATTGTGGTGGCTGTTTTGACTTTTTGGAAGCTGCGGACACCCCTAGGTGGTCCTTTGGCTACGGTTCCTGTGAGCTGAGTTTGTGGGTCCTCTTTGGGCCTGGGTTCAGGTAGAGGCAGGAGGTTAAATCACCTTTTGCTGGGTTGGATTCCTAGCCATTTCCCCTAACAAGCAGAAGGCAAGGAGTTAACCAAATGCAGGAAACGTTGGGCCTTTTTTTTTTTCCTTCTTCCCCTTGGTTTTGTCCTCTTGGAGGTGAATCATCCCTGTTCAAACAGTAAACCGATCTGTCTTTATTTGGGGGGGGGGGGGGAAGAAAGAAAGAAAGAAAGAAAGGGAAAAGGTCGATCTGTACCAGTGAAAGGCAGTTTTGAAACAAGGCTGACCCCACATATTCTTCTTCTCTGCTTGCACGCCCACCCCTGCCCCTCACTGTTCGGAAATGGCACTCTCCACGTGGGCTAGAGAGCGGTGAAAGGGACCCGGAAGCCCCAAGCCAAACCTTTTGCCCGCATTGGGCCTCTTGTAGGTTTTTTTTATTAAAAAAAAAAAGGTTAAGCACCTGGAGGGGTTCAGGTTGCACCCAGTGAATGGGGGGCCCCCAAACATCTCCCCGAAGCTCAGGTGAAAATGTTGGCAATATTTTTTCTTTATCTGCTAGCTAGGACCTCTTCTCTTCTCTTCTCTTCTCTTCTCTTCTCTTCTCTTCTCTTCTCTCCTCTCCTCTCCTCTCCTCTCCTCTCCTCCTCTCTTCTCTCTTCCCCTCCTCTCCTCCAACTTTCTTCCTTTATCTCCTGTTTCTTTTCTTTTTTCTGTTAAGATCTTTTCTTTTTATCTGCTAGGATTCTTCTCTTCTCCTCTTCTTTTCAAAGGAGCTAAAGCCAAGATCTCTTCCCGTTTGCTTCAGAGACATTGGGAGTTGGGAGGCCAGTCTACGAGATGGGGACTTCCTGGGCATAGCTTTCGATGCGGCTGGCTCAGATTGGATGTGCAGCCTGGAAGCTGAGGTGTCTCCGTGACCATCTGGACCTGGTTCTCGGCTCCTAGCACTGTGCTCCAAGGGGCTGCAGATGAGCGGTGTTGGAGACCATTGGAGAAAGGAAAGGGAAAATGGATTTGGGGGGGGTTGGGTAGAGTCCTCCTCAGACACAGACACACCACAGGTTAAGGGCAGGGAGTCCATTCCTATTCACCAGGTGAAAGGAGGAAGCAGAGAAACACAGAATGGGAAAAAGGAACGAAGGTGATTTTATCCTTTGTATTCCTCCAAGAGCAACACAGGATAAAAGTAACAAACAAAAAGAATTACTGGTATTCTTCGGCAATTCCAGTTCAAGAACCTGGGAATTATCCGAGGAATGTTGTAACATTTAACCTAGGCCAGCAAAATGTTTTTTTCCCCCTGTAAAATCCGTAGTTGCTCTCGCATGATACGATCCTCTCTGGTTACTGCCGCATCTCACAAAAGTTTACTCTTTTCTTTTCAGTTTTCTTTTTCAAGGGATATCCGGTGCGTTGCCTTCTTAGTTGCAATCGTTTGGTTTGCAGAAACCACCATAAACGGTGAATTGGGTGTCTGCCATCTTGTCAGGGTTGTGCTTATGCCACATTTGGGAACGTTTGGGAAATTACTGTTACTATCATGATGATTTTGCTTCTCCGTGTCTCCCTGCTGCTTCGGAAGAAATACGCGGGAGAGCAGTTTAAAAAACAGAGTTAAGGAGAGCTGCCTGCCGAGCTGTGAGATGGGAAGATAATATCAACAGGGTGGGAAGTTAATCATGCACCAAGGTTTGGGTGGGTGAGAAAATTCTTCCATTCCCTGGTAAGGAATTAACTCTCAGTCCAGCCACTTCTAGTTCAAAGAGGGGGGAAAAAAAACCTGTGTCTTCCCAGGATTGTTTTTGCCAAACCCGCCATTTCTTTAGAAGGAAAATGTCCCAAGAGGTTCCATGATGTAAAAAGATAATTACAGTAGTGGCCAAAATTGTGGAAGCCTTTCGGGGAGGAAAGTATATTTTTGAGGTATGATGGCTAATAACACCACTTTGTGTGTGTGTGTGTGTGTGTGTATGTAGGACCATAAAATTATATATCAACGGAAAGATAATTTAATCAAGAATGTCATGCTTTTCAACCTTTGTTTGAGAGATAAAAGTGGCTTTTTTTTCCGTGGAATTCTAGATTTCAGGCCAAATTCCTGCAGTCTGCGCCGAACAGTCCTTGCACTCAACTTCACGTTGCATTGCGCCATTTCATCTTGTATGCACCCAGGTGATTTTCTTCCATCACGTAGGCACGGTCTCTTAATTCTTCTGTCATCGCTTGCTGTTGTGCACCTTTTCTTGCCTTTACCAGTGACTGAGTCTCGTTATACTTCTTCAAAATCTTAGAAATGCCACCTTTGGTTAAGTTTCCACCCATTTTTCTTCTAATTTCTTCATAACTGCAGGCTTGTTCACTTAATAATACTATTTTGCATCGCTATCTGGGTGACCAGTCAACTCTTTGTACCATTACTTTAATTTTATTATGTTTTACAAGCTTACTAAATGAAAGAACACCAAAAAACCCAACCAACTTGATAGCGATGACATAACGCACTGACCAAATGTCCTCCTCTCAGCTTACAATACATGACATCAATAACTGAATCCTACTGTGATCTGATTGGATCTCATTGCCAAAACAAGATGGCACCTGATTGGCTCTCTAAACACTCATGCTCATTGGCTGCAATCAGTCGAAGGAAAGATACCTGATATCAACCTAAGCAAGTTGTGCTTCCTTTTTCTGGTTATCTGGCTATAACTTTTCATAGAATACAGATAATTGAACAGACTTTGTTGCATTACATTCTTGATGAAATTATCTTTCCGTTGATATATAATTTTATGGTACTACTCAATAAACAAATGGTGTTATTAGCCATCAAACCTCAAAAATACACTTTTCCCAAAAGGTTTCCACAATTTTGGCCACTACTGTATTCCCAAACTGAGTTGACTCCTGATGATCCCATCAGTACAAATTTCTTGCCTCTGCTTTCTCCAAGGATATTTGTCATTTATTTTCCAAAGTACCAGAAGGCAAAACAAGAAACAATGGATGGAAACATATCAAGGAGAGAAACGACCTAGAATTAAGGAGAAAGTTCCTAATAGGGAGGACAATTAACCAGTGAAAAAAGCTTGCCACCAGAAATTGTGGGCGCTCCGTCACTGGAGGTTTTTAAGAAGAAACTAAACAGCCACTTATCTGAAATAGTATAGGTTCTCCTGCTTGAGCAGGGGGCTGGACTAGAAGACCTCCAAGGTCCCTTCCAGCTCTGTTATTCTGTCCTGGTGATACCCTAGACCAGGGGTCAGCAACCCCCGACTCTGGGGCCGCATGTAGCTCTTTCATCCCTCTGCTGCATCTCTCTGTTGCTGGTCGGCTCCACAATTGATAGGGCTTTCGGTTAGGATAGGTAGAGGAAAAATGATGGAGACCAGGGGTGAAATCCAGCAGGTTCTGACAGGTTCTGGAGAACCGGTAGCGGAAATTTTGAGCAATTCGGAGAATGCGGTGGGAATGGAGATTTTGCAATGTCCTTCCCCCAGGAGTGGGGAGGGAATGGGGATTTCGTAGTATCCTTCCCCTGGAGTGGGGTGGGAATGGAGATTTTGCAGTATCCTTCCCCTGTCATGCCCACCAAGCCACGCCCATCAAGCCACACCATGCCCACCAAGCCACACCCACAGAACTGGTAGTAAAAAAAAATTGGATTTCACCACTGGAGGAGTCTCTATGGTAGGGGAACCGGACTTCCGGTCGGCTCCAGAATTGAACGGGGGGCCTTCCGGTTAGGACCTTTGTGGCTCTTTGAGTTTTAAGGTTGCCGACCCCTGGCCTAGACAAGAAATGACCAAATTCAGCCTTGCTTAGTTGTGTTCTGAAATATCTCATTAGGAGGCTCTTGACATGGGTGGGTATGTATGACAATAGCTCCTTACAAATAAATATAAATTGAAGGAGGTGGGGGGAGTATTTTTAGAAAAACATTGCTTATAGTAGCAATATCTAGTTTCCCAGAAGTAAATAATAGGAACCTGATCCCTATCTCTGCTTTTACCTAACTAATCATTTCCCTATAACCCTGGCTCCGTGTTGGACCCAAGCATTAAAGTACCCGTGAAACCTTGTGGATTGTCACCAGTTCTGTGGGTAGTTTCCCAGTTTGATCTGTCTTGGAAGCTGGCACCACCCAGCCTCAGAAAAATCCTTGAGAAAAGGTCTTTTGATACAGGCAGTCCTCTATTTATGACCGCAGTTGCGGTCAGTCGCTGAGCAAGACAGCCGTTAAATTGAGTTTTGTCCCATTGGACAACCTTTCTTGCCCTCGCTGTTAAGTGACTCACTGCAGTTGTTAAGTCAAGTCAGAGGGTTGTTAAATGAATCTTGGCTTCCCCATCGACTTCGCTTGTCAGAAGGGGGGGGGGGAATCACATGATCCCTTTTGCACCCCGCAACCGTCATAAATACATGCCAGTTGCCGAGCCTCTGAATTTTGATCAGATGACCCGTGGGGATCCTGCAAGAGTCGTTAACTTCAGTGTCGTCATCACTTCAAAGGGTCACGAAACAAAGGGTTGTAAGTCGAGGGCTGCCTGCCTTGGCAAATGAAAGCCGGCAGAGTCTTCCTTGTTTAAAGATCTCGAAGTTTCAACCGCCGGCACATTTTTGAAGACAAACAGTACGTTTGCCTCCCAAGGCCCCGTGGTTTCTCGCGCTTCCGCTAAGCTAAACATGGTTTGTTTGTCTGCGGCATGGCTTGAATCCCTCCACTGTGGTTTCGAAGCAGCTGGCTTTCAGCCAAGTGTGAGTCTCAGCCCGTTGCGACGTCTTCGACACTCCACCGTTGAGCAAAACTAGGTCTTTGTTGTGATATCCTGAAGCCAAGCGTGCTTAAACGGACATGGATTTTTGCAACGTTTGCAACCTGTTGATCCGGCTAACTGAGCAGAAGGCGACAAAGCCAAGTCGTGGGACAAGGATGGGAGAGATAGATTTCCACTTTTATTTTATTTATTTATTTTAATTTTACAAGCAAGACAGGTGTATGTAGGTATGCTCCAGGGGGAAGGACTATACAGCAAAGCAAATTGTCAAGAGGCGTCGCTGAGGTTAGCCGAGAAAACATTTCATTCCTAAGAGGCTGCCTCTTTGGGGAACAGCCGGCGAGAAAAACAAATTATGGAAAGAAAAGCAAGGAGGCCAAGATGATGAAACAGGGGCCCCGGCTGGGTGGAGGGAAGGGAGTGTCAGAAGCCGAACTCGGCACTGGAAAGAAAAAAACAAACAAACCAGTCCTATGTTGGTTTCAGTTCCAAAGATTGCTTTGCGTGCCGGGGTGGGGGGGGGGGAGAAAGGAAGTTGGGGAGGCATCATTAAAATGCCACCCCGATTTGGAATCAGCCTTGCATTTTAATGATGGACGGGATGGCTGAACGGCTCCTGAGTTCTCCCATCACGACACACGACGTTTTCCCCTTTGTTATATATATTCCTCACGCTTTACGCCCAGCCAATACACAGTATATAAATATACATGTGAGGATTTCAAACAAGGTCTCTGCCACTTGCCAACACCTGTTTGTTTCAAACAGAGCGTCTGAGAATAGAAACTTGGGGTGGGGGGGGAATGAAAAGAGCTGTGGAAAATAAAGTTTTGCGGAGAGATTCGGTGGTATCGCAGCCTTCCCAATGCAGAGGACAAAGGAAAGAAAGACACGTATTTGTGTCACATTCTGAAATCGGCCCTCCCTCCCTCTTCCAAATAGCACAACCAAAGAATTTAGAAACAGCTCCCCCCCCCCCGATTGTACGCAACACAACGGCCCAAGAGAGAAGGAAAAAGAAGCAGATGATTTTTCAAAGAGGTGCCAACGTTGAACATTAAAAGTTGTGGTTCAGTTGGGCCAGCGTCCTCTTAAAATTAAAACCGGAGAGCGGTTGATTTGCTGTCCGTTGCAAGCTACGTTTGCCGCTTTTTCCGACTGCAAGCCACTGTGCCAATTTCAAAATTTGCTCGCCGGTTAGAAATGTGCAATGTGAAAAATGCATTTTAATCACACACCTCTTGGAAAACAAACAGAATGAAAAGGGATGGGTATGGTTAGTGAAATAGACCTGCTTGTAAATATGCATAAAACGATGTCAAAAGATCTATGCAAATATTCTTGCAAATGTTGGTGCAGTTTTCCATCCTAAAACAGTGGAAATTGGGTGGAATTGATCTTGATTAATTTCCTTCCTTCCTTCCTTCCTTCCTTCCTTCCTTCCTTCCTTCCTTCCTTCTTTCTTTCTTTCTTTCCCCAATAAGATAAAATGGAAATATATTATCTCTACCCTTGCAATGCTTTTGATTGTTAAAAAAAAACTTTGAATACTAAATTTGATAAGGCCAACTCTCATTTTACCCATGTTAACATTAACGTATCCTGTTTGCAATTTCACCCACGAATCTTTAGTTTAATCAACTTCCCAAAGGTGGAAATGAATAGGTTTGATCTATCTGCCTCGGCAGGGGAAACATTTTGGGGAAGACACACCTGGGTTGTTAATCCATTTCCTCTTCATTTCTTGTTGCTCGGTTTCCTGTTCTCTCCTTCCTAAAATCCACTGTGGGAATGACCCCAGGCAATTGTCTTAGTGAATATAATAATGTGGCTGACAGAGTCACAGACACGGCGTAGGAGTGAGTGAGTGAGTGTGTTCTTGCACTTAAGCTATGGCTAAGCCTGGTTTATCTCTGACTCTGTCCATGAGGAACAGCTGGTTTCCAGAAATTGTGGGTACTTCATCACTGGAAGTTTTTAAGAAGAGATTGGACCATTATTTTTCTGGAATGGTATAGAGCTTCCTGCTTCAGCAGCGGGATAGACTAGAAGATCTCCAAGCTCCCTTCCATCTCTGTTATTCTGTTATCCTGCTACCAAGGTGTCTGATAGAAGCATGTCTAAACTTCAAGTTGTGGTTAAGCAGAGGTCTAAATCTAAATGACAGGGACTAGCCGCACAATCCCAGTTTTATCTGGGCAGGGATGGCCTTGTGCGTAGCTAGCAGAAATGTTTGTATCTAACTTGAGATATTCCATACATCAATCTGAGCCCCCAATTGGGGAAGCAAATGCCAACTACAAAACCCTGTTGTGTGTCAAGGTGGTGGTGGATTTGGGCACAGTGAGCGGGTCTCCCCACTTCCTCCTCTCTGAAGATCTCCTTGCAGCTCTCAGCCTTCACCAATCCTGGCCGGAGATGATGGCCATGGGATGTCCATGCCATCTAGGAAGCTGCGAGCATCAAAGCAATGGTCAGATGTTCCACGCAAGCGTTCACCCCTCGCTGGGCCCACTGGATGCCAAGTGGCATCTTTGCCCTACCACCCCTCCATTCTTCCTTCCTTGCTGGCATGCGCCAGGGCTTACTTTCTGATATTTATGACTTTTTTTGTTCAAGGTTGTTTTGGAGCCAGTAGTACGATGAGATCAATCCCTTGGAGGTCTTTTAATTGGGCTTCCAGCAAAACTTCCTCCCTCCCTCCCTCCCTTCCTCCCACCCACCCACCACTTCCCAGCCAGCTCTGCCCCCAGGTGCCTCTTCTTCTCTGGCTTCCCCTAGAGTGTGGAAGCAAGACTTAGCTGTCAAACAAGTCTTTCTTTTCCCCCCGACCCATAACATCTTGCCCAACGAGCAAATCTTTCAGCAGAAAAGCATGTCAGGATGCTAAACCTAGCAGGAAAGTAGTAATTTGTGCACCAAAAGTATTATAAGAAAGGAGCAACGTCTGTTGGTGTCTAAGGGGTCAGTGTAAGAGATAGGCCTGCTCCGGGGGGGGCACAAGTCCAGGAGACCCCCTAGAGATGGATGAAAACAGGCCCTTACACTGGGATAGGCGGCCATTAGCTCCTGCTTTAGAAGCAGATGATTTCATAGAATAACAGAGTCGGAAGGGACCTTGGAGGTCTTCTAGTCCAACCCCCTGCTCAGGCAGGAAACCCTACACCACTTCAGACAAATGGTTATCCAACATCTTCTTAAAAACTTCCAGTGTTGGAGCATTCACAACTTCTGCAGGCAAGTTGTTCCTTCCATGGATTAATTGTTTTCACTGTCAGGAAATTCCTCCTTAGTTCTAAGTTGCTTCTCTCCTTGATTGGTTTCCACCCGTTGCTTCTTGTCCTGCTCTCAGGTGCTTTGGAGAATAGCTTGACTCCCTCTTCTTTGGGGCAGCCCCTGAGATATGGGAATGCTGCTATCATGTCTCCCCTAGTCCTTCTTTTCATTAGACATGCCCAGTTCCTGCAACCGTTCTTCATCTGTTTTAGCCTCCAGTCCCCTAATCCTCTTTGTGGCTCTTCTCTGCACTCTTTCTAGAGCCTCCACGTCTTTTTTACATCGTGGCAATCAAAACTGGATGCCGTATTCCAAGTGTGGCCTCACCAAGGCCTTATAAAGTGGTCTTAATGCTTCACGTGATCTTGATTCTGTCCCTCTGTTTATGCAGCCTAGAACTGTGTTGGCTTTTTTGACAGCTGCTGCACACGGCTGGCTCCTATTTCAGATCCAGAATCCATGAAGGTTTGGGAAGAGTCCCCCACTGGACATTCCGGAACCGGAAGGGACCTGCTGGTCATTGGTGGCCATGTTGGATCGATGCCTTCATTTAAACCAGGTTTTTATTCAGAAACATAAGCTTCCTTAAGGGACACACTGCTGACTGGATTGTCCAGAGGTCCCAATTCAGCTAGAGCTGAGAGTGAACTCACCGCTAGCATAGACAACACTAAACTAGGTCAAGGATTGGCTTGCTTTGCACTTGGGACACCTTCTGATCAAACCCCACCCACCCCTTCCATTCCAAGCTCCGTATCTGAAGCCTGCCAGCCCCCCTCCCCCCTGCCCCACTGTTTTGCTCTCTCAAAAACTGGCTTTGTGACACTTCTTCCTGGTCCTTGACCTCTCTTTCCTTCTCTCTGTCCGACGTCTGCTTAGCAATCTAAGGATGTCGAATCCACACACACTCTCCCACTCCATCCAGAGACTGCTCCCCATTTCCGGAAGGCCCCCGTCATCATCAAGCCACCTTCCTCCTCCTCGTCATTCGCCCGCTCCTCTACACAGCAGTTTCCTTCCTCCATCATCCAGAAGACGACTTTTCAAAATAGCAGGCAGCAGAAGAGCTATTACACCAGATAGTCGTTTCTTGCCCCTGTCCTGGTCTCCTTATCGTCCCATTGGTTTCGACAAAACGATTTGCATCCACGAGGAATCCACCTCTCCTGGAGCGGAGCTCTTGCTCAGACCTGTCGGATATTCTTGGTCTTCCTCATAAGGCTCAATCTCGCAGCAGGTTTCAAGGTCCAGGCCAGGTGTGCGACAGCTACCTGACTCACCCCGCCTACTCAAACTGCCAAAACCGGTGAAGATCAACCTTTGGGAGAGCTGAGTCATCTCCTCCAACCTTGACGCTGTGACCTTCCCGTTGGCCTTGGGTTTTGCCGAGCGTTTGTTGCAACCACACTCCACGCTGAGGACGTACGGAAGGCGTCCACGGTATCTGATTTTGCCTCACTCTCATCCAACCAAGGTTGGATCCCATACAAGAAATGAATCCGACTAGGCTTGATGGCCACAGTCGACAGTTTCAGTGGCACCTTGCAAGGAGCACGGGGGGGGAGGAGGGATTTCCCCCCTCCCCAACCGCTTGTTTAAAAAAGGAAATATGCAGCTCATCCTTGACTTACAACAGTTCGTTTAGTGGCCGTTCGAAGTAACAAGGCACCGAAAAAAGTGACCGATGACCACTTTTCACACTTATGACCGTTGCAGCATGTCATCAAAATTCTAGGCAACTGACTCGTACTTATGACGGTAGCAGTCTCCCAGGGTCACGTGACCCTCCCCCCCCCCCTTTTGTGGCCTTCTGACGAACAAAGTCTACGGGGAAGCCGGATTCGCTTAACAGCCGGGTTACTAACTGAACAACTGCAGTGATTCGCTGAACAACGGTGGCGAGAAAAGTCGTCAAATGGGATAAAACTCAAAAGCTTAGCAACAGGATTTTTTTTTGGCTCAATTGTGGTCGTAAGTCGAGGGCCACCTATATATATATCTTGAAATAGATCTATACTAGTCTCCCTTTATTTCTTTATCAGCGAAATAGAAATTTGGTATATATATGTGTGTGTGTGTGTGTGTGTGTATCTAAATGGAGGGATTAAGACTATTAATATATATATATATATATATTATATATATATATATATATATATATATATATATATATATATATATATATTTCTTCGGTTATTCGGGTTTTCTCCCGCGTAAAATTGGAAGTATCTTGGCGACGTTTCGAAGAAGTCTCATTCGTCATCTTCAGGCTGGTGTCTTCGGACTACATACAAATACCTGTGAAAACCTCAAAAACAAATATGTATGTATGTATGTATGTATGTATGTATGTATGTATTTCTCTTTAGCCAGGCTCTTCCTACGTAAACCAAGATTTTTATGCAGCCCTAATTCATATATATATATTAGCATCCCTCTTATATATTAATAGTCTTAATCCCTCCATTTAGACTTTGAAAAAACATCAACCTAAATCTTTGGTTAGTGCTTGGTTAGCAAAGACGAGTGTTTGTCGCCCTTGGCCGCCTTCAGGTGCGTGGACTTCAACTCGCAGAATTCCCCAGCCAGCAACGCTGAAAGTAGCCAGGTTTGACACACACTGGCATAGATAACACCCAACGATGGTGATCCATCATTGTATCCCGGTGGTGGAAATATTCCAGGTAACCTTTTCTCTCGTTTACTTGTCAGCAAATACCATTTATTTCTATTTGCATATTCCCTCCGATTGAACATCTGGCAGGAATCCTGACATCGCTGACACTCACAAGTCGAGCTCTCAAGAGCCACGTTGCCCTGGGTTCCAAACAGATCATGCTGGAAAGTTGCAGAAGTATTTTCTTACACACACACACACTGATGCACCCCCAGGAGACCAAAAGGCAAGTTTCTACTAACTGCAGCCAAGGGAGTTTTCAAATTGCTCCCGTTCCTTTGAAACAGGGACGAGAAGGACATCACACAAAAACACAGCTTCATTTCCAACCACTGCCTGAAACTCTGTTGGAAGAAATGTCCATCTGGTTTCGGTTCCAAGTGGGAAGAAAGACACCGGAAACATGGAGGCTGCTTGGAAAGATGGTTTAATGGTGGACAGCAGGACCAGATGGGTTTTTTGGGTCCTGGGCAAAATGAACACATGGAGTAGAGAGAGGGATATATTTATACGCTCTCTTGGGCCCTGCCTTAAAGTTTCCTGTTCCTGTACAAAAAAAAGTGTATCCCATTGGCTGTCAGACTCCCAGGGGGCGGGGGTCTTAGCTAACTTTGTAGGCTGTAGGGCAACTTGATTCCCAGGCCTGGTTGAATCTTGCTGGGTGATGATGTAATGAAGGGGCTTTGGGCAATTCCTATTATGGCTTAATGGCTTGGATCTTGAGTGAGGGCTAATCCTATCATGTCCTGAGGGCCGTGTCTTTTGTGTTGTAGATAAGCTGGCCCAGCCTTTTGTCTTGTAAAGTATCTGCTGGGGGCAGGGAGCTAGGGCCGAGTTTCTGTCTGTCTTAAGATTTCTGTTTCTCTTTTAGAGGAAAATATTCCGCCTTTTTAATATTTCCTAGAATATTTCATTTTTCTAGGAGCGGGGTGGATGCTAGCTTCCTACCACTCGAATCTGCTTCCCCGGGCTACAGCTGATTTGATTTCCAAATGAATCCAGTTTGCTGCTGCCCCGATTTGCATGACGCATGCAAAATAAATTGCTATTTCTTTTTTTCTCGTCCTGCAGAAAGTCAACTTGCTTGTACTTTAGTGGGAATCCACACAGACTTTTCTTTCTCTTCCTTCTCTCTCCAGTCCCGGTATTTGCAAAATTAGAAACAAATTCACTCCCTCTCTCTCTCTTTCTTCATCTCTCTCTCCCTCTCTCTCTCTTTCTTCCTCTCTCCCTCCCTCCCTCTCTCCCTCCCTCCCTCTCTCTCTCTCTCATGCTTTTTTTGCCTCCTTCCAAATGCTGCCTTTGAACAGGGCGGGGCAGTTAAGGGTCAAAAGCCGGTTTAAAAGTTTGTGAGAAATCAACACAGGAACGCACAGATTTTTATAAGGTTAGGGCTTTGCATGAAAAGGCGCTCGAAATATGCATTTTTAAATGCCTTCGGATTTTGACCCAGGGTGTTTTTAATGCCTTCCTAAAATCCATACCACCACCCGTCTCACGCGTGTGACTCTGGTGGCGCACACGGTTAAAATCACCCCCAAATCAAATCAAATCAAATCATTTAAAAAAGCAACCATTAAATACGATGAAACAGATAAACCGCCCATAAAACTATAAACAATAAAACAAAAGGAAATCGACATGGATTCGGAAATTAATCCATATTTTTGCGCCCCGGGAGAAGAGTCTTTCCAGGATCCCTGATCCACAAACTGGGAGTGTGAAAAGAAAAGGGAAAAAATAAATAAATATCAAAGCATCTCTTTGGAAAAGAGTATCGACTTATAAAACATGTCACAAATGTAACCGTTTTCAAATCACTTGAGATTAAAGTCATGATTTGGCCTTAGGGGTTTCAGACGCTTGTAGAGTTACAGTTTGACCAGGTGGGGAGTGGTCTATCACCTTTGGAACATTCTGACCGTCTAAAAAGCATCTCCCCAATTAGCCACGTTTTTAAAAGAGGAATTTTAAATAAGGCCGTGTCTCCTGCAGACCACGTTAAAACCCCAGGCGGTCATTTTTCACTGGTTAATGGATTATTAAAAAGCATTTTTTCCCCCCTTCCCCTCTGCAAGAGCAAACAGGACACCACTGCGCTCCCTGCACTTTCCTTGTTGGCAAGATTAGCCCTGAGAGGGAAGGTGGACTAGATGACCTCAACAACACCCCCCCCACCCCACCCCCCACACACCATTCCCCAGCCTGTGGTTGATCCGATGAAAATCTAGAAACCGCATTTCCCAGGCAGCTTCTTTTGACTGCCAATTCCAAGGTTGACTCAGCCTTCCATCCTTTCCAAGGTGGGTAAAATGAGGACCCGGATTGTGGGGGCAATAAGCTGACTTTGTATAAATATACAAAAGTATGAAGGCGATTGCTTAACGCATCGTAAGCCGCCCTGAGTCTCCGGAGAAGGGCGGCATATAAATATAAATTAAAAAAAAAAAAATTCCTGCAGCTTGGTCCCTTAACTACAGATAGTCCTCAATGCACGCCAAATCTCTGTTGCTCAGCGAGACAGTTGTTAAGTGAACTTTGCCCCATTTTACAACCACTGTTGCCACAGTTTAACAACCGTCATAAAGAATGGTGGGTTGCCACCCGGTTCGGACCAATTCTATAGAACCGGTAGTAAAACAGGAGGAAGGCTCCGCCCACTGACCCTGACGTCATCAGAACGCCTCTGCGCATGCGCGCTCGCTTTGCTCGTGCGCGCAGCCCCATTGTAAACCAGTAGTAAAGGTAAGTAGAACCCAACCCCTGGTTGTAAGCATGAAAAACTGTCATAGGTCATTTGTGCCACTGTAACTTTGAATGGTCACTAAATGACTTACTGTTGTAAATCAAGGACTACCTGTCACATATCCGATCTAGGAAGAATTGAACAGTCAGCCAGCCGCAATTCTTTTAATCGGGCAGTGTCTCTGAGCCTCAAGTCTACCTGTTCTGGCTGTTGTTTTTGAAGTTGATCAAAATGAAAGGGGGGAGGAAGAATTATATAGATAGTTCTCGACTTACAACAGTTCTTTTAATGACCGTTCGGAGTTCCAACAGCACTGGAAAAAAGTGATTTACGACCATTTTTCACACTGACGACCATTGCAGCATTCCCCCCCCCCATGATCACGTGATCAGAATTCGCACTCCTGGCAAACTGATTCACGTTTATGACCGGTCGCAGTGTCCCTGGGGAATCTCACGCAATCCCCTTCTGCGACCTCCTGACAAGCAAAGTCAACGGGGAAGCCAGATTCCCTTAACAAACCAGGTTACGAACTTAAACAACTGCGCTGAGTCACTTAACGATTGCGGCAGGAAAGGTCGTAAAATGGGGGCAAAACTCACTTAACGACTGTCTCGCTTAGCAACGGGGAATTTTGGGCTGAATTGTGGTCCTCAATCAAGGACTTAACCTGTAAGCAGGTCGCACGTCCTGTATGGCATTTTATTCTGCTCCGCTAATTTTTTAAAGTTTTTATTTTGGTGTGCATTTTTTTTAAAGTATTATTTCTTTTCTTCCCCGCCCCCCCGTTTTGTTCCCCCCCCCCCCGGCTTAAATTTGCAAAGGGAATCCATTCACGGGCGAAAATCCATGAATTCTCAGCTTGCAAATTCTCTCTTGTTTGCTGGCTAAGAAGCAGGTGTAGCGCTCTGCCTTTTGAAAATAGCCCTGCCAATTTTTATTTTATTTTATTTTATTTTATTTTTGAGGTGGGAGGCAGTATATTTTAAGAAGCAGCTTTGCTTTGTTCTCCTTCCATTTTATTTTTATTTTTATTTTTTTAAAAAAAAGCTCTCTTTTTTAAAAGAGTTCATTTAGGGAAAGAAACATATTTGTGCCGTGAATGCGGTTCGGGCTGAATTTAAGCCAAACAAGCCGCACTGGTTGCATTGTTCTGGGTACACCTGCGCCAGGCAGTTGGTGCTGTTTGCCATCCTGTCCAGCCCTCTTTTCTTTGCCATTTGAGCCCCATAATCTCTCTCTCCACACACACACACACACACACACACCGGCCCAGTCCTGGCTGAGATCCTGTCTCGGGTGTCCCCACGGGTGAGATGATGATGCCCAATTTAAAGGCTCTTCTCTTGATAAACTTCAGGGTCTCGTGAGGTCTCTCGTCATCCAGGTCTTCCAGATATTCATATATATTTCATATATTTCAGCCAAGATTTGTCGTTTGCAGCTCGTTTTGCGTTAGCGGAGCAGGCCGGAGAGACAGAACATTTGTAAATCTGGGAACGTAATCCTTTGGTTACTCACTGACTAACGATGGCTTCAAACCTGCTTCTTCCCCTTCTTCCTTTTTTTTTTACTTTGGTTGCGAGTTCACACTTTCCAGGCGGTCCGCCCCCGAATCGAAACACCGCTCTGATTCCAAACCAGTTTTATCCGCCACGATCCCCAGCTCCATTATTTTTGACTCCTGGTCCTGTTTTTTGGCACTACTTTTAGATTTTGGCGTGGTTTGCTCTCCATGCTTGTTTCAATTTAGTTTCGGAACGTTTCGTGACCGGATTAGGTAATGTCATCAGCAGTTGATGTCTTTGTCCTATCCCTCTTTAGCTTATATATGTCTTGCGTCAGAGGTGGGTTTCAGCAGGCTCTGACCAGTTTTGTAGAACCGGTAGCGGAAATTTTGAGTAGTTCGGAGAACCGGTAGTAAAAATTCTGACTGGCTCCACCCCCTGTCTATTCTCTGCCTCCCGAGTCCCAGCTGATCACGCGATCCCCTTTTGCAACCAAGCAAAGTCAATGGGGAAGCCAGGTTTTTGTTTTTTTAATTTAATTTTAATTTATATTTATATGCCGCCCTTCTCCGGAGACTCAGGATGGCTTACAATGCGCTAAGCAATAGCCTTCATACTTTTGTATATTTATACAAAGTCAGCTTATTGCCCCCACAAACTGGGTCCTCAATTTACCGACCTTAGAAAGGATGGAAGGCTGAGTCCACCTTGAGCCTTGGTGAGATTTGAATCTGCAATAACTGCAGGCAGCTGATGTTAATAACAGGGTGCTTTAGACCACTGTACTATCCAAGGCTCTTTGCAGTAACCTTCCCGTGGAGTGGGGTGGGAATGGAGATTTTACAGTATCCTTCCCCCAGGAGTGGGGTGGGAATGGAGATTTTACAGTATCCTTCCCCTGCCACGCCCACCAAGCCATGCCACGCCCACCAAGCCACACCCACAGAACCGGTAGTAAAAAATTTTGAAACCCACTACTGTCTTGTGTGGTGAGTTGGTCATGCGATTGGTTGTTTGTTTTGAGCTATATTTAAATTCTGAGCAGCTGATTGGTTCTCTTCAGAGGTGGTATTCAGCCGGTTCGGTCCAATTCTGGCAAACCGGTAGCTGAGACTGCGGGTGGGGACATAATGCCGTCCTATTTAGCCATGTTTTCGAGGCCGGGCACCTGTGTGGAAGGCGCACACGTGAGCAAAGCTCATGCACAGAAGGCCGGGCGCATGCACGAAGTCAGCGTGCGCACGTGGGGCGAACCAGTGATAAGAATATGAGAAACTGACCCCTGGTTCTCTTGTGGATTGGTCGTTCCTTGGGTAGAATACTAAACTTCCATAAAGTTTATGGGTGGCAGGTGTTGGCATGGCCAATGATTTGTGTTCCTTCCCAATCGAACTGGCGCCACAGAGAACCAATCAGCTGCTCAGAATTTCAACATAGCGCCAAACGAACAACCAATCGGACGACCAATGGACCATGCGAGACACATTCGGGCAAGAAAAACCCTGCTGGATGATGTTACCTAGTCCAGTCACGAAACGTTCAGAAACTAAATTGAAAGGAGCCCCTGCCAAAATCTGAAACCCGAGTTACAAGTATTTTCTACTATTTTTATTTCCTGGTTCCCCTTTCTGACGGTTGATCTCTGATGCAGAAAAAAGTTGGATTTTAGCTTATTTCCCCTGCGGGGCTAAATGGGGAAAATCACAACCAGTGACCGGAGCATTAGCTGGGCCTTCATTTCTGCCTGGGCTGCTTCGGAGAGACTTAAGTCTCCGTGCATCCGCCCGCTCGAATAAAACTTTCCCCTAAATAAGCTTTGCTGTTAAAACTTCTTCCTTTTGTAGACACAATGGGCTGTTGGATGGGAAATCGGCTTTCTCTTTTTAAAAAAAATAAATATATTTTTTGCAAACCTTCAGGAAGTATGATCCTTGAATAAAGGGCGTGGATCCAAAAAAAAAAAATATTTTATTTGTTTGCTGGGGTAAGGAGCGACATGTCGCAAGTCCAAAGGGCTGCGTTTCTCAGGGACGAGCCCGAAAGACTGAAAGCCATACGGGTTTCGGCTTCAAATTAGGGAAGTCGGTTAGGATCGATGGCCACTTGCCTAAAGTTCATCTTGATCCCATTTGGGAGGGATACTGTAAATGTTGCCAAAAGGTTTGGCTTTATGAAAGCACTTCCTCTTAAGAGTTCCTAAAAAATATGACTATCTGGAAGAACTGGGTAACAAAGATCTTGCAAACACTCTGAAATTTATTAAGAGAAGAGAAAAAGTCAAAACCTTTCAATACAATTTGATTGTACCCAGGGGTGAAATCCAGCAGGTTCTGACAGGTTCCGGAGAACCGGTAGCGGAAATTTTGAGTAATTTGGAGAACCGGCAAATATCACCTTTGGTTGGCCCTAGAGTGGGGTGGGAATGGAGATTTTGCAGTGTCCTTTCCCTGGAGTGGAGTGGAAATGGAGATTTTGCAGTGTCCTTCCCCTGCCATGCCCACCAAGCCACACCACGCCCACCAAGCCACGCCCACAGAACTGGTAGTAAAAAAATTTGGATTTCACCACTGATAGTACCCCATTCCACTTTTTTCACTTCCCAACGCTTCTACGCCTCTGATATTTCCCAGTGGTCTCTTTTCCAAGTCCAACATGTACCTCCAAAACCTACGTTATCTTTTTCGTAGCGCAGCCAAAACCATCCAGATGGCCACCACTGCTCCTCCCAGGAACATTGCACCACGTTCTCCTCTGAAAGCGACGTCAAGAAATAATCAATTCCCTTCGGAAAAAATCCTGCAGAACTTCTTTGCTTGACCAAAGGTTAAAAGAATTCTCTGAATTCATCCGGGCTGCAATATTTGCCTCCTCCCATTTCGGGACTCCGCGTTCAAGTCTTGTGGCAGGGAGTTCCCAAGATCTCCTTTACCAACCCATGTCTTTCCCTTGCCCTGAATTGCTCAGCCCGTCTCTTTCCTTGGACAACCCGCCTCCTCTATACATAGTCCTTAACTTAACGACCGCAGCTGGGGCCAAAATTTCTGTTGCTAAGTTGTTAAGGCGAGGTTTTGCCCCATTTTACGACTTTTCTTGCCCCCTTGAAGTGAATAACGGCAGTTGTTAAATGCTTAACACCATTGTGAAGTGAACCTGGCTTCCCCATTGACTTTGCTTGGTTGCAAAAGCGGATCGCGTGATCCCGGGACAACTGCGACCGTCATAAATACGAATCAATTGCCAAGCGTCTCAATTTTATTCACGTGACCATGGAGACCCTGCAACGGTCCTATTCAGCGGTGCTATTCCCTTAACTTCGCTACCGGTTCGCAAATGTGAGCGCTCGCCTGCGCAGAGCGTCAAAAACGGGACGTGATGACATCCGGGCGGGTGATTGGAGTGTCCCACCGCCGCCGCTACCAATTTGCCCGAACCGGTTAGAGCCAGCAAAATACCATCACTGGTCCTAATTGAAAAACGGCCCCAAGTCCCTTTTTCCAGTGCTGTTCTAACTTCAAACGGTCACTAAACGAACTGTTGTAAACAAACAAACGAGGGGAAGACGGACTCCGCCGCGCAAGGCCCAAAGAAGGCCTCCCTCTTGAGTCATTTTCCTCCCTTCCAGCACCGAGCAAGCCTGGAGCTGGGACCTTGGAAGGTTTCCCAGGTAGCCGAACCGGTGGGACGACTCTCTCGGCTTCCTCCTTCCTCGCTGCTCGGCCGGCGTTGAGGATAACAGGAAGGGATTATTTTTTGCAGAGTCACGCCGCAACGGTCCTCGGTCCCCGTCCCCTTCGTCTCGTCCCCCAAAACGTGCAACCGGCAGTCAAACACGCTGATGACGACGACTTTCGGAGAACCTGTTTTGAGGCTCACCTTCATATCCGATTGGCGGCAAAGCCCCTCGCTTGAGCTATCCGCTCCAATCGGCCTGTCCCAGGGTGATGGGCTTTGTAGTCTGGCTGCCATTTCCCCACATATGCGGAAGAGAGAGCAGTGCAAAGAAGTCGGGCGTTTTCTTTTCACGGCTTCTTTTTTTTGGGGGGGGGGGAAGCGGCCTTTTGGACCCAGAAATCCCAGCTTGATTCTTTTATAGAGCCCGCAGGGTTGGACTTGATGGCCTCAAGGGGCCCTTCCACCTCCTTCACCCCTTTAATAATGTCGGTTAAAAAGTCAGTTGAGGCCTTTTGTTTAAAAGATTTGAATTTCGGTTAGGTTTAGCAGGCTGTGCTGATTGGGCGGGGCCATCTCCACATGGGCAGGGACTCTCTTGTTGACACAGATTAGGGAGTGGGTTCGAAACAGGTGTCTGGACTGGGCTAAACTTCAGTGAACTTTCTCTCCCTCCCTCCCTCCCTCCTTCTCTCCCTCCCTCCTTTCCTTTCTCTTTCTTTCTCTCTCTCTCTCTCTCCTTCCCTCCCTCTTCTCTCCCTCTCTCTTTCTCTCTCCCTCTCTCTCACTGCTCCCTCTCTCCTTCTCTCTCCCTCTCCCTCTCTCTCTCCTTCTCTCTTCCTCCCTCTCTCCTTCCCCCTCTCCTTCCCTCTGCCTCTCTCCTTCTCTCTCCCTCTCCCCCCCCTCTCCCACTCTCCCTCTCTCTTTCTCCCTCGGCCTCTCTCCTTCCATGCCTTTGCCTTCCTTTGCTGCTAATCTCTCCCCATCTTTTGTGGTCCGGAAACGGAGCTGAGCTGGCGAGAAGGAAGAGGGTGAAATAAAGAGGAGGAGGTGGGATGTTGTAAGCCAGGCAACACCTGCTGGCAGGTACAGCCTCTGGGGGAGGAACAAAGGCCACTAGGCCTCCAGGAGCGAGTCTGCTCTTGGCACCACCGCTTTGCAGGTTTTGGCGGAGGGTGGGGTGGGGGTGGGAGGCATGGAGGGCAGTAGGTGCCAAGGAGCTGAGTCAAAGCAGAAGCTACCGCAGCTTGTTCACCTTGACTGGGGGAAAGGGCGGCCAGACAGGAGTGGCCCAGGGAATAGGTGTGGAGAGGCTTGGATGGAGCCCAGGGAATTGATGGAGCACCTTCTAGAAAACACCTTCCCTTCCCTCCTTCTCCTTTTCTTCCCTTCCCTTCCCTCCTTCTCCTTCTCCTTCTCCTTCTCCCCTTTCCTTTCCTTTCCTTTCCTCTCCTTTCCTCTCCTCTCCTCTCCTTTCCTTTCCTTCCCTTCCCTCTTCTCCTTTCCTTTCCTTTCCTTTCCTTTCCTTTCCTTTCCTTTCCTTTCCTTTCCTTTCCTTTCCTTTCCTTTCCTTTCCTTTCCTTTCCTTTCCTTCTCTCTTCTCCTTCCCTTCCCTTCCCTTCCCTTCCCTTCCCTTCCCTTCCCTTCCCTCTCCTCTCCTCTCCTTCCCTTCTCTTCCCTCTTCTCCTTTCCTTTCCTTTCCTTCCCTTCCCTTCCCTTCCCTTCCCTCTCCTTTCCTTCTCTTCCCTCTTCATCCTTTCCTTCCCTTCCCTTCCCTTCCCTTCCCTTTCCTTCTCTCTTCTCCTTTCCTTCCCTTCATCATCCTTCCTTTCCTCCCCTCCCCTCCCCTTGAGTATTTTTCTCTGTTTGTATGTATGCCTTTTTATTGTTGCTGCATGCCATTGGCTGCCCAGAAACCAGGCCTGAGGGAACTGGAGAAACCAATTTCTTTCCCTTTCGGCAGAGCTGTCTCTTCTAGCCACGATGAGGACTAGCGTCCCTCATCGCTCGAAAGGGGGAGGGGGAAAAAATGGGGGAAGCAATCGAACAATTTTAACTGCTCAGTTCTTGGGCAGGGTGAAATTTCAGGAGTTGATATATATATATATACACTCCTCCAACGTTTTTCAAATCTTGTCTCGCTCTCTCCTTCACCCAAGTTGTTTAATGCGCTAAGACACGGAATAAACATCGACAGCAGCTCTGAGTTCTTACCCACCGAGGGCAGGTGTGGCTTGGAGCCGAACTTTGCCCCTATAAAAAACACCGCTAAAGCTTTACTACATCTTCACATCCCAGTGACACGAGCAATAATTCCTGGAAAT
This sequence comes from Ptyas mucosa, assembly GCA_012654045.1. NCBI lineage: Eukaryota > Metazoa > Chordata > Lepidosauria > Squamata > Colubridae > Ptyas > Ptyas mucosa. The sequence goes on from WNWU01000078.1 coordinate 2,912,236, forward strand.
CCAGAGTAACTCATTTTTGCCCTTTTAGAAAAAGGTGAGCCAGGAGTTCTGGCCCAATGTGCTTTGCCTCGGGGGCTCCTTGCAATGTGCAAACTTTCCCAAATCCTAGCACCCCCCCCCCCCCCCCCCCCCCCCCCCCCCCCCCAGTTCCAGCTTTCATCTCTTATCTCATGCTAGCTCATCCCTGCCTCTCTCCAGGCCTGATCCACCATTGATCCCCTCCAAAATCAGTTCCTGAATCTGTGGGTGCCAACTCCTCCAAGTAAATCAACCAGTTCTTCTCCATGGCAAAAAGGAGAGAGAGAAAGAGAGAGAGAGAGAGAGAGAGAGAGAGGGAGAGAGACGTTTTTTGGTCGTGAGTCAGAGCACCCTGTCATCTTTTCTGGAGGTCAGGGTGACCCAACGTCTTTTTCCCTCCAACCAAGCCAGGCATTTGCTGCCTTAGGCATCACAAGGATCCCCGAAGCACTTCGGTTCAAAGCATCTCGGTGCCAAAAAGAAACAGGCCAAAGCAGAAAGACCAACCAGGAAAAACAGAGATGGCCGAGATAAAACCTTGGCATCTCTCCGCTGTGAGGGGCTGAAAATACTTCCAGAATTCCTTTCGGATGGACTTGGTGGTCCCACCCCCCCCTCCCCGTTCAGAGCATCACGTTATGGAATACAGAATAACAGAGTGGGAAGGGACCTCGGAGGTCCTGTAGTCTAACCCCCCCTGCTCAACCAGGAGATCCTACATGAGGATGGGGCAACTATGCCGCTCAGTGGTGAAATCCAAATCATGTGATTGGTAGAAGTGAGTGACATCGACTTGGCCACGCCCACCCAGGTTTTGCAGCTCCCGGTGTTTTCTTTTCTGTGGGAAACGGGTCCAAATGGCTCTTTGAGTATTTAAAGAGTGGCCTTAGTAAGACCACACTTGGAATACTGCGTTGAGTTCTGTTCACCGGAATATATAAAAAAAGATGTGGAGACTCTTGAAAGAGTGCAGAGAAGAGCAACGAAGGTGATTAGGGAGGCTAAAACATAGGAAGAACGGTTGCAGGAACTGGGTATGTCTCATTTCATGAAGAGAAGGACTAGGGGAGACATGATAGCAGTCTTCCAATATCTCAGGGTCTGCCCCAAAGAAGAGGGAGCCAAGCTATTCTCCAAAGCACCTGAAGGCAGGACAAGAAGCAACAGATGGAAACTAATCAAGGAGAGAAGCAACCTAGAACTAAGAAGAAATTTCCTGACAGTTAGAACAATTCATCCGTGGAACAACTTGCCTCCAGAGGTTGTGGTCGCTCCATCACTGGAGGCTTTCAAAAAGAGAGTGGACAACCATTTGCCTGAAATGATCTAAGAACTCCTGCTTGAGCAGGAGGTTGGACCAGAAGACCTACAAGGTCCCTTCCAACTCTTAATATTCTATGTTCTGTGTGATGGGCTACTTAATATCCCACTCACCTGTTGTTGAAAACCCCCCGTAGGCCTATACCTTCATGCCATCATAAGCAGCCTGACGGCGAGTTTATATGACGATGCACAAAACCTCGTGGGCTGCCCCCTGATACCGCTAGACGAGATCGCTAGGGCTCGCTGCCTTAGAGGAGTGGGGAAAATCCTCAGGGACGACTCGCACCCTGGTCAGCACTTCTTTACCTTCCTACCATCGGGAAGGAGATGCAGAAGCGTAGGCAGCCGCACAAACAGGCTGAAGAACAGTTTTTTATCCGTGGGCTGTCAGACTCCTGAATGCGAAATAACATCGCAACTACGTAGTACGATGGACTTGCAGGGCCGGCGCAACCTGTAACCCGCTCACACGGGTGCAATAGGACTGGGGGTTTTGTTAATATGATTTATTGGGTTAGGGATTTTCTGTCTTCACTGCTGAGTTTTGTGTTGTGTTGTGTTGGGGGGGGGAGGTGCACTGAGGGAGCTCCACCAATCTCACCGTACGTATGTTGTGCACTGACAATAAAAGTTTGAATTTGAAATTTGAATTTGAAGGCCAGACTGCCGCCGAGTCGCCGTGAGTGCAGCATCCGAGGACCATAGGACAGATAGTAAGCAGCTGTAGTGAATTCTTGTGCTAAGAGCAGAGGAATGGAGAATGGATTGATTTGCACACTGGGATCACATAGGAAAATTATCCAAATGGATAGGGCCAGTGGTGAAATTCAGAATTTTTTTACTACCGGTTCTGTGGGCGTGGCTTGGTGGGCATGGTGTAGCTTGGTGGGAGTGGCTTGGGTGTGGCTTGGTGGGCGTGGCAGGGGAAGGATACTGCAAAATCCCCATTCCCTCCCCACTCCTGGGGGAAGGATATTGCAAAATCTCCATTCCCATCCCACTCCTGGGGGAAGGATACTGCAAAATCCCCATTCCCTCCCCACTCCTGGGGGAAGGATATTGCAAAATCTCCATTCCCACCCCACCCTGGGACCAGCCAGAGGTAGCATTTGCCGGTTCTCCGAACTACTCAAAATTTCCGCTGCCGGTTCTCCAGAACCTGTCAGAACCTGCTGGATTTCACCCCTGGATAGGGCCATATTACGCAACAAGGCTAATATCCCCAGATCTGAATTCTCTGGCAATTTTAAATTTCATTTCACCCGCCACGACTCACAGCTTGAGGTCCGGCGACTTGACTTTCTAAATTGGCTCTCAACATTTCTGTCCCTCCCTTCTTCTGCAGGAGAGAAAACCAGCAAGGAAAGGGTTGTGGGTTTCGCGGTGGCGGCAACTGGGGGTTTACCTCTTCCCGGGTTACATCCTTTGGGAATTTTTTTTCTTCAGATGCCTGGATCTAATTACCGCGATAATTGGTCATTTCATTAAGCGACACCTTGCGCGCAAAGCTGGGGACCCTGTTTTTGGGAAAAACAAGTCTTAAAAAAACAAAGCTGTTGCACGGAGGCTGTCGTTCCATTGTGGGGTTGGATTTATTGAAAATATAATAAGTCCATTTTGCATGGCTGAATGTGCATTGTAGGCCTGCATTTGCATAGGAGTAAAAATAAAATATGTTGGTCCTCACCATCTCTCTCTCTCCCTCTCCCTCTCCCTCTCTCTATCTCTCTACATCTCTGTCTTTCTCTCTGTCTCTCTCTTTGTCTGTCTGTCTCTCTCTACATCTTTGTCTCTCTCTCTCTCTGTCTCTCTCTCCGTGTCTCTGTCTCTGTCTCTCTCTTTCTCTGTCTGTCTCTCTCTACATCTGTCTCTGTTTCTCTCTCTCTCTCTCTCCATCTCTCTCTGTCTCTCTTTGTCTATCTCCATCTCTCTCCACCCTCCCTCCCTCCCTCCCTCCCTCTCCCTCTCTCTCTGCCTTTTCTAAAAAGACTATTGAAATTTAAACGAATCCTTCCGATTTATTTTCACAATAATCTTTCATTCGTTGGGATGGGGGAGAGGGTTGAGACTTCAGTCCTTCTTGCCAAATCTGTAGGTGTCTCATGAAAAATACAAGGGGATTCTGGGGGGGGGGGGTGTTGTAGAAAGGTGGCAATAAAGGGCTCCTATACCCAGGTCGGTTTGCAATGTGGGGGGATTGTGAGCCCCTCAAAAGGCCCGTCAAAGCTTGAAATTTGCTCCAGCATTTGCTGCCGGAGACGCTACCAGCGCAGTCTCAGGTTCACGATTTCTAATGGCTGGAGACATTTTGTAGACTCTTAAGTTGCCCATCAACTTAAGCAAAGTTCCTGCTTTGCTCTGTGACTTCAATGTCTCTTCACAGAGAGACGATCCCAATCGTTCCCGAATCCCTAATTTCTACAAGTTAGACCAGACTCCAGAATGCGACCCATTGCAGATCCAACTACCACCCTTTTCTTCATCAGCACATTGGCACCTATTATGACGCTGGCAAAAAAAGCAGAATATATACCTGTTTATTGCGTGAGGTTACCTGTATCTTGGGCCACACTCTATTCCTCTGCTTGATTTATTTCAGAAGTGTTGCTTGATTTCCAGGTAGTAGACCCAGAAGTGGGTTTCAGTAGGTTCTGACCAGTTCTGGAGAACCAGTAGCGGAAATTTTGAGTAGTTCGGAGAACCGGTAGTAAAAATTCTGACTGGCCCCACCCCCATTTATTCTCTGCCTCCTGAGTCCCAGCTGATTGGGAGGAAATGGGGATTTTGCAGCATCCTTCCCCTGGATTGGGGAGGGAATGGAGATTTTACAGTATCCTTCCCCTGCCATGCCCACCAAGCCAAGCCACGCCCACCAAGCCACACCCACAGAACCGGTAGTTAAAAAATTTTGAAACCCACCACTGCCCAAGAACACCGTTTCATTTAGAGACACACCAGGCGGCCTCCTCTAACAACTGAACTGCCTGAGTGCTTCTGTGCTGGGAACAATGGAAGACAGGTAGTCCTCGACTTACGACCACAACGGAGCCCATACCTTTCTGTTCCTAAGCAAGAAAGTTGCTAAAGCGAGTTTGGTCCCATGTCACGACCTTCCTTGCCCGTTTTTAAGTGAACCGCTGCAGTGGTTAAGTTAGTAAGATGGTTGTTAAGTGAATCTGGCTTGGCTTGTCAGAGGGTCGTCAAAGGGGAATCACATGACCCCGGGACATTGCAACCGTCATAAATGTGAGTCAGCTGCCAAGCCTCTGAATTTTGGCCACGTGACCACGCAAGTGAGTGTCGTGAGTGCAAAAAACCGCCGTAAGTCACTTGGAATGCTGTTGTAACTTGGAATGGTCCCTAAACGAGCTCTCGTAAGTCGAGGACCGCCTGTAATATCGGAGGGTCAAATGCAGAGACGTGACTGAATGACAGGCTCTCGTCAAAGGGGGCAAACGGGAGGCAAATCCAGAGCAGAAACTCGTGCAGGGAAGAACGGGTTACCTCTCCAACCTCAGCTCAGCCCTAAAAGAAGCTGCACTCCCTCCAATTATTTTTCTTGCGATCGTAAATGTGGTTCTTTTTCTGCACTGGGTTGTGCCAGCGACCCAAGCATCAGTTCCGCCATCTGCCTCCTGTGTTCGAAACACCGACATCCACAGTGCCTGTGTGTGTGTGTGGGTGTGGTGTGTATTTAAAAAAAAACCCACACACAAATGGCAGGATTTGGCAGCGCAGTTGAGACCCCAACCCTTAGGCCTCCCATCGCCACCGTTATGATGGTTGAACTCCAGCAGCTATCTTGCCTTTTCTGACCTCTTTCTCCCCAGAAACCCCCACTGTTTACATTCTGGCCCTGTCCAGCCCCCCAATATTTCATGTTGTCCCACAAACGTTTCAGCATCTCTCTCTTGCAATTGACGTCTTAGCAGCCCCTTACTAGCTATTACTAGGGGAAAAAGTTTGGCCCAACAACTGCCTCAAAATCCTATGAAACCAAGGCATCTCTAGCCTGTTGTAGCCACGGCGGTCCAAGCCGAGCCTTGCTTTGTAATATCTGGAGATTTGCCGTTAAAATGATACGGCGAGGGCTGCATTCTTCAAAACAAGAATCGACCACGAAACTGTCTTCAGGGAACAGCGGGCTCACCCGCCACTAAATGGATGGCCCCGTTTTTCTACACAGCTTCCAGTTTGCGGCAAGGATGTTAGCTGGCCGGGATGAGAATTTGATTTCTCTCCCTCCCCCCCAAAAAATTAAAAAATGGTTTTGCCCAAAGGTTGCACCCAGGTTGCAAAAAAAAAAACCAAAACCATTTAACCTGCTTTTAAAAAAAAAAGCAAATAAAAGAGAATTGCACTTGTGACTCACACGGGATTTGTGGGCACAAAAGTCACCCATTTCGACCCAGGATAAATTTCCTTTTTTTTTTCCTTTCTTTTTTTTTTTTTTCTTCCTCCCAGGACTGGAACAGAGCCCCCTTTGTGGTGGGCAGGTTTCAAAGCCACCGTAGGGTCTGCCGTTAGATCATATCAGACCCTTCCCCCATCCCAATCCTATCCCAAGATGGCAGGACACACCTGTTTATGGCTAGAGGCAAAGAGATTGGTCGGGCGCGGAAAATCCACCTGCCCAGGGAGGGGTCGAGGAGCTACATGTAAGTGGAGCTGTTAGACTTTCTCTGTCTTTCTCCTATTCCAGCTTAAACAAGCCAGACACGCCAGGCTCCGACAAGCGCCCCACGATGCCGCGCCTCTCTTCGCTTATTTTTTTTTTTTTAATTTTTTAAAAAAATTTATTTCTTTTTTAAGGATTCGATTTTTCTTTCCTGGTCTGTCGTTTCAAGTCCACCGAGCTCCTTCCACCATCTTGCGGGCTTGGCGAAGGCCCGGCTGTCCCGCCATGACGACGATGCTTTCGCCCACGAAAATCCCGCATCGGTAGTGTCGCGGAGTGGAAAGCTTCGAAGCCGAAGTCGCTCGCCGGAGGCCTGCCTCGACTTGCTTGGCTCATGTATTTATTGGTTTCCCATGCTTGGGTGGGGGAAAAAAAAAAACAAACAACTTTCCTGTTGCCTGACACCCAAATCATTTTCAGTGGCGATGCTGCCTTTGTTAGCGTCTTTCCTGCAAGAAGTCTGCCGTCGTATGTCGGATCAGCGTAAAATGGGAGCTTAAGTGGTGTTGCGGTTGACTGGTACATACATGTCTCATGTAGGTGTGTTTACTTCTTCTTCTTCTTCTTCTTCTTCTTCTTCTTCTTCTTCTTCTTCTTC
>WNWU01000078.1:2929949-2947104 GCA_012654045.1 Ptyas mucosa
TCCTTCCTTCCTTCCTTCCTTCCTGCCTGCCTGCCAGCCAGCCAGCCAGCCAGCCAGCCAGCCAGTATATCCATTTTGAGAAGCCATCAGCATCTTACTGGGCAGCGTTGGATATTTTATCTGTTTCTAATACTGCCTGGTAAAGATGTTGATGCCTTCTCGCCTTCAACGTGGACCCCACTTTGGGAGAGAGAGGGGAAAAAAGGATCCGTTTGCGGCCAAAACTGGAGAAGAAGGAGAGGAAACAGACAAGGAAACGGTGCGGATTCAGGAAGAAGAAAAATATATATATATTCTTTTCCTTTTCTCTCTAAAGACGTGGTGATGGGATCGAGAACGTCATCTTTGAGCCAAGATTTGAAGCTCTCTCCATCTTTAGGATGTAGTCCCTATGAAGAATCCCCTTGGTGGGGTTTACTTCGGTGTAAAGCTGCCCCCACACAATTGGCTTTCCTTTCTCAGCTCAGGCGGCCAACCAATGCTCTGCATTAGCATGTTAGCAAGCAGAGCAGCCCCAAATTTTGGGAACGTGTCTGCATCAGCTGCATAATAACCACCTTCCCATCCGTATCTTTTCATCTTAGCCGTGCCCGCAAGATATTTCAGTATTATAGGGGTGTTTGCACACACCTGGCAGATGCTAAAGAAAGAGGGCTCTTGCTGAAAATTGGCCCGTCTATTTTTATACATATTTGCACCCACAACACCCACAGATGCACACCCCTTCCTTAAGCTGCTTACTGTTCACACACTTAGTTTGGCCAAAAATGTCTCCTGAAATTTTCTCCAGAAACCAGGCCGCCTTCCGAACAACCTTGTTGGGGAAAATTCGTTAAATGTTGAACCTCCCCCCCCCGCCCCGCCCCGAATCTCCATTGCAGATTTCGTCTGGATTTTGTTTTATTCGAAATCCTTCCCTTTGTTCCTCGAACCCCGCCTCTCTCGAATGTTCCACCTGTTCTTCCACCTTTACTGTCTCGGACGGATCGCTATGAATTTTTTTACAGCCGTAAAGGAAGGCGCCGTTGAACGCTGGCGTTTTACGAGCAACGGACTTTTTCCTCTCCAACTCGTTCCTCCGACAACGACCGGATCGTGGTCCTCTGTGGACATCTTACTAGACAGTGCTGGATTTTGTCCGTGTACTCTAACACTGTCTGGTAACGATGTTTAAAGAGCGAGCCAAACTACTTCGTTCCCCGGAAGTCTTCAAAGTGCCAGAATCCGAATCGAGGCTAGCGAAAAAGTAAGATGGGTGTAAATTGGTACAGAGGCTGGCGAGAGGCACGGAGCCTAATTTCTCTGAGGTCGAACAGTTGCTCTAGGCCAGGTGTCAGCAACCTGTGGCTCCGGAGCTGCATGCGGCTCTTTGGGACCTCTGCTGTGGCTCCCTGTTGGGTGATCCCACCACTGGTTGGGCCCTCCCCTCGCCCTCCCCTCCCAGTCATTCCTCACCTGGCCGGAAAAGGTAAGAGCGATGGCGGGGGATGAAGAAGCGGCTGGGGCAGAGACAGAGAGATACAGAGAGAGCGGGAGAGAGAGAGAGAGAGAGAGACACACAGAAAGATACAGAAAGGGAGTCATGTGACTGGTGGAAATGAGCGACGTCGAGTTGGCCATGCCCACCTAGGTTTTGTGGCTCCCGGTGTTTTCTTTTCTGTGGGAAATGGGTCCAAATGGCTCTTTGAGCGTTTAAGGTAGCAGACCCCTGCTCTAGGCCAGTGATGGCGAATCTTTTCGGCACCGAGTGCCCAAACAGGGACATTTGGCAGGTGTGCCTTAGGTTCGCCATCACGGCTCTAGGCGGTGCTTTTCAACCTCGGCAGCTTTAAGATGCGTGGACTTCAACTCCCACAATTCCCCAGCCAGCCGGAGAATGCTGGGACTTGAAGTCCAGGCATCTTTCAATTGCTGAGGTTGATTCTGGGGTTGATTCTGGGGGGGTAAATAAATTACATTGCCCATTGAAGGATAGAATTGGAAAAGGGGCTCAGGGTTGCTGGGTGGTTTTTTGTTTTTTTTCCCTGGTTTGATATGCAGCTTGGCTCGCTTACGTGAGACGCCTGGTGCCGGGGAGCCTCGATGCTCTTCCCACTTGCATTCTCGCCCCATCTTTGACTCATTCAGATGGAGGGGAGGGAATTTGATGCACAGATTCTCCTTCTGGCCCCTGAGAATAGTGGGTAGGTGGGAAGAGATAAAAGACTATGGATGAAAAAGAACACATAAAGATCAAAAGGAAAAGGAAAGCCCTCGAGAAGGAACTCGGCAAAAGGAACGGAAAGTTTTAGGTAGCAAAAAACGCCAGCAAGGTCTTAAACTGTGATGACGGGGGAGAAAATTTAGAATTGTTGGTTGGAAGCCACGCAGATCGCTGAATTTATATCGAGCTATTACGACTATATTTATTACTGAGTGGGGAACTCTGGTGTAATCCAATCGTCATTCAGGGCTCAGCCAACCTTGCACGGGATTATTTTGAAGATTTAAAAAACAAACAAACAAGACTCTCCTCTATAGACCCTTGGGTGGCGGTTGTTGTTGTTTTGTTTGTTTTCGGAGGAGCGGAGTCACCACAATCGCACACTCCTCATAACAATCGTTGACGTTCACCCAGCTTGCCCTGGTGTTGCTCTCCCCCTCAAAGGGAGGGGAGGTTTTGCCCTACCCTTGTTTAACTTTGGAGGCGAAGGGATGACTTGCAACGCAGCGCCAGCTTGAGCTCAGCGGCCCAGTGAGTCATCTCAGGTCACACCCAAGTAGATCTCTCCAGAACTTGGCTCTTTTTCAACCTTTCCGCCCTGGAGTTTTCAGAAAGGCACCCTCCCTGGGCTTAGCTTGAATCCAGGTATGGTGTTTGTGGAACAGAGACAGCCGTTCGGGATGGGGCACATGGACTACGTGCTTCCCGTCCTTGACCTCAGAGCAACATGGCCCATCTCTCTCTCTCTCTCTCTCATTCTTCCCCCCCTCTCTCTCCCTCTCTCTCTCCCTTTCTCTCTCTCCCTCTCCCTCTCTCATTCTTCCTCTCTCTCTCTTCCTCTCTCCCTCCTTCTCTCCCTTTCTCTCTCTCTCCTTCTCTCATTCTTCCTCTCTCTCTTCCTCTCTCCCTCTTTCTCTCCCTTTCTCTCTCTTTCTCTCTCCCTCTCTTATTCTCCCCCCTCTCTTCCTCTCTCCCTCTCTCTCTCCCTTTCTCTCTCTCCCTCTCCCTCTCTCATTCTTCCTCTCTCTCTCTTCCTCTCTCCCTCCTTCTCTCCCTTTCTCTCTCTCTCCTTCTCTAATTCTTCCTCTCTCTCTTCCTCTCTCCCTCTTTCTCTCCCTTTCTCTCTCTTTCTCTCTCCCTCTCTTATTCTCCCCACTCTCTTCCTCTCTCCCTCTTTCTCTCCCTTTCTCTCTCTCTCCTTCTCCCTTCCTCTTTCTCTTCCTCTCTCCCTCTTTCCCTTTCTCTCTCTCTCTCTCCCCCTCTCTCATTCTCCTTCTCCTCTCTCTCCTTCTCTCATTCTTCCCCTCTCTCTTCCTCTCTCCCTCTTTCTCTCCCTTTTTTTCTCTCCCCCCCCCTTTCTCTGCCTCAAAATACAGGGTGGGTGGGTAGTTTTTCATCATGTCAGATTCAAGCTAAGCATGGGAGGGTCTCCCATCTCTCTCTTTCCCTCCCTCCCCCCCCCCCCCGGTTCTCTAAAAAAAGGGGGGGGGGGGGGGGGTAGTTTTCCACCCTGTCAGATTCAAGTTAAGCCTGGGAGGGTCTCAGCCAAACTTGTCCTGGCCAGACCTAGCCAAGAGGGACCTAGAACGCAGAACCTAGAACCGCCTCCATAGTGGGTGGTCTTCTCCTACTTTGGTTTTTTTTTCCCCACCCCGTGGCTGTTTCGCAGAGCCCTCCAACCTTGTGAAGGGATTCTGCATTTCTCATACGTCATTGGGGAGTGATGAAGCCCATCCAGATTGGCTTCACTTTTCATCGGTGGCCCGGTCCAAGAACCAGAGAATTGTGTAAGCCAGGCCAAGCCATCCATCCTCCACTTGGTCCTTTTCAACTTGAACCAGAGTTGAAAGAGCAAGCGGAGAAGATCTAGAACCCCCACCCCTCCAGCGTTCCGTCATCTAGATTTACAATCTGGATCCCGGTCAATACGATTCGCGTGGCCCCATTTTGCTTGTGCGCATCGCCCTTTGGGGAAACCGCAATATCGATAACGCCGTTAATGTTCATGATGATAGCTTTTTCTTCAGAATTATTCATCGATCGCTTTTATGCTCTTTCTCCCATGCAGGGAGAACGGCATCGAAAAACGACAATCGTAATCTTTCTCTTTGCTTACGGGGAGGCCGGATCCGGATAAAAGAGTTTGAGGAACTCTTCCCGTTATTGGGGGAGGGGGGAATTCTTCGGTTACCCCCACCCTTGAGGCCCTCCAACCAGGCTTTTTAAGCGGATGCGAGTCGGAATATTGACGCGAACGCTTGAATGCTTCACGGTTTTTGCCGGCCGACCAAAACTGGCTTCCCTCTTCCTCCTTCTTTAGATTTATTATCTCGATCATCACCATTCCAAGGAGTGGGAGACGGGGGATGTGGGGTTACTGATTAACCAGGCAGAAACCCGGTTGAGGAAATGCGGAATGACTCCCCGCCAAAATTGACTTTTTGCCGTGGGGGCTGCGAGGGGGAGCTCCTCGAGCGGAGCAATTGCTTTGCTTTGGAAAGTGGGTGGAAATTAAACCCCCTCCCCAGGCATTGCTATCTTGTACATGTTTGACAAACTAATAAATAAATAAAATAAAATAAATAGATTTTGGAGGGGGAGATCTCCTCTTGAGAATCTCTCCTTTTCCATTCCCCTGTTACAAGCTCTCCTGCGCTTGGCGTTTCCTTGCTTCGTCGCTGGGAGTTTGGACGTTCCCAAGCCCAAGGACCCAGTTCTAATTTTGCACCCGAAAAGCTGATCATCTTAGGGGCCCCGACGTTCACCAGAGAGTTTGAGCCATGGTGGCACGGTGGTTAGAATGCGGTACTGCAGGCTGATTCTGCCGACTGCCGGCAGTTCGATCCTGACCCCGGTTCAAGGTTGGCTCGGCCTTCCATCTTTCCGAGGTCGGTAAAACGAGGACCCAGATTGTTGGGAGCAAGAGGCTGACACTGTAAAACTGTTTAGAGAGGGCTGTAAAAGCACTGCGAAGCGGTATATCAGTCTGAGAGCTATGGCTATTGTCTTCCATGCTGGTGACCAGGCCAGGGGAAAGTTGTATGAATTGGGTGGGGTGGGTGCAGAAGGAGAAGGGGAGGGGGATTAAGATTGGCCTTGGAGCTTCAAGGAGCATAAGAGCCTTCAAGAGGTCCGGTCTATAAAACGGGGGGGGGGGAACCCTCTCTCTCCCTCTCTCTCTCTCTCCCTTTCCCTCTCTTTCTCTCTCTCCTCCTCTCTCTTTCTCCCTCCCTCTCTCTCTCCCTTTCCCTCTCTTTCTCTCTCTCCCCCCATCTCTCTCAAAGATTCTCTTGCAGTTGCAGCTAAAACTCACAACCTGCTGAACATTCTGTGTGTGTGTGTGTATGTGTATTGTACTTCATTAATCAACCATGTTTCCATAGGAATGAACATTTTCATAAAGTTGAGCAAAGTTTTGGGCAGAGAAAAGGCTTTTTTTTAAATGCAGGTTTCAAATACAACCATCCTGCAAATGCCAGGAATTGAGTTGAAAGTGGGGGGGGGGGGGGTTCCTTCTTAATTTTCTGCCATCAAACGATGGCCTCTTTTAACCAGATCCTTCTCACTAAAGCCAGAAAAAGTGAGATGAAATTCAAAAGACTCAGCCAGGGGATACAGCAGCCAGCCAGCCATCCCCAAAGCAAATGATTTCAACCCCACTCAAAGCCCTCGGATCCGAGCACCTGCCGTTTTTTATTTTCTAAGAAGGGGCATTTCGCTAAAATAAAACATTTTCCTTTTCCTAACTGGTTTTTTTTTTTATATAAATGAAAACTAAATTGGATTCAGTGAGCACTGAGAACCCCTGAACTGAAGTTGTCTTTTGGAGCAGCTCAGAAACACGGCAGGGAGAAGAGAGAAAGGGAATGACCAGGACTTAAGCCGCTAGTCCTTTCCGTCTTTTTTTTCTCCCCGTCCCGCCGACGGTTGAGCCAGATGGTGATCCTGCGGGGCCCAGCACCTGCCTGCCTGCCTTCCTGCCTTCCTGCCTGCCTATCTGCCGGCCGATCGCTGTCTTACCAGACAAATTTAGATCTTAATCTATCGCTGTCTAATACTGTCTGGTAATGCCGTCGATTTGCACTGGCATTGTCTTCGTCCCACGGAGGGGGGAAAAAACCCCAAAATGGCCTCTCTCTGCGCTAAAGCCCTAAGGTTCACCGACGGGGCTGGGTGCCTGGGGTGCGGTCCGAGCGCCTGTTTGGCTCTATCCGGGTTCAAAGTCTTGCTTTTATCACTGTGAGGTTGGCCTTAATACAGAGAAGGAATCAACCTTGATAAGCCGCGCGGGTTTAACTACCTGTCCGGATTGCTGCTGCTGTGCCCACGTAGCCCTGCAAAATTTAGCTGTGTCAACAACGGCCACGCTGAGCTTGGTTCCTGGTTTCCTCCTTGGGGACGTTTAAGTGGGTTGGCCAACAGCCAAGCAGTCCCTTAACCGAGCAGCGAAGCACCTTCTTTTCACGCAGGAGATCTCAGGTTGAACAGCCAACATCTCCAAGCAGAGCTGGGAACAAGGGTTGTCTGAAACAGGCCGGCGGGAATAAGCAGAACCAGGAGAAACGTGGCTGGGTGAAGGCCATCTGAGGAGGCTTTTATGGGTCAAAAGTAGTGGCCTCATCGTGGACCATATCTGGCCTACCTGGGTAGCCCTCGACTTACAAGCATTCATTTAGCGACCACGTTAACCACGGCACTGACAAAGGTGACCCGTGACCGTTTTTCACACTTATGACCGTTTGCAAGCATCCCCCGCGGCCACGGGCTCAAAATTTGAGTGTTGTCAACCAACGTGTATTTATTTATGATGGTTGCAGCATCTCCATTTCGGACCTTGACCCGGCTGTCTTCCAAGGAGAGAGATCAATAGGGTAAACTGGATTTCCTTGGGGTTCACTCAGCTGCAGCCATTCGCTTAACAACCGTGGTCATTAAAACCAGGCAGGGCTCACTCAATAACCCCCTGAACTTAGAGAATAACAGAGTCGGAAGGGACCTGGGAGGTCTTCTAGTCCACCCCCACCCCACCCCTGCTCAGGCAGGAAACCCTACAGTACCATTTCAGACAGCTCGGCTGTCCAACCTCTTCTTAAAAGCCTCCAGCGTTGGAGCATTCACAACTTCTGGAGGCAAGTTGCTCCACTTAGCAACGGGAATTCTGGCGCCTCGTGGTGGTCGTAAGGCGAGGACTATCTGTGAATGTAGAAGCCGCAGGTCCTTAACCCAGCGCCGTGATGGGTGCTGACCCAGGTGGCACGTGAAGCTGTGGGCACGCGAGCGTTGCCCTAGATTCAGTGCGCATGCGTGCACCAGCCACCTGGTTTTTGGGCCTTCCGGACCCACCGGAAGTCTGGGAGCGGGCCGTTTCTGGCCCTCAGAGGGCCTCCAGGGGATGGGGAAGGCAGTTTTCACCCTCCCCAGGCTCCAAAAAAGCCTCTGGAACCTGGGGAGGGCAAAAAACAGGCCTACCGGGCTCACTGGTAACCTTTTTGCCATCGTGTGCCAAAAGCGGGCGAGTGCAGGGGGGGTACAGGGGGCATTGAATTATGGGCGTGGGCATGCGCACCCCGCTTTTGGCACGCGACGGCAAAAAGGTTAGCCGTCACTGACCTAGTGGGTCCTGATTGATCCTTTGGTCTGTTGCCTCATCCACAGAGAACGCAACGGGGCCATTTTTAATGCCTGCAACGGTTGGGCTGCCCAACTGTTGAATTGTGAAGTAGTGCGCAGGGCAGGGAAGACGCCTTCCTTCCCTTCCTTCAAATTTAGGCGGAAATTAAAGCCTGTGGGGGGCCCCCCTCCTCCCTCCCTCCACTCCAAGCAGGAGCCCGTGCAGGAGGGGAGAGGCCGAGTTTTGTGATCTTTGCATACAGGTCTTATCCCCGTATGCACGGCGCATCAGACAAAAGAGACTCCTGCCATTATCCTGGGAACGAAGGCAGCTTGTGGGCCATTTCCCGGCATTTCTCTCTGGGGTGGGGTTGCTTTGGCCTGAGAGAAATGCATGATTCAAACTTGTCCTGCTTTCTCCCCTCCCCCCCCCCACACACCCCACACGCACACTTCCCACTCCCAGGCTAAAACCTCAAGCATTTTTGAGCATGTATGGGCACCCCAGATAGCCAGGAGCAGCTGAACAAAAGCATGCCATCCCCTGAATGGGAGAGCCAAAAAGGGGTTATTGAAGATCTTTGAAATCAATTCAGGATTGTGTACTTAATCAGGAGGAAGAGGAAAAGGGGGCAGAGACGAGGAGGAGTGACGGAGGGCAGGAAAGAAGAAGGAAAAAGGAGGAGGAGGAGGAGGAGGAGGGATGAAGAAAGACAAGAGAAGAAAAAGGAGGAAGAGGAGGATCAGGAAGAGACAAGGGGAGTGATGGTGGTGGTGAAGGAGATAAGGAGGAGTGATGGAAGGCAGGAAAGAAGAAGGAAAAAGAAGGAAGAGAAGGAGGGATGAAGAAAGAAGGAAAAGGAGGAAGAGGAGAAGTAGGAGAAGCAGGAAGAGACAGGAGTGATGGTGGAGGAGGAGGAGGAGAAGATAAGGAGGAGTGGCAGAGGGCAGGAAAGAAGGAGGAAAAAGAGGAGGAAGAATGAAGAAAGAGAAGGAAAAGAAGGAGGAAGAGGAGGAGCAGGAAGAGACAAGAGGAGTGATGGTGGTGGAGGAGACGAGGAGTGATGGAGGACAGGAAAGAAGAAGGAAAAAGAGGAGGTGAGGGAGGAGGAGGCATCCAGACTGGACTCCAAATTCCCAGGGCCCATAGTCCCCACTTAGCATGAGAACCATCTAAGTGAAGAAGAGAGCAGGAAGTGAGTCAGCAGCTCTTGAACTCGAGCCCCAGAGGCTGGGCTGACGTAACACACGAAGCCAAGTCCTCGAAATCATTCTTGGCTTCATAGGATGTCGGAACCTGGTCTCTCAACCTCTTCTGGGCTTCAGACGGGAGGCTCTGCAGGTCTACCTTTCACCCCTCAAGACGATGGGAGTCAACGGTAGACGCCTTTGCAAACTCTGAATGCTGCCAGGGTCCATTCATGGCAGGTGAAACCTCCCCTCCCCCCCCTTTTTTTTGAGGCCCCTCCTTTTCACTCCAGGCTCCACCCACCAAAAGCCAGATCGGCGGTTCAACTCCAACCAAGTCCGTTGCGGGTTGCAAGATAGATCCACTACGCAAATCAGACAGGTGGGCAACAGGGACACTCAGGTGACCGTATCACCTATGTCCGTGATGGCGAGCCTATGGCACGCGTGCCCAAAGTGGCACACACGGAGCCGTGTTGCCTGGCACATGCAGCGTCGCCCGTTCCTCTTCCGGGTTTCCGGCGCGCATGGCCAACGATCAGCTGACCTTTTGTGCCGGAAACTGGAAACTGGAAGAGCTCGACTTCCGTTTTCCTGCGTGAGCATGAGCGCCAGGCAGCTGATCTTCGCGCTCGCATGCATGCCAGAAACCTGGAAACTGGAAGTTCATTTTTGGGTGTGTGCATGCGCCTTGGGCAGCTCCTCTTCCAGGATGTGGTCCGGACGAGTGCGCACACGGTCCCTTCGCCATCGCTGACCTATGTCCTTTGTCACTCACGCCACTTTGGAAAAGGCCCACATCATTCTCTCTCTCACACATACGCACACACTTATTTAACCCCTGGGAACCTCTGGAGAAGTTGCTCTGTGGATCCCGGCAAATAGAGTTTCCTGCCTAAGCAGGGGGCTGGATTAGAAGACCTCCAAGGTCCCTTCCAACGCTTGTTATTCTATCCTATTCTAAATTTGCTGCCTAGCCTAACATTATTTCTTCTCCGTGTGTGTTACCTTAAAGAACCTCCACCGTCCCGGATTACTCGACGACGACGACGTTCTCCCCGCAGGTGACTCACGAAAACCTCTCTGGCCCAACCAGTTTGGGAAAGGTGGAGGAAACATTTGGGGATCGTTAAAAAAAAAAAGAAAAACTATGCCCGTTTCCTTTTTGTGCCTTTGCTTCACAATTAATTGCCACCCTTCGTATGGATGGCTGCAACGTGGTGCCACCCAGAGATCCCCGAACAATATTTTACCATCCCTCCTCTGCCAGACTGCACAAATCAAACATGTCAGCCTCGAATTACATTCCTGGAAGAAATGCGGTAAAATTGTCGGGGTTTTTTTCTTTCTCCTTTCAATCCTCCTCTTCCTCCTCCTCCTCCTCCTCCTCCTTTCTTTATTTAGATCTGCGCGGAAAAGGCTCCCGTTTCTTGTTTATACGATGTTAATAAAAAGACGTGGATTTCTAATTTGGTTCTGAATTATTTATTTATACACACGCAGACAAACAAACAGGAAAAAATAATAATAATCCTCTGCATAAAAAGCTGTTTTTCTTCTTGTTAGGAGCATAGAGATGATGATTGGCAGAGGTACCGTAATTCAATGCAGTCGGGGGTGTCCATCCCCATAATTTTTCATTTGTACTTCAGATCACACGTGTTGATGCTTTTTTTTTTTAAAAAATCATTCATGTTCTACCTTTTCTCTCAGAGCTCCAGGTATCACACGGGGAGTTCCCTCTTTTTTCCCTTTCGAAACAACCACCCTGTGGGGTAGGTCAGATGAAGAAGTAACAACTTGGCCAGAATTGACCACTGAGGACCCTGCTCGAATGACAGTTTAAACCTGGGACTTACTGATCTCCTTCTAACTACTGCATCACTGGCCCTGCTTTTCATATAGGTAGTCCTCAACTTACAACAGTTTGTTTAGTGACCGCTCGAAGTTTCGACAACACTGAAAAAAAGTGACATATGACCATTTCCCCCACTTTAGGACCACTATAGCACCCTCCCCCCTCCCCCACCCCCAGTCATGCGAATCAAAATTCAGATGCTTGGCAACTGACTCATATTTATGACGGTCACGCCATCCCCTTTTGCGACCTTCTGACCAGCAAAGTCAATGGGGGAAGCCAGATCCACTTAACGACCACGTTACTAACTGAACTGCAGTTGTTCATTTAGCAACGGTGGCAAGAAAGGTCGTAAAAACGGGGCAAAATTCACTTTAACAACTGTCTCACTTCTGCAACAGAAATGTTGGCCTCAATTGTGGACTCCCGGCGTGTAGTTTTCATGGGAGAAAGCTGAGGTGGGGGGGAAAGTATATTCAAGGTTACATAAGGGCTGGAGATGAATGTTGTTTTGGGGGGGGTAAAAAACCCACACCTGGCAGTTTTTAATCACTGCTAAAATTACAGCCACCTCACATTCACAACTAGGAGTACAAATACAGAAGGAAACAACTCAACCAGGAGGCTGTTTGGCTCGGAATAACCCCAAGATTCTTCTTATGTTGGTGGAAATGCGGTGGCTCAGGGGCTAAGACGCTGAGCTTGTCGATCGAAAGGTCGGCAGCTCAGCGATTCGAATCCCTAGTGCCGCGTAACGGGGTGAGCTCCCGTCGCTTGTCCCGGCTTCTGCCAA
This sequence comes from Ptyas mucosa, assembly GCA_012654045.1. Taxonomy (NCBI): domain Eukaryota; kingdom Metazoa; phylum Chordata; class Lepidosauria; order Squamata; family Colubridae; genus Ptyas; species Ptyas mucosa. Next base: position 2,941,602 of record WNWU01000078.1, read on the forward strand.
CCTAGCAGTTCGAAAGCACGTAAAAAATGCAAGTAGAAAAATAGGGACCACCTTTGGAGGGAAGGGAACAGCGTTCCGTGCGCCTTTGGTGTTGAGTCATGCCGGCCACATGACCACGGAGACGTCTCTGGATAGCGCCGACTCTTTGGTTTTGAAACGGAGATGAGCACCACCCCCTAGAGTCCTGAACGACCAGCACATATGTGCGAGGGGAACCTTTACCTTCCTTCTCATTGAACGCGCTTTCTATTGTGTACATGGCCACAAACAAAGCCTCAAATGTTTACCACCCAAGCGGCCGGCACATCTGGAATATTGCGTCTGGTTTTGCTCACACGTCATAAAAAAAGATGATGTGACTTTGGAAAGAGCACGGCAAAGTCGATTAGGAGTCTGGAGGCTAATGAAGTGAAGTCTAGTGAATAGAAGGACGAGGGTGACAGGATAGCATGTTCCAATATTTGAGGGGCTACCACAAAGAAGAGGGGGCCAACCTATTTTCCAAAGCACCCGAGGGCAGGACCAGAAGCAACGGATGGAAACTAACCAAGGAGAGAAGCAACCTGGAACTAAGGAGAAACTTTCTGAGGATGGGAATGATTAATCGGTGGAATGACTTGGCCTTCAGAAGTTGTGGGTGCTCCTATCACTGGAGGCTTTTAAAAAGAGACTGGACATCCACTTATCTGAAAAGGTATAGGGTTTTTTGCTTGAACAAGGGGTTGGACTAGAAGACCTCCAAGCTCCCTTCCAACTCTGTTCGTCTGTTATTTGTGGCCCATCCCATTTTTGCACTGCTGATGTTCCCCTGCCCTTTTCCCGTTCTTCTAACCCTGTCCTTTTTGGCAAGTCTTTTCCACCAACAAAACTGCGATTGAGACACCCTTGGATTCAAAACCAAGGGAACCAGAGGACTTTGCAGCCCCCTCAAATGGACCGGCCTTCCTGGATCATCCGTGGGCCCCAAAAAAGTTAGCCAGGAAGTCGGATTGCAACCCCAGCAGACACGCCCCCACCTCCCTTGAACTCATCACCATTGTGGCTTCATCCCATGGCTCTTTTTGTTGTTAATTGCAAAGTCGTGTCCGACCCATCGCGACCCCATGGACCACGTTCCTCCAGGCCTTCCTGTCCTCTACCATCCTCTGGAGTCCATCGAAGCTCCCGCCGACTGCTTCAGTGACTCCATCCAGCCACCTCGTTCTCTGCCGTCCCCTTCTTCTTTTGCCTTCCATCGTTCCCAGCATTAGACTCTCTTCTCCAGGGAGTCCTTCCTTCTCATTAGGTGGCCAAAGGATTTGAGTTTCCTCTTCAGGATCTGGCCTTCTAAAGAGCAGTCAGGGTTGATCTCCTCTAGGACTGACCGGTTGGATCGCCTTGCAGTCCAAGGGATTTCGCAGGAGTCTCCTCCAGCACCAGAGTTCAAAGACCTCCATTCTTTGGCGCTCAGCCTTCCTTATGGTCCGACTTTCACAGCCGTCCATTGCAACTGGGAAAATCATCGCCTTGACTATAGGCACTTTTGTTGGCAGGGCGATGTCTCTGCTTTTTAGTACACTGCCTAGATTTGCCACGGCCCTTGTTTCGTGCCAAACGGAGCGTTCTTTGTCACGCTCCATTCTCCAGGTGCCTTGCCTTGACCTCTGGTGCCCTGTTTGCAAACTCTGTTTGTGTGGGAACCTGACCCCTTGGGGCTTTTGCAAACAAACCGTGATCATGGGTGATGATGATGCCAGCAAATAATTCACAACCAGGTGTTTCCCAGCCCCGCCTGAGATCGAATTGGGGAGGGGGGGGGCTGTTTGCTTGCCCAGAAAAGCGACTCTCATCCATTCCAGGCTGAAATCAAAAACTGGATTATTTCTCCAACAGCAGGTAACCCTCCCTCCCTCCCTCCCTCCTTGGGGAACCCTGTAGCTTTGCAAAGAACGGTGGCTGCTTTTTGTAAACTGAGATGGGAAGAAAAGTTAAGGGACTTCCCTCTAAAGGCTCGGGCTCCGCCCCTCGGTGGGAAGAAGGGAAACCAGCCTGGGAAACCAAGACCAGGTCTCCGGGGAGAAACATTAAACCACTGTTACATGAGAGGTCAGGGAGAGAAGTCTTCGCCAACGCTCCAAGAGCTGTTAATTTCATTTACAAGCCAGCCGTCTGCTTTTAAGTCAACACCGGCTGGCAATTAGTTATTAACCACTGAGGACTGTGGGAAACTCTCCATCCTGCTTCGGGATCCAACCCGAAGGAAGCCCAGAGTTTCAAAGCTCAGCATCCCATCATCCCCAGATCGGCAAGCGGGCAAGGTTGTTGTTTTTTGTTTTTCCCTGCCTGGCAGTGGAAAAGGATTTTTCTAAAAGCCTCTCTCTGCTGCAGGCCCTTGTTGCCACAGATGGCTCCAGATGGCTGGGCTTACTTTCTCCCCAAAAAACAGCCCGAGATGAAGTTTGTAAGCAGCCGTCTTTGGCCAAGGGCTTTTCATCGTGAGATTAATAAGCCCGGGAGGGGTGTGGGGAAAAAAATGGGCCATCCTTCTACCTTTCATTCTTTTCCAACGTATCAGTGATGGCCTGCTGGTAATCCGAACTCAGCCGTGCCAATCATTTACTTTAAGGAATGCCAGCCGGGCCTTTTTTTTTTTTAAGAATGACGCCATTCCTCATCTGCCTCCCTGTTTTAACCTTTGCTATTTAATTCGGCTTTCCGGGCCGACGACGTCTGTGCTAGTTGCGTTGGTGGAGAGCCGTCTTCTCCTCGCTTCCACTCGTATTTTTTTTCTCCCCCCCCCCCTGTAAATATTTATTTTCTCCCGTTTGCCAACTTCGGAGTTAATGTTGTCAAGATTGCCCCGGTGTTGGCAGATAATAAGTAACGCTCACCAACTGATCTTGGCTGTTTTAATTGGAGAGCTACCAGAGCCAGGCAAGGCTCTAGATCTCATGATTTGGAACGAAGAAGTGGCTAGGATAAGCTGCTGCTTTACATTAGCCTTGTCTGCACCAATGGCTTTTTAAAAAAATTTTCTTCCTATGGACCATTTCCTTCTCTCTCTTTCTCCTTCCCACCCTCTTTTCACTTCTGGTTTGTGAATCTAATTCACCTCCAGCAAGTTAAAAATCATGGCATGTGAAAGGGAGGCGTTCCCCCCCCCATTCCGTGCCCATTCATTTTCTCTTTCGTGCTGTGCCTTTTCAAAGCTGATCGGTGATCGGTGGCAATTGTTTTGGAAAACCACGTTTTAAGCAACGGCCCCCTCCACTTAAACCTTTCCTCCCACACCTCTTTGACTTAACTAGGAAACGTGGCACTTTGCTCAAATAAGACCCCGTCTTATTTTTTTTTTTTTTGAACCCTGAAGTAAGCGCTTGGCCTTATTGCCATGCGCTCAAAAGCCCGATTGGGCTTATTATCAGGGGGTGTCTTATTTTGAGGGAAACAAGGTAGTAACTGTGAGAGGGATTTTGGAGTCCTGGTGGACAATCACTTAAATAGGAGCCAGCCGTGTGCATCAGTTGCCAAAAAAGCCAACACAGTACTGGGCTGCATAAGCAGAGGGATAGAATCAAGATCACGTGAAGTCTTAATACCACTTTATAAGGCCTTGGTAAGGCCACACTTGGAATACGGCATCCAGTTTTGGTCTCCACGATGTAAAAAAGATGTGGAGAGTCTAGAAAGAGTGCAGAGAAGAGCAACGAAGGTGATTAGGGGACTGGAGGTTAAAACATGAAGAACGGCTGCAGGAACTGGGCATGTCTAGTTTAATGAAAAGAAGGACTAGGGGAGACATGATAGCAGTGTTCCGATATCTCAGGGGTTGCCACAAAGAAGAGGGATTCAAGCTATTCTCCAAAGCACCTGAAGGCAGGACAAGAAGCAATGGGTGGAAACTAACCAAGGAGAGAAGCAACTTAGAACTAAGGAGAAATTTCACGACAGTGAGAACAATTAATAAGTGGAACAACTTGCCTCCAGAAGTTGTGAATGCCCCAACACTGGAAGTTTTTAAGAAGAGGTTGAATAACCATTTATCTGAAGTGGTGTAGGGTTTGCTGCCTAAGCAGGGGGTTGGACTAGAAGGCCTCCGAGGTCCCTTCCAACTCCGTTATTCTATTCTATATCCCTCAGAAGGGCCAATCCATATTTCCAATGAAGTCTTCTGGGAGACGAACACACCCACAGCCCAGCCCTACTGCAAAGTCAATAAATGATCCACCCCTCTTTATAAACCTCTCTACCCGTTGCTCCCAAAAAGAACTCCGGTTTCCGCCTTTTGCAAGCAGCTCGACTCTGGGCAGGAACGCGAGCAAGCTCGTGCCCGTTTCCTGGGCTTCTTGAGGGCATCTGGGATGAGGTCAGGCAGGGGAGGGTGGCCCCACCCAAGATTGCGGCTGGCTAGAAAAAGAGAGAAGCAGCGATGGGAATTCTTTTCCTCATTCTTCCTGCTGTCGGTAATCACAGAGCCACATTTTTGTGTTTGTTCTAAGGTCCCGCTGAAAAATGCCAGGCACCAGACACACATCATTAATTCCTGCCTGGAAACTCAGTCCTCAATAAGACTTTGTTCAGATTTCTCACTTCTAACCCCTTTGCAATCAATACCTAATCCATAAAAACTAAGTTAAGGATAGATCCTCAGGGAGAAAATCCATCTTATCTGCCCGCTAACAGTCAACATCGACCTGATGGGCACCTAATTATGTATCCGACATGTCTAACGGGTTTATACGGGGCATTTTTTTCCCTTTTCCCTCCTCATCCTCATTCCTATGCTGTTACGACAAGAGGCCGCGTTTCAAAAGCAAGTTCCTTTGCCACCGGCAAGTCTAGCACAGGTGTTCAAAAACATGTCCACCAAATGTTGGAAATGCAATCAGATACCGGGCTCATACTATCATATGTGGTGGACATGCCCAAAGGCCAAATATATATATATATATATATATATTGGTCGAAAATACATAACATGGTTAGAGAAAATGATATAGATCTTAAAGCCAGAGATATTCCTGTTCGGTACATTACCAGAAAAATATGACAAACGGGTTGTGTATTTAATATTACATGTGTTGACAGCAGCAAGAATTGTATTTGCTCAATATTGGGAAAAGGAGGAAATTCCTACAGATGAAAACATAATTAAAAAAATATTAAGTGGGCGGAAATGGATAGGTTAACGTTAAAAGGATAAAGAAGATAGGGAATAATTTTTAACATGGGACTTGTTTTACAAATGGTTAGACAATAAAGGTAGAAATTAGAAGTTGGAGGAATACCACTATATACAAGTAACTATTGTTACTATTATTGATATTATGTATAAGTATTATTCAGTTACTATTAATCTTATTGTTCCTATCACCCATCTCCTCCCACTAATGACTGTATGACTTTAACTTGTTGCTGTATCCTTACGATTTATATTGATTGTTTCCTAGTATGATTCGATTGCTCATTTATACCCCATGACTATCATTAAGTGTTGTACCTTATGATTCTTGATGAATGTATC
>WNWU01000078.1:2958304-2972019 GCA_012654045.1 Ptyas mucosa
CAGAGCAGGAAGTAGTTTCTACACCGACTCGCTGGGAACCAAGGATCTGCAAGAAGAAACTCCTTAGCTTCCCGCCCCGTTTGACTCTCCGAAGACCTCTGTGCTTCTCAGGTGCCCCTCTCTTAACTTACGCGGGAAAGAGGTTGCGGGTGCGCGGGGCCGGCGTGCAAAAATCGGACGAGGGAGTTATGAGAAAACCAGGGATGGGGGACTCGTGGGGAACTTAGGAGAAACTGTTAACACTTGGAGGGCTGTCCATCCCAAAATTGCCTGGGGGGAGTGACAGTCAACAGGTGCCCAACGTTGTGCCAAGGGACAACCGGGGTAGGGATCAAGGGGGGCTAAAGAGCCCTTATCTCAGGACGGTTGTAAAGTCCATGGGGGGGGGAGGCAGACTGGACGATACCGAACCCCACTTCCCAAAAACTACTTAAAGATGGCAGGACGAATTCCGAAGAGGCCTTATTATATTTTAACTAATTTTGCTCCGGCTGATGGAAGTTGCTTGGACGAGCAACGAAACCTCTCCGATTCACCAAGTTTGGTCCAGTTTTCCCAGGATCCAACCTTTAGACACCTTTGGTCTTCGTTGACGTCTTGCATTTTCTCATTTGGGGCTGCCAGTTCGCCCCACCGGCGTACCTGAGATCTAACTGTCGTCCCTCCCCCCCCCCACATCCTCACCTCTGACTGTCCTTCGTGCCTTGCCCAAAGGACCACTTCTCCATACGGAGAAGACGGACCACGCGCCATTGATTTTAGAATCCAGTTCCAGATTCCCTCCGCCGTAGGTGCCGCTGTCGAGCTGGTTCCTCTCGGCGGCAACCGATTAAAATCTGGTCCTGTGATAACCGATCGAAGCTGGTCTGGCTTTTAGGATGGATGAGCGAAAGACCGCTGGATGGCAATGAAAGAGCAGCCGCCCTACGTTTAGGCTTCCGTTGGTTCCCATACTATAACGAAGCAGGTGAACCCCACCGGGTGACAAAGCTGCCCAAAAGACGCCCGGGACAGATTCATCCAAAGATTCAAAGCAGCACAACTCATCAACAAGTAGGTAAGACTGATTATTATTATTATTTTCTTCAGCAAAGCAAAAGAAGGCATGTAGCCTAAAGGAGTGGAATGATTGTAAACTAACCGAGTTCATGTGAGCTGATAACATGAGCGTGTTTTGGGGGTAGCTTCAGAAAAAGGGAACTGGGTAAGCTGGAGTGAAATCCCCACATCGAAAGTGAGGACAAATAATCCAACACGGAGCTTGTCGATCAGAAAGGGTCGGCGGTTCGGCGGTTCGAATCCCTAGAACAGGTCTCCTCTTCCAGGTCTCCTGGACCTCCAAAGTCCCTTCCAACTCTGTTTCTGTTACTGTTAAACCAGGGATCCCCAATACTGGGCTGTGGCCCATTCAGACTGTAGAAAGTGAGCACCCACCCGTCTCCTAGAAGAACGAAATGCTTTGGGAAATATTAAAAAGGCAAAATGTTACATTTCCCCGGATGATAAAAGAAGAAACATGTTTTAAAGAACAGAGGGCAGCTCCCTGACATTTGGTGCCCATTGAGAAAGACTGGGCCAGCCGATCCACAAGACAAAAAGACCTCCAGCTCCAGGGTGATGGGATTAAGACATAACCCTCCAGGACATAATAGGATTAACCCAGGGATGAGTTCTACTTACCTTTACTACTGGTTCGCAACGGGATCGCACGCACGCAGATCACTGATGATGACATCCAGGGCAGTGGGCGGAGCCTTCCACCGGTTTTACTACCGGTTTTTGCGAACCAGTCCGAACCGGGGGCAACCCACCACTGGATTAACCCAGCCCTGAGTCCGAAAGGAGAAGGGCGGTATAAATGTTCGAATAAATAAATAAATAAATAAATAAATAAATCTAGCAGCAGAGCTCACCACATGGCACAATCACCTGGGGACGTTGCATCACCCAGCGAACTTCAACCAAAGCCGGGACTCAGACAACCTACAGAGTTAGCAATGATCCCTACAACAGCCAATAGAATACATGTTCTTGCACAGGAACAGGAAGCTCAAGTGCAAAGCCCAAGAGAAGGTATAAATAGCCCCCACTCTCAACTCCCACGTGCTTCTGCTTCACCATTAAACCATCTTTCCAATCAGCCTCCATGGATATTATTCCCAACAGGACCCGCATGCATGAAGCTCCATTTACACAAGCGGCTGGCACACCGATCCGGCGCTTGTGCAAATGCAGCAGCGCACGCATGCGAACTTGCCCTTCCCCTCTCTGCCCCTCCCCACCAATCCGCAAAGCTAGAAAGATTGGGGACTGCTGGTTTAGACTGTTCAAAGTTACAATGGCCCTGCAAAAAAGTGACTTGTGACAGTTTTTCACACTTAATGTCCGTCGCAGAATCGCGATCAGGTGATCCAAATTCCAGGAGCTTGGCAACCGACTCATATTTGCGACGGTCGCCACGTCCCAGGGTCGCGTCACCCCCTTTTGCGACCTTCCGACAAGCAAAGTCAAACGGGGAAGGCACGATTCACTTAGCAACCACGTTACTGACTGAACAGCCGCAGTGATTCACTTAACAACATGGCCAGAAAAGTCGTAAAATGGGGCGAAACCCACTTAACGACTGTCTCGCTTAGCAGCATACATTTTTGGGTTCAATTGCAGTCGTAAATTGAGGGCAATCTGCAGCAAGTTTTCCTCCCTTCTCTTCATTGTTTCCAGCTTCAAAAATTCAAATAGCTAAAATTCTAGTCCGCCACTGGTTGGACTAGAGGACCTCTCGGGACCTCCCTGTTCTAGGATTCTCTGATTGGTTTTCTCCTTTTTGACCGACCGCACAAGAAACCCAGGGGAGCCCCCTGGCCGGACCCTAACCTTCTTCTCTTCGACAGACCCCAAGGCCGTAGAAAACAAGAAGCAGAAGTACAGAGCTCTTTTTCCAAGCCAGGCTCTGAAGCAGTGGAAGACATACAAGCAAAGCGGTAGGAATTCGTTGCATCCCACCCACCCACCCACCCACCCTCCTTCCACCCTGCCTTCTGATAGAGAAGGAGACTCCAAAATCTCTCCAGTCTGGCACTAAATGCAGCTTTGGGGAGGAAAAGAGCCCCCCCCCACTCGAATTTCAAGGAGGGGTGAGCAGAGCTTTAGTGGGCTGCTGGCCCCACTTAATGTCTGGGCTGCGTTGATGTAATGGTATGTGAGAATGACCTTGGGAAGCTGGGGGAAGAGATGCTGCCTAGGGAACGGATAAGAGATAAGAGACAACGTAGCCCTCAGCTGCATAGTGGGGAGAGCAAGGGCAGTTGTGTCCTCCACTGTATGCCTGCCAGCTGTACCTCACCCCCAATTACATCTTTGATCCATTATGGATCCAAGGATCCGTAATCCTTTGCGTCTCCCATACTTGCAATGTCACATCTAGGTTTTTTTTTTATTGAAAAAGTTTTACCAGTACAAATTTTTCCCCCTTTCCCCCCCCTCCCTAACCCAACATTATAAAATAGATATAAAAACAATATATAATTCCATCCCATCCCCACCCTAACCCTCCCTCTCCTCCCTCTTCCCTCCCCCCCTTGACTTCCATTATATGCAATGTTAATATTCCCAAACAATATATATGTTATTCAATCTTCCATATCTTTTTTTCTATACTTACTAACATACTAACATAATCATCTCAGCTAAAAGCGATATAATATTTTCTAGGCTGATACTTATTCTGTACATACTCAATCCATAATTTCCATTCCTGTATATACTTCTCATGCGTCTGGTCTTTTAAAAAAGCTGAAACCTTTGCCATTTCTGCAAATCCAGCCATCTTCTGGGTCCATTGGTCAACAGTCAGTAAAACATCACTCTTCCAATATTGGGCAATCAGTCACATCTAGTTTTGATCACCACTATATTAAAAAGAGAGGGAGGTTGGGAGGGAAGGAGGGAGGGAAGGAAGGAAGGAAGGAAGGAAGGAAGGAAGGAAGGAAGGAAGGAAAAAGAGAGAGAGAGACAGGGAAGAGAAAAGAAACAAAGGGAAGAAGTTATAGGGAATAAGGAAAGGGGAAGGAAGGGAGGAGGGAGGGAAGGAGGGAGGGAGAGGGAAGAGAAGAGAAACAAAGGGAAGAAGTTATAGGGAATAAGGAAAGAGGGAGGGAGGGAGGGAGGGAGGAAGGAAGATTACACTGTACATGGAAATTATTCAAAATGTTTAATATTAATCTCTGCAAAAAGAAGTTGGGAGAACTATTCCCCAATCATTGCAATATCACATTTCGTTTTGGTCACCACTATATTAAAAAGAGAGGGAGGGAGGGAGGGAGGGAGGGAGGGAGGGAGGGAGGGAGGAAGGAAGGAAGGAAGGAAGGAAGGAAGGAAGGAAGGAAGGAAAAGGAAGGAAGGAGAAAGAAGAAAGAAAAGGGAAGGAAGGAAAGAAGGAAGGAAGGAAGGAAGGAAGGAAGGAAGGAAGGAAGGAAGGAAGGAAGGATGAATTGGGGACTGGAGACTAAAACATACAATGAACGGTTGCAGGAACTGGGCATGGCTGGTCTAGTGAAGAGAAGGACCAGGGGAGACACGATAGCAGTCTTCCAGGGGCTGCCATAGAGAGAGGGTGGATCAAACTATTCTCAAAGGCACCTGAAGGCCAGACAAGGAACAATGGATGGAAACTGACCAAGGAGAGATTCAACCTGGAAATAAGGAGGAACTTTCTGACAGTGAGAACAATCGACCCATGGAACAAGAAGTTGCCTTCAGAACTGGTGGGAGCTTCATCACTGGAGATTTCAAGAAAAGATTGGACTGCCATTGGTCAGAAATGGTGTAGGGTCTCCTGCTTGAGTGGGATTGGCGGGGTTGGACTAGATGACCTACAAGGTCCCTTCCAACTCTGTTAATCTGTAATCTGTCCCCTCTTGAACCCTTCCCGTGGCCTAGCTGGACCCAAGAACGTTTACGCCTCCTCCTCCTCCTCGTTCCAGGGGTTCCCAGAGTCGCCGGAGGGAGATTCACCTATGAATTCAGATCAAAGAAGCCCAGAACCTTCCTGAATGCGGCGCTCCGAATGAGTCACCTGGAAGAGAGAAGAAATGAAGAAGGCCCAGGATCGGGGCCGTTCTTTTACATCGGCGGAGCAAATGGGGTGGAAATGTAAGGAGAAAGCCCTGGGTACCCCCCCCCCAACGCTTGAGGGAGGAATGCTACATCAGGGAGGGGTTGCATTAGATCAACGATCGCCAACGGGTGGTCCGTGGACCACTGGTGGTCGGTGAGAAAATTTGGGTGGTCCGCAGAAAAATTATTTGCCTTTTTTATATTGCACTAAATCAGGGGTCCTCAAGCTAAGCCCCCTGGGACAGATACATGCAATGAAGGTTTGTGTTACTGCAGAGAGTCTCCCCCTTCAGGGTCTTTTTGTGTGGGTTGGAGGGGGGCAGAAATTCCGACTTGGGGGTCTGCTTCGGCCTCCTGGTGCAGGGCTTTGGGTGAAGGCTGGAGGGAAGGGCCGCTGGTGGCGAAGAGCCGGAGGGCCTCGTTCCAGTGGGACTGCATCACGGCCTGGAACTGGCTGACCATCTCTGCCCACTGAGCCTCCAGGCGCCGGTACCTGGCCTTGCACTCCCGCAGGTCTTCCCTCTGCTTGGAAAGCCTGTGCTCCTAGTCCTCAGTGAGGTGCATCTGCTGAGCTTCCTTCTCTGCCAGATCCAATTTGAACTGAACCAGCTGTTTTGCCAACTTTTTCTCATGGTGGCTGCTTAGCTCCAACAACTTTTTCCTATTGGGGCCCTAAGGAGCCTGGGTGGTGGAGGGGAGGAGTGGTGGGAGGGGAGGAGTGGTGGGAGGGGAGGGGCAAGTAGAGGCTGGCAAGGCTCCCCTCGACGTGAGTGACACCGAGTTGGCCCCAGTCACATGACCACCTAGCCACGCCTACCCAGCTGGTCATTAGGCAGATCGTATTAGTGGTACGCGAGATTTAAAATTATGAATTTAGTGGTCCCTGAGCTCCGAAAGGTTGGGGACCCCTCGACTAGATGGCCTTTGCGGAGCCCTCTCAGCTGTAGGACTCTGAGCTTAGGAAGCGAAAGGGTTTGGGAACAACTGGCTATTACAGGGAGTCCTCGGCTTACAGCCAATTTGTTTAGTGACGGAAGTTACAATGGCACTGAAAAAAAGTGACCAATCACCTTATTATCGTAGCAGCGACATCCTCCCGTGCTGCAGCGCAATCTGAATTTCAGATCACGTGATCTAAATTTAGGCGCTTGGCAGCTGGCCCTGTATTTATGACGGTTGCACCGTCCCAGAGTTATGTGATTTTTTTCCCCTTTTGCGACCTTCCCAGCCGGCTTCCGACAAGCGAAGGCGATGGGAGAAGCCAGATTCGCTTAACGACTGCAGGTTTCCCTTAACGACCACAGCGATTCGCTTAACGAAGGTAGCAAAAAAAAAAAAGGTTGCGAAATGGGAATGAATAACTGCCTTGCTTAGCCGTGGAAATTTGGGGGTTCTGTTGTTGTCGTAAGTGTGAGGACTGCCTGTATTTCTAGAGGGTTATCTTTTCGCCTTGCCTCCTGGTTTCTCTCACACAGTCTGTCTAATTACTGCAAAAGTAAAGGGTGGCAACGGATTTATGACAACCGGAGGGAAGACTACGCCTTGAAATGGTGCGAGACCAAGTTTCGGGACACCTATTGCACCTTCCGAGAAGGTATGGGCCAGGTTTCCGGTCAAGAGAAGCTGGAAGAAACAATGGCAGATTCAGAATTTTGGGAGGTCCAGGACTAGAGTACGGATAGAAAGAAAGAAAAAAACGTGTAGCTCAGAATTGAACTGTGGGGTCCTTGGTGCTCTCTGAGCTGGGTTGTTTTGCTGCAGATGTTTCATTACCAAACCAGGTAACATCATCAAGGCTAGAAGGGAATGGGGAGGAGAAGGATTGTAGGGTCCTTGGTGTCTTTGAGCTTGGCTGTTTGCCTTCAAGATGTTTCATTACCCAACTAGGTAACATCAGCAGGGCTAGAAAGGAGTGGCGGGAGGGGGAAGAGGAGGACTGTGAGATCCTTGGTGCTCTCTGAGCTTGGTTGCTTTCTTGCAGACGTTTCATGACCCAACTACGTAACATCATCAGTACTAGAAGGGAATGGGATTTTCAGGGAGAAGGATTGTGGGGTCCTTGATTATTTTCTTGCAGACATTTCCTTACCAAACTAGATAACGTCATCAGTGCTAGAAAGGAGAGGGGTTTGAGGAGGGGAGGTGGAAGAGGTGGAGGAGGCCTGTGCAGTCCTTGGTGCTCTCTGAGCTCGGTGGTTTTTCTCGCAGGTGTTTCATTACCCAACTAGATAACCCCTTCAGTTCAGAGCACATCAGTCCGTCATAACTTGGAACGGTCATTAAGCGACCGGTCGTTAAGCCAGGGCTGCCTGTAATGCCTTCTTCATCTCCTCTGCTGCCTGAGCCCTTGTTTTTTTTTTTTCCCCTTGCCCATTCAGGAGAGCAGCTTCTTTACCAGATCCCAAACAACAAGATCCTGACGACAAAGATCGGCCTCTTGATGAACCTCCGGGAATATGAACGGGTGATGAGGAAGGTCGGCCAGACAGCCAAGTAAGCCCCTCACTCGCTTAACCTTTCGGGTATCTCTCTCTTGAAAGGGTTCACGGCTAGTTTTCTCCTGGGAAGCCCACTGACCTCCATATCATTCATCCCAGAGTTCTCGGAGGTCAAAGGCGGTTTAGCAAGGGTGAAATGCTACCGGTTCGCACCGGTTTGGGGGAACCGATAGTGCTAAAAGCTACCGGTTTGGGCAAACTGGTAGTAAAAGAAACCCTACTGATCCGTCTGAATCGGTATTTCCGACAATCAGCTGTGCCGCATGATTTATATTCGCTAGAAAACAGAAAATCCAACTTTCTAGCTGATCTAAATCACGCGGCACAGCTGTTCCCCCCCCCACGCTATTCTACTTACTGTATTTTTTTGAAGTATAAGACACACTTTTTTTCCCCAAAAAAAGAGGGTGAAAAATCTGGGTGCATCTTATACTCCGAATGTAGCCCCGCCCAGTTTCTCAAACGGAAGTTTCAGAGGGTGAAGAAAGCATCAGAAACGAAGCATCAGGAAAGAAGCCGCCAAACAACTTCAGAAAAAAAGCCTCCAAACAGAGCTTCAGAAAAAAAGCCTCCAAACAGAGCTTCAGAAAAAAAGCCTCCAAACAGAGCTTCAGAAAAAAAGCCTCAGAGCTTCAGAGGCTTTTTTTCTGAAGCTCTGTTTCGGAGGCTTTCAGAGGCAGAAAAAAACGTTTTTTCTGAAATGGAGTTTCAGAAGTTTCAGAGGCAGGAAAAAAAAGCATAAAAAAAGCAAGGCACAGAACTCACAACCAAGGAACCTGTTGCTAAAATTCACCTCTGGAAACAGCTGATTGGGGGTATTCGGGGAGGCTGATCCACCTGCCAATCAGCTTTTTTCTTATTTTCCTTCCTCAAAACTAAGGTGCATCTTATACAAACCCGTAGCTTTTTTTTACTATTGGTAGTTTTTATCACTATCGATTCACCCGAACCGGCGCGAACCGGTAGCATTTCATCACTGGGCCCGATTCCGTTAACAACCAGGTTACTAACTTAACAACTGCCAGTGATTCACTTTAACAAGTGTTGTAAGAAAGGTTGCAAAGTGGGGCAAAACTCACTTAGCAACAGAAATGTTAGGCTCAATTGTGCTTGCAAATCGAGGACTGCCTGTACAAGGCTTGGTTGGCTTGGTTAAAATTTGGATGGGAGACCACCCAGAGACGTAGGCTAGAATTGAAAATCCTCCCGGTTGAAAAAAGCGATTTTGCATTCTTTTGGAACTGCCAAGAACATCGCCGTCCGACGTTCATTTCCAAACAGAAAAGCTTGAAAAACTTTTTAAAGTTCTATGCATGTTTCCCTAATGTCTGGTAGCCGGTGATGTATTGGCATGGCTGTTATTGACAGTGAACATAAAATAACTGAAACAATTTCAACTCAATAATCCACCCGGCGAGAATAAACAAGATTCCTAATGAAGGGCGAAACGTTGTATTGAAATTATGTCCAATTATGTCCTAAACATTATATTGAAATTATGTCCACCAGCAATGGATGGGAAATAATCAAGGAGAGAAACAACTTAGAATTAAGGAGAAATTTCCTGACAGTGAGAATAATGAACAACTTGCTTTCAGAAGTTGTAGGTGCTTCGTCACCGGAGAATTTTCAAAAGAGATTGGACAGTTATTTGTCTGGAATGCTATAGGTCCCTGCCAATTCTGTTATTCTGTTCTTTTTAATATATCAACGTTGTAGTTCAAAAGGTAAACAACGGCCTTCTTCCCTTTCTAAATGGTGAATCAGCCATTTTTGGGTTAGCTGAGCTGAGATTATACGCAGCTCTCAGCAGAAAACACAAAGCTGTCTCTCGCAAGCCGAAATTCGATTGAGAAAGAATGCTAGTCCATATGAAGGAGTCATGGGTATCCCTAGTGCGCATGACAGAAATGATGGCTGGCCTCTGGCAAGATTGATTAGGGCACTGGAGGTTAAAACATACGAAGAACGGTTGCTGGAACTGGGTATGTCTAGTTTAATGAAAAGGAGGACCAGGGGAGACAGGATAGCAGTGTTCCGATATCTCAGGGGCTGCCACAAAGAAGAGGGAGTTAAGCTATTCTCCAAAGCACCTGAAGGCAGGACGAGAAGCAATGGGTAGAAACTAATCAAGGAGAGAAGCAACCTAGAACTAAGGAGAGATTTCCCGACAGTGAGAACAATTAATCAGTGGAACAACTTGCCTCCAGAAGTTGTGAATGCTCCAACACTGGAAATTTTTAAGAAGAGATTGGATAACCATTTGTCTGAAGTGCTGTAGGGTTGCCTGCCTAAGCAGGGGGTTGGACTAGAAGACCTCCGAGGTCCCTTCCAGCTCTGTCATTCTATTCTATTCTATTCTATTCTATTCTATTCTATTCTATTCTATTCTATTCTATTCTATTCTATTCTATTCTATTCTATTCTATTCCTATTCCTATTCCTATTCCTATTCCTATTTCTATGAATTCTTTAAAACACATCTGTGTGTGAGCTTATTATTATTATTCAATTCCCCCCCCCCCCCCCGCTCTTCCTTTTCTCTCAGATTGTTAAAAATGGAAGATTTTTTCCCGGAGACTTTTCGTCTGGACACCAAAGACGAGAGAGAACTCTTCTTTGAAATATACAAAGGTGAACATCAAAGCAATGATTCTGTCCCCCCTTTTCAAGACCATTAATATATTTCGAACGGCGGGGTCTAACACGAAAAGACAGGGGCGGGTTGAGATTTTGGTATTCAAATATGCCAAGTTGAGCAAGTGACCTCATCTGCCTTGTGATGTCCTTTGCTTGATGATGTCACGATTCCTGTGATGTCACAGGCGTTCGTCACGGGTGGAAAGGTACAGCTGGCCCTGTTTTGCTCCCCACCTACAAGAATGTGAACTAACAGGTGGAAAGAATATACAGGTAGTTTTGACTTACAGCAGTTTGCTTAGTGACCGTCCAAAGTTACAACTGCGTTGAAAAAAAAGAGACTTTTACTCACTTAACGACCGTTGCAGCATCCCCATAGTCTCGTGATCAAAATTCAGCCAGCTTGGCCACTGGCTCGTATTTACGACGGTTGTGTGTCCCAGAGTCGTGTGGTCCACTTTGGTGTGATTTTTCTCACAAACAAAATTGACGGGGAAATTAACAAGCGGCGAGTCGCTTAAAACAACCGTGGCCAGAAAGGTCGTAAAATGGGGCAGAACTCACCGAACCGCTGTCTCGCTTAGCAACATAAATTTGGGGCTCTGTTAGTGGTCGTAAGGCGAGGATTACCTGTCTTTTGGATCGGTTTCTGCTCCAGAATGTGAAAAATTGAGTCGGTCAATAGATCTTTTGGGGTTGTAAGTGGCAAAAAAAAAAAAAACAACATCGTGCTTTGAAGTCATCGAAATCAGAAAAATCAAGAGACTGACCTCCTTTGATCCCTGCCAGGACTTCAGTGGTGTGGTTGCATCTGCCATCTTGACTTTTTTGACCACTCCTGGGAGACCTCTATACAAAGCTGCGTCTTCCCCTGCTGAATTTAATATCCAAAGAGCAACCTCATTGCTCTCTGACTAGGCTGGGTGGCTGCCCCTTTTCCCAGGGTGATCCTGCAAGGTTCTCGGGCTCTATAAACCAGGGACTAGCCGCTTTCTCCTTCTCCTTTCTCCGCAGAGCCTCACATTTGGATCTGCAAGCCCACCAGCTCCAACCAAGGCCGAGGCATCTTCCTCCTGAAAAGCCAAGCCGAGGTCCGAAGCTTGCAAACCAAACTCCAAAGCATGGAGGACGAGTCGACCTATAAGAAGCTCCCTTACAAACTGCCTCAGGCACGAATCGTCCAAAGGTAGAGAATCCGCCGTGCAGCCGCCCAGCTATCCAGCTCCCGGCTGGTGAGCGACATCGGAGCCCTTCTCGGACTTGAGCTCAAACCCCGAGCGGGGAGACGGGGGGGGGGGGGGATTCAGGCAGAGACACGACACAGTGCTCTCCCTGGGCATCCCAGCCCATCGGTGTGGGAAAGATGTCACCTTTATTTAGTTCACTTTATTGTCGTTGCACCTCGTACGACGAAATTAAATGCCATCTTCGGTGTACGTCATGCATAGGAAAACGCTAAAGAATAAAACAAAAACACACATCCTTCACGTTCTATACACGATTGAATTGAAAGCTCCTGTTATTGCATTAATATTGCACTATTCAGCAGAATTCAATGCTCTGGGATAGACGCTGTTTTTCAGCCTATTTGTCCTTGTTTTTATTGTCCTGTACCGGCTTCCAGATGGTAATAGTTCAAAAAAAAAAAAAAAAGGATGAGATGGATCTTTAAGAACGTTTTGAACTTTTTTAAGGCAGCGGGAGCTATCAAGCTCTTCCAGAGAGGGGAGGGGGCATCCCATGATCCTCTGGGCAATGACGTTGACCCCCTGGAGCGCCGTCCTATCTGCCACTGTGCAATTGACAAACCAGACAGGGGGGAATTAAGTTAAAACGGTGCAGCGGTAGAAGGCCACCAGCAGTTTTTCGTTCAGTTGTTGTTTCCTGAGGAGTCACAGGTCGTATAATCTCTGCTGGGCCCTTTTGACCAGGGCTGCAATGTGAGGCGTCTCTTTTTATGATAACACCCAGAAACTTCAAACTGGCCACTTGCTCCACTCGGTCTCCATCGATAAGCAAGGGCTGGATGTCTGATCTATTCCTTCTATAGTCCACTATAAGCTCCCTTGGCCTTATTGGTGTCAAGGACCAAGTTATTGCCTCCACACCACGAAAGCAACCGGTCCATCTCATCTCGATAGGCAGGCTCATCCCCCTCACCCCCAGTGGGATTCAGCCAGTTCGGGCCAGTTTGGGTGAATCCCCTCCCCACTCCTTCCAGGAGTCCCCATGCGCCCCATTTTCACTCCCAGGAGGCTGCAGGCAGGCATACTAGGCCCAAAATGGGGCACAGGGGGAAGGAGGCGCGCCCCACTCCATGGCCCGTTTTTGCTCCCGGGGTGTGTGTGTGTGTGCAGGAGGCCGAGCACTGCCTGTCACACCCCCTGGCCACGCCCACCATGGCCATGCCCACCCAGCCGGTCATTAGGGCAGAGAACCAGTTGTTAAATTATCTGAATCCCTCCGCTGGTCCCACCGCCATTGTATCATCTGCGAATTTAATAACAGCATTTCCGGCGTGAGTGGGGAGAGAAAAGCGGGAGATTACGAAAGATCATTTCCGTCTGAGAAGTTTGAAGGAGGGCTTCAAAGAGGCCGACGGGCCGCCTTGTGCGAATTGAATGCGGCAGGAGCAGCTGCCTCGAACCCTTTTGGATTCAGGAGCTATTTTGGATTCCAGAGAAAGCCTTTTTTTAAAATGGTTATTTATAGCTTTCAGAAGGGATGTTCAGAGTTGCATTGGAGAGAGGGATGACGGGGGAAAAAAAAAAGGCCACAAATCTTTTGGCGTCGCTGGTGTGGAAAAATACAAATTACACCCTGTGGAAAAGCCACACGGGGACCCTGAACCCAACCGGTGGGGCTTCCGGCACCAAGAACAGCCCCATGGGAGTTGTAGTCCTGCACAATCCGGAGCGTTAAGTGCCCAGGTGACTTAGAGGCACCTGTTTTGTTTTCAGCCAGCTCACCTGCCCTTCCTTCGCCCTCAGGTACATCGACCGTCCGCTGCTGCTGGAGGGGAAAAAATTTGACGTCCGCTCTTATCTGCTGATCGCCTGCACGGTGCCGTACATGGTCTTTTTCGGCCACGGTTACGTCCGCCTCACCTGCCTCAACTACGACCCCAAATCCAATGATCTCACTTCTCATCTGACCAACCAGGTGGGAATTGCCTTGGACCGAACCGGGGAATCCCACCATTTTAGAACAGAACAGAACAGAACAGAACAGAACAGAACAGAAGAGAACGTAGAATACAATGGAACAGAATGTAGAATAGGAATGGAATGGAATGGAATGGAATGGAATGGGAATAGGAATAGGAATAGAATTAAAATAGAATAAGGAAAAAATGGGATGGGATGGGATGGGATGGGATGGGATGGGATGGGATGGGATGGGATGGAATGGAATGGAATAGAATAGAATAGAATAGAATAGAATAGAATAGAATAGAATAGA
>WNWU01000078.1:2973203-2988590 GCA_012654045.1 Ptyas mucosa
CCTCCCTCTATCTATCTATCTATCTATCTATCTATCTATCTATCTATTTATCTCTATCATCTCTCTCTCTTCCCCCTCTCAATCTCTCCCTCAATCCACCCCCCACCCACCTATCTATCTATCTATCTATCTATCTATCTATCTATCTATCTATCTACTCAATCTCTCTCTTTTTTGCAAAAGCTGAGATTTTAAATCATCTTCATTTAACTCAAGTTAAATAGTTAATAAGTTTAAATGCAGCTAGTTGAAGAACTATCCATCCATCCACCCACCCATCTATCTATCTATCTATCTATCTATCTATCTATCTATCTATCTATCTCTATCATCTATCTTTCTCTTCCCCCTCTCAATCTCTCCCTCAATCCACCCACCCACCCACCTATCTATCTATCTATCTATCTATCTACTCAATCTCTCTCTCTGTTTTTTGCAAAAGCTGAGATTTTAAATCATCTTCATTTAACTCAAGTTAAATAGTTAATAAATTTAAATGCAGCTAGTTGAAGAACTATCCATCCATCCATCCATCCACCCACCCACCCTCCATCCATCCATCCATCCATCCATCCATCTATCTATCTATCATCTATCTCTTTTCCCCCTCTCAATCTCTCCCTCAATCCACCCACCCACCCACCTATCTATCTATCTATCTATCTATCTATCTATCTATCTATCTACTCAATCTCTCTCTCTGTTTTTTGCAAAAGCTGAGATTTTAAATCATCTTCATTTAACTCAAGTTAAATAGTTAATAAGATTAAATGCAGCTAGTTGAACTCTCTCTCTCTCACTATCTATCTATCTATCTTTCCATCTATATCTATATCATATCATCTCTCTCTCTCTCTCTCTCTCTCTCTCTCTCTCTCTCTCTCTATATATATATATATATATATATATATATATATATATATATATCTTCCCCCTTCTCTCAATCTCTCTCTCTTTTTTGCAAGAGCTGACATTTTAAATCACCTTCCCCCAGCTTATCATTCCTTGCTTTCTAGCCTGTTAGCCAAACTCTCCCCAGGAAGCCTCAAAAAAAAAAAAAAAAAACCCCACAGCATTTGAAATTCATGTAATTTTATCAAATGTCCAGGCAGAGACCCAAAGTAAATAGAACCCTCTTTCTTGCTGTGTTGTGGCTCCTCCGCCTGGAATCAAGGAACGGAAGCAAAATAAGAGAAAGGGAAAATCATTTTCTTTTTAAGCCAGCAAGCGAAGCGATGCTCAGGCCATATGCACAAATGAATGGATAGCAGAAAAGGGGGGAAAACCGCGGAGTCTATTTAGGCCTGAGCCTTGATCTCAACAGCCCACCTGAGCTCACCTATCCAAGCCATGTTTTCATACTGCCCAGTCTTGGGAATGCTTTTTTTTTTTTTTTAATTTCTCCCTCGCTCAACTCTCAGTACGTGCAGAAGAAGAGTCCTATCTACACCCACGTCAAGGAGGAGACCGTATGGCTGATGGAGCGCTTCAACAACTACGTCAACGAGAAGTTCAGACAAGCCAAAGGACTCCCTAGAGACTGGGTCTTAAACAGCTTTACCGTACGTTTGTCGTTTAATTAAATCCATCCTTACTTTTTCTTTTTCCCCCCTTTGGGCTGCTTGCTAGGTCAGTAGCGAGAGAGGCGATGTCCTTGACATAGCACGCAAGGAAAGGTGGCTGGGAAGGGAAGAGGAAAAAGGCAGATGCATCCGTTCTTTCCTAGAATGCCTAATGGGACGAGAGCTTAGTTTAGGTAGGTAGAATTAGGAAGGAAATCAGACTAAATAGAAGATCTAGAAAGGATTATTTCCTGAGAGAGTCAACAGAAGATTGCCGCAGGCTGAACTTGTCTGGCCTAATAATAATAATTTTATTGTCATTGTACGTGTATACACAGTATACCCATACAACGAAATTCACGTAACACCCAAAGACCAGGTCCAACACACATAAACAATCCCCAACCACACTCCCACCCACCGCAATTCTCCACCCCTAAACCACCCAAACATCCACACAACAGACCAAGAAATGCTGTCCAACAGCTGACTGATGGTGGCCCTTCAGTTCATCGTCGAGTGCCATTATAGCTCTGGGATAAAAGCTATTCGGAAGACGTGTGGTCCGAGTTTTAATTGTTCTGTATCTTCTGCCAGAAGGCAACAGTCCAAAAAAGATGGTAAGCAGATTGTAAGAATCTGAGAATCTCATACTTGAAAAGTAGACCACCAGAAAAGGCCAGATCTGTAAACTAGACTGTGAAAGGAAAAAAAAATAATAATAATTTAGGGGCAGGGGTGGGATTGAAAAATGTTAGCAAACATTTCTCTGCCCGGTTGCTCGGTGGGTGTGGCCATGGTGGGCGTGGTCCAGTTGGCTTCCTGCACCACGGCGGGGGGGGGGCATTTTTGCCCTCCCCAGGCTCTGGAGATTTTCCTTGGGGAGGGCGAAAATGGCCTCCCCCAAGCTCCAGAGGCCCTCCAGAGGCCGGAAATGCGCCCGTTTCCAGAACATCTGGGATGCCTGTTTTTCGCCCTCCCTGAGCCTCCGCATGGCCCCTGCATCTACCTCACATCCAAAACCGGCCGCGTGGAGACTCCTGAGAGAGGCGGGGCAGGGTGGGCGGGGCCAGCCAGGCCTTGGAACAACCGGTTCGGCGAACCAGATTAAAATCAGCATCCAATTCTCCCGAACCGGCTGAATCCCGCCCATGCTTAAGAATGGGGGAGATAAAATCACTCCCAGATTTTTCACCCTTTACCTTTAGCAATGTATTTGCCGCTAAAGAGGTCTTGGATATTATGTTTTCTTCAAAAAGGGGGGCTCTGTTTTTTGGGGAGACCACCCCCTCCAATATTTGCCTCCTATGCTTTGCAGAAGAGAATGAAAGAAATCATGTTACAGTGTTTTCTCTCCGTCAAATCCAAGCTGGAATGCAAACTGGGCTTCTTTGATCTCATCGGCTGCGACTTCCTGATTGATGAAGATTTTAAGGTACCCGTCTGCGATCTGGGGAAGGGAAGAGCCCCCCACCCTCCCATCCCTTCCCTGACAATTTCTCTACACCTTCAAATATATAAAACTGAAAATTGTATTAGCTAGATTTTATCTCCCAGGTGGTTAATTAATCGCTTTGCAAGCTCCCCGGAGAGTCGATCCATCTCTTTTACAGTCCCTCTTTCCCCCCACTCCCTATTAGCAATCGTAGATCTCCTTGTTATTCTGGATTAATTGCCACCGATGATAAAGCGCCATTTAATTTTAGCCGAGTTGCAAACTCATTACATTTTGTGGGTAAAGGTGTCTGCTTGCGTTGCATCCACCCACCTCCCCCTGGTTGTGGCTTTTGCGTGTGGTGCAAATCCAGGAAAATACGTCCATTCTGTGACCAGCTTAAGTTGGTCCTACGGGGACATTTTGGGGGACGAAGGATGGGGGTTTCCCAAAGACACCACCTGTTTCCGCAAAGATCATCATCTCACTTTTTTTCCCCCCTTCCCACTTTAACCTCTTGCTAGTCAAAGGAACAAACTTTGCAGAAAACCGGAGTGGAATTCCAGCGTCACCCAGTGGCAAAAACACAAAATATTTTCAGGGGAGATTTAAAAGCTGGAAGATTCAAACCGGCTGTAAAAATACAAATTGCTTTATTTTATATAAGAAATGGGGAATATTTGAATTTGATAGAGTGGAGAGGATCTAGTAGTCTCTGAGATATTCAGCCTAGCTACAGTACAACTTTGTTATTCAATACTGGAATAAAACATGAATTTGTGGCTCTCGGGTGTCTTGCGAAGCCAGCCAGAGCATATGGCTCAGCAATAGGGGTGATGCAAATGTGGATTGACAATTGTGTGAACAGTCCCCATGTTGGAAGCTGTAGGAGGGCAAGGCAGGGGTGAAATTCAGCAGGTTCTGGAGAACCGGTAGCGGAAATTTTGAGTAGTTCGGTGAACCGGCAAATACCACCTTTGGCTGGCCCCAGAGTGGGGTGGGAATGGGGATTTTGCAATATCCTTCCCCCAGGAGTGGGGAGGTAATGGGGATTTTGCAGTATCCTTCCCCCTGGAGTGGGGAGGGAATAGGGATTTTGCAGTATCCTTCCTCTGGAGTGGGGAGGGAATGGAGATTTTGCAATATCCTTCCCCCAGGAGTGGGGAGGGAATGGGGATTTTGCAGTATCCTTCCCCCTGGAGTGGGGCGGGAATGGAGATTTTGCAGTATCCTTCCTCTGGAGTGGGGAGGGAATGGAGATTTTGCAGTATCCTTCCTCTGGAGTGGGGCGGGAATGGAAATTGTGCAATATCCTTCCCCCAGGAGTGTGGAGGAAATGGGGATTTTGCAGTATCCTTCCTCTGGAGTGGGGAGGGAATGGAGATTTTGTAGTATCCTTCCCCTGTCACACCCACCAAGCCACACCACGCCCAGCAAGCCACGCCCACAAAATCGGTAGTAATAAAATTTGAATTTCACCACTGGGACAAGGGGCTTGGCCAAAAGTAGAGATACACCCCCCCCTCCCCCATGGAAACAAATTGGACAAGGAAAGGGAAAAGTATATAATCACGATTCTGGTTTTAAAATACGTTGGTGGTTGGTTTGTTTTTTAACTCAGCCTGTTTTTTTTTTATTTTTCCTTTTAGAATTATTTCTCTGAGCATGTGCGATATTTAATCTGGACTTGAGAAGTAATTTTGGGGGGCCCAAAAGAACAAAGCCAAGCCAAAGAAAATGTATTTAGTTACAAGCTTCTGCTCTGACTGGATGGTCAGAGTTTCCCCACCATCCAGTCAGAGCTGAAGAAGTTTCTTGGATAAGAGGCGAAATGTCTTCATAGAAAATACCAGAAAGTCCAGTTGTCTCTTGAAAAAAGCACCTTTGAATCTCCCTAGACATAACCAGTGTTACCTTCACAGGTGTGGCTCTTGGAAATGAACGCCAACCCTGCATTGCACAGCAACTGCACAGCCTTGAGGACCGTGATTCCCACGGTGGTGAATGAGACGCTGGGTAAGTTGCGAGAGTGGCGGTGGGTGGTGGTGAAAAACCCTAATACGGGTAAGTCCTCCACTTACGATCACAATCGAGTCCAAAATTTCCTTCGCTAAGCGAGACAGTCGTTAACTGAGTTTGGCCCCATTTCACGACCTCTTCTTGCCACCGTTCTTAAGTGAATCGCTGTGGTGGTTAAGTCAGCAACGCGGTTGTTAAGGGAATCCGGCTTCCCCGTTGACCTTGCTCGTCGGAAGGTCGCAAAAGAGGGAATCGCGCGATCCTGGGACTGTGCGACCAGTTGCCGAGCGTCCACACTTTGATCACGTGACCCCGAGGATGCTGCAACGGTCGTAAGTGTGAGAAAGGGTCATAAATCCTTTCTTTCATTGCCATTGTAACTTCAAACGGTCCCTAAATGAGTTGTTGTAAGTCGAGGACTATCTGCAGGTGGTCTCTCTATCTTGACCTTACACAAACATATTTAAGCATATCTTTCAGCAAATAAGTTAAGTCTCAATGCGGTGAGGGAATTCTGGGAGTTGAAGTCCCTGTATCTTAAAGTTGCCAAACACTAGATTAGAGTCTTTGCAAGCCATTTTAGGCCAGTGCCGACTCTCTTTGCTCCAATCTTCTCCCTTTTAGGCCACCTCGGTTGAGTTTTCTTTGGATTCCCCCCCATCCCTGGCAAGACTGAGCCCAGTTAGTCAACTGTCCAGTTAGCGAACCCCAAACAAGGAAACGCTCTTGAGAGAATTGAATTCCCAAAAGTAAAACTTTATTGGATACACCATGTGGGTACTGAAGAATCGAAAGCAGCTCTGGTTTCCCGCGCAAATGCTTGCCCTGTTAAACGATCCTTTCTCCTTCTCCCCACCCCTGGTTGATCTAATCTGCATCCAGTTTTGGTCGCCACGATGTAAAAAAGTTGTTGAGGCTCAGGAAAGAGTGCAGAGAAGAGCCACAAAGGTGATTTATAGGGAACTGGAGGCTAAAACATATGAAGAACGGTTGCAGGAACTGGGTATGTCTAATTTAATGATAAGAAGGACCAGGGGAGACACGATAGCAGTGTTCCAATATCTCAGGGGCTGCCCCAAAGAAGAGGGAGTCAAGCTATTCTCCAAAGCACCTGAGGGCAGGACAAGAAGCAATGGATGGAAACTAATCAAGGAGAGAAGCAACCTAGAACTAAGGAGAAATTTCCTGACAGTTAGAACAATTAATCAATGGAACTACTTGCCTCCAGAAATTGTGAATCCTCCAACACTGGAAGCTTTTAAGAAGAGATTGGATAACCCTTTGTCTGAAGTGGTGTAGGGTTTCCTGCCTAAGCAGGGGGTTGGACTAGGAGACCTCCAAGGTCCCTTCCAACTCTGTTATTCTATTCTAAATTGCCCAATTATGAGAAATTATGAGAGATTTTGTTATGAGAAGGATCCATCTCTTCTCGAGCATGATCTCCGCATACATTCTCCACATTCCTTTTCCCTCCCACTCCCCCAGTGCCTTGGTAAGTCAAAAAGCATTAGATTGGAAAGAAGCGAAGCAAAGGTTCGATCTTGACACCACCCCCTCTTGATTTCCTTCCTTGCCGCTTTCAGATCTGACCATCGAGATCTTCACCAAGGCTCAGAAGACCCAAAGCATCCTCCCTCTGGAATCCCTCTGCCATTTCGTCCTCCTCTACAACGGGACGGCATCCAACAACGGGCTCCCACAGACAGCCAAGAGCAAAACATCTCTCTGTTCCTTAAAGATCCCCCGGATAAGCCTTGAGAAAGCCACCAGCAGCAGCAACCCCGGGCTGCCCAACCTTCCGCCGGACAAACAGCTGCCCCCCAAAATCCCCGAGAAGGTGCCGAAGGCGGACAGCAGAGGAGACAGCAAGGGAGAGTCCTCTGGCGCTCCTGAGGGTCTGGCTGTGGCCCCCAGCAAAGGCGTCCGGCGAGACCCACTCCCCATGCCTCAGATCCAGATCTCCATCGTCCCCAGCCTGACCTGCTGTCCTTCTGTCAAAGCCATCCTTCGGGGACATCATGTCTGCACCAGTGGCAACCAGTACATCATCAAACCCGTTCTGGCCACCCCGGACAAGGCCGAGGGCCCCGAGGATCAAGCCAAGTTCCTCAACCTGCCCCGCGGGAACTCCAAAGATAAGTCCTACACAACCTGGTTCCAGCAAACCTTTGGGACCAAGGTGCCACCGGCCAGCGACAACAGCGGCGCGGAGAATGCCTTGACCAGCTCGCAGATGCTCTCCCTCCATCTTCAATCTAACTTGCCGCCCAACGGCCTACTTCTTCCGGAATTCCCCAAGTCCACCCCACTCGTGGTCAAGAGGCCACCGGCGGCCGAGAGCAAGTCCAGGGCCGTAGCTGTCAGCTCCAGTTGCCGGGAATCTCTCCCAGAGGAGAAAAAGACCTCCCACCGGGGCTCTTAAAACGCTGGACGCTGGTGTATTTCCAAAGTCCTCATGCTCTTTTTCCTATAAAGGACAAAACCAAGGAAGAAAAAGAAGACCAGAGAAACACCCTTCTTTCTGATGTGTTCCAGCATCTTTCTTGGCACGGGGGTGGGTGGGCACGGCGTCTGTGTTTTATCTCTCCGGGTCTCTTAAATATTTCTCAGAAAAACCACAGGGCGAAATACTGTATTTGCTAAAAGCCAATAGCTATTTTTTTTTTAATCTTTTGAGACTCGGAGAGCTTTCTGGGTTCTGCTTTAGCATTATTCTCCCCCCCCCCCCAAAGACTTATGACCACACAAATGGGCTGGACTACAATTTCCATCCTCCCAAGGTAGTGCAAAATAATGGGTGGTGTAAGGCCCTGCCTCTCCTCCTTTCCCAAGAAAGTATTAGACTCTTGAAATGTAGTAGTTCAAAAGGAACTTTTTATTGAGAAGAAGTGATAGCAGGACAAAGGCAAAGCAGACTCTAAATTCCCTCCCAAGCTATACAGTTAGCAATAGGACTTTAGAACCCCTTCCTCCAGTCCGATGCGGATTCAGCCAATCCACAGGCGTGAAGATGTTATCGTAATGGCCGTCCTGAGAAACAGATAAGGAGCCGTTCCCAGGGTCGTTTTCCGCTTCCAGCAAACTGAAACAATCCACATGGCCCTCCCTCCTTTACATTCCAAAAAAGGTGAGAATACTGCACGGCGCTTAGGTGCCAGGATAGAAGTTATAAAATACAGCTTGTCCCCACGCTCCCCCACTCCTTCCATTTGAATGACGGTATCACGTTAGGGTGGTTTCAAAGATTTGATTGGACTAGATGATCTCTCCGGAGCCCCTTCCAAGTCTCCGGTTCTGGATTTGAGACATTCCAAAGGTACCAGATTGAGGACTTTTGGTAAATGAGGAGGATGCGTTACGAGGAAATCACGTCGCACACCGAGACCATTATGGATGAATAATACACAGCCCGTAATAATAATAATAATAATAATAATAATAATAATAATAATAATAATATACTGCATCCTAAACTGGGGTCAAAATGCCCAGAATCCAGTTTATTTCAGTAGGCCTTTTGCCCATCCCATGGCCACAACCGTGTGCTTCATTAAGTGGGTCGAAAGACCAGCATGTGGGATGACCCACCAACAGGACAAACGTCGTCTTCTGATTCTTGGCTGTTTTCTTTCCGTGCTACTGACAAGGTGGCTTCCATTTTTCTGCCTCATTGGGTTCCTCCATCCACCCTTCCCAATGCTTTATCCAGGGTTCAGTATGCTCCCGGCGTACTCCCTTATGTGCTAGGTACTATTCCAGGATGCCCTGGCAGAGGCCCACGGCGTGCACACAGCCGTCGATTCTAGTCCTCCCTCCCAATCCTTGCAGGATCGTGGCACCCTCTTCCTTGCCTCGCCGCCTGTTCCCCCGTGGAATCTGACTTTGCAAATCAGCAGAGACTCCAGTTTGCAAAGGGTTGCGCCGTGAAGGCAGCCAAGAGTTCCAACTCCTGCGTGGGAAAATGAGCTTTCCATGAAATTTGGCCTCCCACTAAAGAATCTTTGGTGGTTACTCTAGCTCACACATCACCTGTAGAATTCTCTACACCGGGGGTCGGCAAGCTTAAACACTCAAAGAGCCACAAAGGTCCTAATCGGAAGCCCCCGTTCAATTCTGAAGCCGACCGAAAGTCCAGTTCCCCCATCATAGTCTCCTCCTAGTACGGCGTCCTTTTTTCCCTCTACCTGTCCTAACTGAAAGCCCTATCAATTGTGGAGCCGACCAGCAACAGGGAGCCGCAGCAGAGGGATGAAAGAGCCACATGCGGCTCCAGAGCCACGGGTTGCCGACCCCTGCTCTACACCATCAATGAGTATCTTTGGTGGAGGGATGAAGTAAGCAGCTACGGCCATCAAGAGGTCGTTGAACCTTGGACCGCCTTCCTCCTTGTGAGCTGATAGGAGTTACAAGTCACCATTTTGACGGTAAGGCGCTCCCAGTCTCCCCTAATTTTTATCACACCCATGGCAATAACCCATTGGGTGCGGCGATTTTAATAAACGACAAAACACCAAAGAACCCCTTTGCGGTGCTTAAATCCTGAGGGATTTGGGATTGACGCAAATTACGCTCCTTACTCATAGAAGGCCACCATTCTCCTACAAAGCTAAGAAATTCGGAAACGGAATGATTTGCCTCTACAAATCACCCTGTTTCTCTCTTCGCCACTCCAAAGGAGAGCAAAACAAGGCTTCACAAATCAAGGTCCCCCCCCACCCCCAAAAAAATCAAAGCTCTGCCTTCTTTTTTTAATCTTATGGTTTATTTGAGAAGTAGGATTTTCGGTGGTGGTATTCAGCCGGCGGTGGACAAATACGGACGAATCGGTAGTAGCGACCTGCGGGTGGTCGCAGGTCGCCACTACCCACCTGCCACGGCACCATGCCGTCCTATTTAGCCACGTTTTCTAAGCCGTGTGCATGCGAGCAAAGCACATGCACAGACAGCTGACATTTTCAGTGCACGGCGAACCGGTGGTAACATGTGTGAAATCCACCTCTGAGGATCTTGCTTTGTACCAGGGGTGGCTCTGCAAAGCTTCGGAAGCTTGGATTTCCTTTGGTGCAGGGTGACAAAAAACCCACCAACAAACAGGCCAAAATGGAAGGGGTATTTGTGTGTGTGTGTGTGTGTGTGTGTGTGTGTGTGTGTGTGTGTGAAAATGCAACCCATCTCAAGAAATGTGTTGGAGCAAAAAAAAAAAATGTGTTCAGGAAAGCTGATTAATTCACTTTTCTGGGACTTCCGAGCTGTCTTGTTTAACTTTCTTAGAAAGGAAACTGGGACGTGAAATATCGGTGCTATCGAAAAGTGCCCCAGGGAGTGGGGAGGTTTTGTGGGAATATATTATCTGGTAAAACGATGAGATAATCCAGCTGGGGAAAAAACAAAAACAAGAATAAAATCCAGACACCCTTTTAATTTAGCCTTCAACTCATCAGATTCTTCCCTATTCTGTGACTCCAACTCTTGCCTCAAGTCTGGGGATCGATATTTTGTTTAGGTTTTTTTATTCAAATCCTAAATCAGCAGATCTATTCTGAAACGGGAAAAAAAAAATCAATGTTCTCATCTCTGAAAACAAGGACTGGTTTAGGGCTCACTTGTGACTCAGGTGTATAATTTTCTCTACGGGGCCAAAATGTCCACGGAGACCTTCTCCAACCTCACAACTGATAATGGAGTCAGCCTGGATCAAAGCTTCTTAAAAGCAACCGTTCATTTTCATCCATCACCTGGATCTGGAGACGAGATTTATGTCCCTGAGAGGTAAGCTATGATACTGGGTACGTACGCTCATATGCCGACTAGCCTGAGCTTTTAGTGGACCAGTGATGCCGATGAGAAGTTTTCTCCTAATACCTTCCCACCACATTCTTCCTCTGGGAACTGGCAGCTGAAGGTATCTTCTTGGTCCAGTTGAGTTCCTGGCAGGTCCAGAGGATGAACGGATTTGGGTTCTGTAAGAGAGAGACACATCAAAAATAATGTAGAATGAGATCGCTGGTGGGATCTACCTTCTGAATCCCAATCATGAAAATGCAAGGAGCCACTGGAACCCTCAGATTCAACTTCAAGGACTCCGTAGCTAACCAAGGATCCATTTTCTTTCTTCTGGATTGGGACACATCTTCAACTGTAGCATCTCCACATATAGCAAGGAGTCACCTGTCAGGGTTCCGACAGATGCCCTAATTAAATCATGAGCCTCAAGCCAAGCTTCAAAAGAAATCCAGTTATTTATTAGGAGCTTCATGTCGGCACATTTCAAGTGAAGCCAAATCTGACCCCACGTAATTTACGGCCGAGACATGATCCTGTTTCCCCCCCTCCCCCTAGGATGTGTCATCAGTCACATTCGCCAATGGAGCAATTTTGCAGGTTGTCCAGATCACTCCCCTCCAGCCGCTGTGGGTAACCCTGGAGACAGCCTTGAGAGAGTTATGTCTGGAATGTGCTTTTGTTTTTGGCTGCTGTGCTGCTTCGCCGTTTTCCCATCCCCCTTGCCTATGGCAACTCGAGAGCAGGCCAGGGATGCTTTGCGAGTTGACATCACCATTATAACCTTCTCAACCTTAATGTCCTCCAAACTTACTGTACTGCGATTCCCACCAACATCTGGACTGCGTGACATTCAGGGGTGGACAAACCAAAGCCCTTCAGATGTGGCAGAACTAATTCTCAGAAGGGCCAGCCACCATGTCTGAGGCTAGATGTTCAGTTCTAGAACGTCTACAGAAGGGAGGTCCTGTCTGTAGCCCAGCTGAGGGAAGAAATGATTTAAAGTCAGTTATGGAATCTCCCAACCGAGGAAATAAGATTCTCCTGAATCTTACTGGCTTCCAGAATCTTGGAAAGTGGCTATAGCCTCACAGATCAACATTCCCTGATGTTCTGAACTTCCTTCAAACCATCTCTTGGTTAATGGGGAAGATGGCGATCCCTGGTGTGATGCCACCAGGAGGTCCATGTCTTCTTCTACAATGTTTTGGAAACTTCCGTTCTTCTTCCCCACCCAGACAAATCCCATATCACTAAAGATTGGATGTTGGCAGGAATTGGAGAGTTTAGATTTTTTTTTCAGGAACAACATAATATTCCTTGGGGAGGATTCACCCTACAGAGGCAGGAAGCCAAGAGCGGGTGGAGCTCAAGGTAAGAAGTAGGAGGGGCCAGGCTTTGGAAGTGGATGGGACCAAAGGCAAACAACGGGAAGACAGGAGAAATTATGGGATGTCCCGAAGAACGGGGGAGGAAAGGGACGTGAGCGGGAGAACTCGTCCAGAAGATGCTGAGATCTTACCTTCCGCCATGCAGAGTTTTGCCCTGTGTTTGATTAGGAAGGCGATCAGGCAAAAGGCCATGATGGTGAGCATCAGAACACTAGCTGCTGTCAAGACGATCACAAAGGTTAGGAATCCTTCTGCTGGGATCCAGTGGATCGGGTTCTCTGTGGAAGACGTACGGAAGAAGGAAAACGACTTAGGTTTTCTCAAAAGCTCTTCCCGTGACTCGCACAGCCGATGGCAAGATGTCGGAAGGAGAGAAGGAATGCTGGCTTCTCCAGGAGGTAGGGACCCATCATGGTTTGTTAATAAGATCCCTTCCAAAGGGCATGGGTCACACGATTGGTGGCTTAAATAAGAAAAGTTGAGTATCGAATCCCGGAGTTGACAGCTTGTGAGAACTGTGAACAGACACAAACACACATCCCTGCACACATACACAGTCGTCCTCGGCAGAGCCAGCATTCAACACTGAGGCCTCACCAACACTAACATAGCTTCATCCAACCGATTAGGGCCGTTCTCAAAGAGCGAAGGAAAGTTAGACCGGGTTAGTGGTTGAATGGGACACCACTAAGAGATCCCACTGAGTTGCGAGATCAACAAGGCATCCCGCAAACTATCCAGCTGACGTCCCAGGGGTTGAACTGTATATAACGGGGTCTCTAACTTTGGCAACTTTAAGCCTGGCGGACTTCAACTCCCAGAATTCCCCAGCCAGCAAAGCTTTGCTGGCTGGGGAATTCTGGGAGTTGGAGTCCACCAGGCTTAATTTTGCCACGGTTGGAGACCCTTGGTATAATATACGTAGGCACATAGAAAGATTTCGTTGGGCTGCCGTTTGCATTAGGAAGACTGCAATTATTATCAACGAAATCAGAGAGGGCCACAGCCCAATGTGCCAGGTAATCATTACATATGTTTTGCACATATTTTGAAAGATGAAATGGCCCTGTTCCTAGACTAGAGGGTCTCTAAGGTCCCATTTCCCCTATGATTCCATAGTGGGGATTCCGTCTTGACGGCTCGGCGTTTTAAGTCACAAACAGCCCAGGCTCTGCCCTGTCTCATTGCTAAACCTGTATGTTCCGTAAACCCGGCCACCACAGCCGGCAAACCACGATTGTTAGCTTGCGGCGAAGCATCCCAAATCCGAGTGCCACGTCGAAATTTGTTTGTGCGAAGGACGCGGCGTCAGTTTTCAGATACGCAGGCTGGCAAATATTTCCACCCTAATCAGCTTCTGGTTCTCCTGATCCTCTCTCTTCACCCAAATACTTTCAAATAAATCCCCCTCCACTGATATTTCTATAAAGGCAGAGAAACTCTGCTCAAAAACAGACCAGGTTCCCCATGGACGGCGGTCGATTTTAGCCCACACACAACATTGTGAGTTTTATTTCCCGGCTCGACAATCCACAGGCCGATTTCCAGGCAGCTAGGAAGAAAAAAAAAAGCAAGAATTAACGACGGGGACCTATCCAGCATCGCTAGGATCGCAGAGGCCACATTGAAACTATTCATGCATTAAAAAAAACAAAAACATTCACCCTAATGTTTAATGATTCCAAGAGCCTTGGATAGTACAGTGGTCTAATGCACCCTGTTATTAACACCAGCTGCCTGCAATTATTGCAGGTTCGAATCTCACCAAGGCTCAAGGTTGACTCAGCCTTCCATCCTTTCTAAGGTAGGTAAATTGAGGACCCAGTTTGTGGGGGCAATAAGCTGACTTTGTATAAATATACAAAAGTATGAAGGCGATTGCTTAGCGCATTGTAAGCCGCCCTGAGTCTCTGGAGAAGGGCGGCATATAAATCAAATTAAAAAAAAAAAAGTTCAGCTAACCAGATCCAGCATGCCAATGCCTCTCCTTAAAAATTGTTCCTTAATAATAATCAACCCTCTCAGCTGTACTACCCCTGAACATGGAGGTTCCGCTACTTAAAATTAAACTAAAAAAAAATTAAAGTAGAAAAATGAAGGACTTCGCTTTTGCATTTGGCTGCAGGCTGAAAGAAAGTCTGCAAAGCAGGAAGGAGGATCAAAGCAAAGCAAGAATGCCAGTTCAGCTCCAGGTGTGGGCGGAGCCTCTCTAAGCCCCACCCCCTACTTTGCCATTTATTTATCAAATTTATAAGCCCCCCCCCCAAACTCCCAAGAATTGACTCTGGCTGGCATACCCCAATCTAATAAAACAACCAACTGCATAAAAACTACATAAACATAATAAAAACATAGCATAAAAAAGTCACAAGGTACAGTTAAAAATTAAACTATACTCAGAGAGAGCGATCCTATCAACCGCAATAGTGCAGTATCTTGGAATGCCACTGGTTCCCTGAGACGCTCACCCACCCCGGCCTATATATGATATTAATCCCATATTTTTTCCACCGTTCCCCTTTGATTTTTTTTTTTTAATTGGTCCCTTTCGACAGAATCGTGCCATCGTCCTAGTCCTCTTGAGGTCTCTCGGAGATGTTTTGCTAGGAAGCTCTGCAGGAAGCTGAGACCACTCAGTTCTGCACACCCCACCCGCCTTTCCTGCAGGGTAGGCCAGCTTGGCAACCCAACGGTACGAGATTGAAGCTTACTCAGTCCAAGGGCTACAACAACTGCCGTAGGCTTCGGAGTACGTCCCGTTAGGACATTCTTTGCAGGAATATCGGTACTCGATTGTGCCTGCGAGAGAGAAGCAAGATGGGGGTGTGGATGTAAAATTATATATATATATATATATATATGTATGTATGTATGTATGTATGTGTATGTATATGTATATGTGTGTGTGTGTGTATACGTACACAGTTTATACATTTTCATTTAACATACATAAGAGATATGTTCATTTAATATTAATAATAATATAAGATATTAACAATATTCATTTAACATATATAGGAAATAACATACATAACATACTAAGAGCATATGCACGAAAGATAAATTCCTTATGTGTCCAATCACACTTGGCCAATAAAGAATTCCATTCCATTCCATTCCATTCCATTCCATATTTCCTTTTCTATTCTATTCTATTCCTATTCCTATTCCTATTCCTATTCCTATTCCTATTCCTATT
>WNWU01000078.1:2999969-3015807 GCA_012654045.1 Ptyas mucosa
AAGCCTCCAAACAGAGCTTCAGAAAAAAAGCCTCCAAACAGAGCTTCAGAAAAAAAGCCTCCAAACAGAGCTTCAGAGGTTTTTTTTCTGAAACTCTGTTTCGGAGGCTTTCAGCGGCAGGAAAAGAAGTTTTTGCTGAAAGAGAGTTTCAGAAATTTCAAGGGCAGAAAAAAAGGGGGGAAAAAAGCAAGGCACAGAGCTCACAACCAAGGAACCTGTTGCTAAAATTCACCTCTGGGAACAGCTGATTGGGGGTATTCTGGGAGCCCAATCCACCTGCCAATTAGCTTTTTTCTTGCTTTCCTCCCCAAAAACTAAGGTGCGTCTTATACTCCGGTGCGTCTTATATCCCGAAAAATACAGTAGTTTATAATATAAAATACAAAAAAGAAAAGAGTAGGAAAAATAGGGGAGGGAGAAAGAAAGAAAAGGCTGTTTCCTGCCCCTTGGGGGCAGCAGAATAAGATAATAACATCAAACCTCAACTTTTCCACTTTTACATAATTGTACTGTATTTTTCCCCCCCTTTAACCAAAGCGGTCCGTTTAGCCATTTTTGCTAACTCCATCAACTTTTGCAGCTGACGTTCGTTGGAAATGCAAATGCAAAGAAGGGACTTTTTAATCGTCTGACAAAGCAAAGAAATATCGGAGTAGGAGTCACATCCTGATACAGAAAATTCTCAAAGTGAATATAAAGATAAAACCAGAAACTTTTTCTTTTTTGGGTTTCGCGGAAAAAGACTTGAAAAAAAATAATAATTGGAGTTTTGATGTTGATGTACGTTGATGGCAGTAAGACTACATTATGCACAAAAATGGAAGGGCGCTTTGATTCCAAGAATGGACGAATGACTGGGGGCGGTCCTCGCACTTACGTCAATCACAAGTGATCAAAATTTGGGCATTTAGTAACCGGCATGGGTTTACAATGGTTAGAACATCATGTGACCTCCATTGGTGACTTTTCTAGCTAGTTCTGACTAACAAAGTCAAATGAGGGAACCGGGATTTGCTTAACGTCGGATTTTAACCGTGCTTCGCTTAAGAATTGCAGTGATTTGCCTAACAACCATGGCAAAAAAGGGTCTTAAAGTTGGGTGTGACTCACTTAACAACTGCCAGGTCCCAACTGGAGTCGTACATTGAGGACCTCTTGTCATTTGGCAGGAATTGCAACGAATTTCACTTGAAAACTATTAGCCAACTACGCAGTAGTGGGATGCAACCGGTTTAATGCGCGCTTGCGCACAGCGTTCAAAATACTGCAATTTGAAGCTCAGCTGCTTACCTTCTAAGGCGGCCCTGGTAAATAGGACAGCAGAGGCGCGGAAATCAGCTGTGCCGCGCAAATCAGCTGAGCCAGAAAGAAGGAAATATAGGACAGGATAGGGCGGGGCCAGCTGATCATCAGAACTACCGAACCGGTCTGAACCGGTCCAAACCGGCTGAATCCTACCTCTGCAACTGCAGTAAAACACCCCCCTCCTCCTCCTATTAATAATATAAAAAGGGGAAATCCATTTTTAAAAAGATGCAATTCATCGCCTTATATTCAGCCCCGTTCGCCTGGTAAAAGGAGTCCCTCAAAGCCAACAAAATCACATTTTAAACTGGCCTTTCGGCGGCAGCCCCAAACTCACACTTGCAGGGGACAGCATACATTTCAGTGCACAAAATGTTGAGTTTCTTTTTCTTTGTCCTGCGATAAAAGAACAGAAATACCAAGATTCCAGCTACGGTCAACAGGAGGACAATGGTGATCAAAATCCATACAAATCCTAAAAAATAAAACAAAACAAAAAAACCAGAAGAGGAAAGTCCGATGAAATTTTCATTCCTGTTGCTTTTCCCAATTTCTTGGCAAGCTAGAAAGGCAAGCTAGAAAGAAGCAACGGATAGAAGCTAATCAAGGAGAGAATAATTAGCCAGTGGAACGGCTTGCCACCAGAAGTTGTGGGTGCTGGAAGTTTTTAAGAAGAGACCATTAGTCTGGAATGGTAGGGTCTCCTGCTTGAGCAAGGGGTTGGACTAGATGACCTCCAAGGTCCCTCCCAACTCTGTTATTCTAGAAAGGACCCACTTCTGCTGTTCTCCCCCTGCAGACTTTCTAAAATTATAGGATAAAACTTCCTTACCCTTTCACACGTGCCGGGTAATTTACCTGGATTTGTAGGCACAACACTCGGAGATATATCCAGGTTTATGGTGAAGACGCCAGTTTCCTTTGGAAAGGGAGTGGGATACATGATAGTGCGCTGGGTGGAAATCTTGCTGGATGGCTTTTCACAAATCGTATCCATGTCTTGCTTCCCTTCATGTAGTTTTTTCCTGCCGCTGGCTGTGCAACTATGAAATGGAAACGTAACAATAATTTGCAGCCGGATTTCAAGACAAAAGGATGGGGCGCCGTTACTGAACAAAAAATAAATAAATAAAAATTGCTCCTCCCTCTGCCTTGTACCGATTTTTAAATCAGTGTTTCTCAGTCTCAGCTACGTCAAAACCTGTGGACTTCAACTCCCAGAATTCCCCAGCCGGCATAGGTATTCTGGGAGTTGAAGTCCACAGGTCTTACAGTCGCCAAGATTGTAAAAAATCAAACGGTTGAAATCTCTTCCTTTACGCTTCTCGCTTTCCTAGAGCTGAGGTTTCGTTCACCCTCTCATTTCAAATGTCAGCTGTCCAGTTGGCGAAATCCAGAAAAAGAAACTCCCGGGGACATTATTTTTCCAAGAGTATAAAACTTTACTGAATAAATCCACCTCGGCACAGAAGAAGCAAAACCAGCTCTGAGCGTCTCGCGCCAAAGCACGGAGAGTTCATTTCCCCTTTTCCCAGGGGCTATCCACAGTCCATTACATCCACCAATCACTTCTGTTCATTTTGTTTTGGGAACCAGCCGGCCACGCTGTGGCACCTGCTCAGGGTGTCCTTGAAAGGAGAGCAACGTCTCACGGGAACCGATGATGCTTGGATGCCATTCTCCTCACCCTGTTGCATTCCAATCCACCCCTCCTCCCTATTGTTTGTCAAGCAAAGAGGAATGCAGGGGAACGTTTGACACCATCTTGTGTCCACCTTATCTCAGCCTCTCTTTGCAATCGGGCAACAAGCAAAATACCTCTAAACCCATAAGGAACAACTGCACCCAAAGGCATTTCCTCCTCAGCATTCAAACTTCCATGTAAACCAAGCCAAGATGCATTTCTGAATAAGTCCCAACCAAGCCAAGGACGCATCATAACAACCCACTCCAATTGGGGTTGTCGGAGTGTTTACAGATGTGACTACTATTTTGAGGAGCAAAATGCAGGACACAGAAGTTTTGTCTTTACAAACAGTGGTTTATATAGAAGTATAAATATATGCAGTATTTATACATACACGTGCCAAGCAAAGCCAGGCAAGCAATCAGTCTTCTTCACCTCTACACGGAGAACTACAATGCAAATACACGAGGAGACAGACGCCCTCTAATGGTCTCCTTTATATAGACAGCTTCTTAAAGGGCAATAACCTTGCTGACTTATCCTCAGTCTTAAAGGGGCTGGTCAGCTTTAAATCTTCATTTAAGGGGTGATTTGTTTTTGAGGCAGTGGCTCACTTAGCCCTGGGGATCTGGGCTGACCCCCACACCTTTTCCATTCAATTCCCCGCTTCATACAAGGTTCATTTAAGGAAATACATACTTGGTCCAAGGACGACATTTGTCTTTCCCTCCGAGGGAAAAATACCCGTTAGGACAGCGTTTGCATCCTGCAAAACGACACAGAGGAGAAACTAATGAAGCTTTGAACAAAACGTGGCTATTTTGTTGGGGTGTGTGTGTGTGTGTGTGTGTGTGTGTGTACGTGTGTTTGATGTATACCCCAGCCTTCTTACATACCACCGAGAATCCCTTCTAATTGGGCCAGGATATCCATCTAATTGAACAGAGACTCCAAGGGCTGGAAGGGACCTCGGAGGTCTTCCAGGCCAACCCCAGGGGTGGGCTTCAAAAATTTTAGCAAGGGGTTCTCTGCCTGGTTGCTGGGTGGGCGTGGCCATGGTGGGCGTGGCCTAGTCAGCCTCCTGCAACATGGTGGGGGTTTTTTTTTGCCCTCCCCGGGCTCTGCAGGCTTTCCTTGAGCCTCCGGGAGGGCAAAAACAGCCTCCCTAGGCTCTGGAGGCCGGAAAATTTCTGGCCTTCCCGAACTTCCAATAGGCTGTTTTTCGCCTTCTCTGAGCCTCCTCACGCGCCCTGCACTTACCTGCATCCAAAACGGGCCATCTGGGGACTCCTGGGAGGGGAGGGACAGAGTGGGCAGGGCCAGCCAGGAGTGGGATTTGGGGGTTCTGCGAACTGCACAGAATCTTAGCTAGAGGTTCTCCCGAACCCCCAGCAGCCCCACCCCTGGTTCAACCCCCTGCTCAAGGCGGGAAACCTATTAACATTCCAGTCAAAAGGTTATCCAGTCTATCGTTGGAAACCTCCAGTAATGGAGCCTCCACAAACCCAGGCGACAAGCTCATTGATCGCAGGCAGCCCCCAACTGATGACGAACGTTGAGCCTAACGTTTCTACGTTAAGTGGTTTCTACGTTAAGTGGTTAAGTGAGCTTTGCCCCATTTTACGACCTTTCTTGCCAAAGTGGTTAAGCGAATCGCTGCAGTTGTTAAGTTAACAACCTGGTTGTGAGGTGACTCAGCCTTCCCCGTTGACTTTGCTCGTCAGAAGGTCGCAAAAGAGGATCATGTGACACACACACCCCCGGGGGACTCTGCAACCGTCATAAGTACATGCCAGTTGCCAAGCCTCTGAGTTTTGATCACGTGACCCCGGGGGGGGGGAAGGGACGCCGCCGCTGCAATGACCGTGTGAAAAATGGTCACAGGTCACTTTTTCCCCAGTGCTGTTGTAACTTTGAACGGTCACTAAACGAATGGTTGTATGTCAAGGATTCGCTGTCGTTCCTCTCACGGACACAAAATTTGTCCTTATTTCTAGGTTGGATCTCTAAGCTTGCATCCATAACTTCTTGTCCTGCTCTCTGGTGTCTTTGGATAATAAGTCGACCCCTTCTTCCATGCGACAGCCCGCTCGAGCACGGGAAAACCTTCTAATGTGTCCCCCCCTTGCAAGCCTTCTCTTCTTTAGGCCAGACTTACCAGGTCCCTCAACAATCGTACAATTTAGCCTCTGATCACCTCTGTTGCTCTTCTCTGCACACTTTCTAGGGTAAATAAACATTTCCCGTACCAAGGGAAGAAAATAACCAATCAATAAGCTGTCTACTGTGTTTCTCCGAAAATAAGACCCTGTTTTCTTTTATTTTTTGCCACCAAAAAAGGCACCAGGTCTTATTTTCGGGGGAATGTCATCCACTGAGTAACCTCACTTGCGCGTGTCACCCCCGGCCTCCTTTTCGCTGTCAGAGGCCTTCAGGAACTTCTGCGGCCGGCAAAGCTTTTCTGAAGGCCTCTGTAGCTGATAACAACGCTCTGGATCGATCTGGAGCATTGTTATCAGCTACAGAGCCCTTTAGGAAAGCCTAGCCAGCCTTGCTGGCTGCAGAAGAAATGGGCCGGCGAGGCAGGTGTCGGGGTGTGCGAGGCCTGGCTACAACTGTCCAAAGGTAAGTAGTAGGGCAGCTCCACCCACCCCCATCCCAGCTTAATTTTTACCCGTACACTCTGGAGTGGGTGGGATCTTAATTAGGGCTTATTTTGGGGGTAGGGCTTCTATTGGGTGCACGTGTAAAAATCAAGCTAGGACTTACTTTCAGGGTAGGTCATATTTTCAGGGAAAACAGGGTTTTGGGACGAATTTGAGGAAAAAAACCCTTCTTTTTTTCCAAAAAAGAACACCCCGCAGAACGGTCGATGTATCTCACTAGGTTTGATTTTGGATCGTGGACCCATCTCTCAATTCCCTGAAATCCATCTTTGGCCCTTACTTTTCTCATATTGGCTTTCTTCGGGAGCGTGGCCGGGAAGGCAGGCGCAGACGGTATTCGAAGTCACCCGGCACGGTGTTATCTCCTGGAGGCCTCGGTCTACGAGAAATAAAAGATCGATTCCGAATTGCAAAAAGCAAAATTTGTGGCACGTACCATTTCTAGCAAGGCTTCGTGGAAACCGACGGGGAAAAATTGAGTGTGGTTTTGATACCCTCAGCAACCAACGTATCACACCGATCTCTGCATATATCTATTTATATATTTTAGATTTATAACACCGGAAAAAGCCATTCAAAACCAACCAGACGTAAGTTGCTCTTGTGAAACCACAAAACAACACTTTTTCCTGCGAAGGAAGCCAGGAAAGGAGATTGCAGTGATCTTTGTTTTGCCCACCAGGCTTACCGGCGTTACAATCTGTGCAAGGTTTACACCGCGAGTAGGTATAGTCCTCGTTGTAGTAATTCTCATCGCACGATTCACACACGGTCGGGGATGAGCCCGTGCAACGTTTCGCCAGCTGTTCTCCTAAAGAACGCAAGAAGATGTTCGCGGATGGAAACGGAGCCTCATTTCTGCGACACATCCCCCACCCCCAAAATGACAGGCCATCCATCCTCCAGGAAGCCCAGTTTCCTTCTCCGTGTCATCCTCCAAACAACCCTGCGAGGTAGGTTGAGGAGTGGCCATCAACCTTCCTTTGAGGAGAGATTAGAACTCGGGGCTCTCTTCAGCTAAACTGGACATTTCGACTAACAGGGAAAGTACCGTGTTTCCCCGAAAATAAGACCCTGTCTTATATTTTTTTTGAATCCTGAAATAAGCGCTTGGCCTTATTTTCAGGGAGGTCTTATTATATTGGGGTGCGTGCAGCATGATGGGGCTCCTCTTGCCGTCTTACCTGATTTCCAGCTCTGCGTTTAAATATTTTCGGGGCGGGCTTATTTTAACGCATGCACTCAAAAGCCCGATTGGGCTTATTATCAGGGGATGTCTTATTTTCGGAGAAACAGGGTATTTGGCCACGCCACCTGCCGAAGACCTGTCAGCTATCATGGTCAAGGAGGATGGGAATTGTAATCCACAGCCCAGTGGTCTCTCTCTCTCTCTCTTACACACACACACGCACTCACACATAAGTGTCAAACTCAAAATGAGACTCCGCATATTCATGAGGACAGAACAGTGACAGTTCACTGGGGGGGGGAAAAAGGGGGAGAAATTTAGCCTCTCCCTGATTTTATGGGGTCTCACAAGGGGGTTTGACTTGCCTGGAGTTTCTGCCCCCCCCGCCAATGAGGTACGTACCCCTTCACTGAAACTTTCAGAAGTGATCAACGTTGCACTTCAAACCATACCCGCCTGATTATTAAAGAAAGAGACCGCATCTAATTAATTGGGACCATTCCCCACACTGCAATCTAGAGAGTCTTCGGATGGGAGACCACCAGGAGTTTCTAACACAAGTAAGCTAGACTGGGAGGGCTGAGAAACATCCAGGAGAGTGCCAGGGGGCAAAACCAAAATAACGGCAGAGTCAGCACTTAAAATTAATTATTTTAAAATGATTATTAAAAAAAGAAAAGCGATAGGAAATCAAGGACGCCTCCGGAAAAACAGAGAACCCGATAAAGGTTCATGGAGTCACTTCCCAGCCAGA
Source organism: Ptyas mucosa (assembly GCA_012654045.1). Lineage (NCBI taxonomy): Eukaryota > Metazoa > Chordata > Lepidosauria > Squamata > Colubridae > Ptyas > Ptyas mucosa. The sequence continues at coordinate 3,007,571 of WNWU01000078.1, forward strand.
TAAGACAAGGTCCCGTCCCTCCACATTCCAGCTAGAAAAATCTGACTTTTTTTCCCCCTCCAGAAAAATCTGAATTTTTCTTCCCTTTGCAAACCGTTGAAAACGATTTTAGATGGAGCAGCCCCAGAGTGCAAAGGATGAAAAAAAAATCAAAAACAAAACCCAGGTATCTCCTAAAGTGACCGAGAAGCCATAAATATAGAAACGGAGGATTAAAACAAGATCTGCGTTCAAATGCCCCCACCTTCAGCGTCACTAACCTGGGGGACATAATTTGCAGCATACCGTTTTGGAGAGGGGATATTCCTTGTCTTTACACATCAGCCCCCAACCCAGCGAGGACCAGAGAGACACAGCCAGTGAAATCAAACCCAAACTCCGCTTCATGTCCCGTTGTGCCACGGACTCACAGATGCCGCTGCGCTCGAAGAGGGAAGAGAAAAAATCTCCACAATCCTGTGTAAGGCAGGATCTACTCTGACTTTCGTGAGCCTGTGGGAGATTTCAACGATCTGAGAGCTCTTTGAAGATCTGGTGTTTTACCATAGGAGAGAAGTTTGCGTCAATTCGGCACCTCCCCTAATGTGGAGCTTGCAAAGCATTAACGGAGAGCTCCTTCTGCTGACTGCCAGCTGCCGGCAGTTCGATTCTCACCGTCTCAAGGTCGGTACTCAGCTTTCCATCCTTCCGAGGTCATTAAAATGAGGCCCCCGATTGTTGGGGGGCAAGAGGCTGACTCTGTAAACTGCTTAGAGAGGGCTGTAAAGTCCCTGCGAAGCGGTATATAAGTCTTAAGTACTATTGCTATCTTCCTTCCTTCCTTCCATCCATTCTTCCATCCCTCCCTCCCAGTGGTTAGAATGCAGTATTGCAGGCTAACTCTGCCCACTGCCAGCAGTTCGATCCTGACCCGACTGGCTCAAGGTTGACTCAGCCTTCCATCCTTCCGAGGCCAGTAAAAGGAGGACCCAGATTGTTGGGGGGAAAGAGGCTGACTCTGAAAACCGCTTAGAGAGGTCTGTAAAAGCCCTGTGAAGTGGTATATAAGTCTTAAGTACTACGGCTATTGCTAAACTGGCAATGCTTGGCAATTCAGCCCAGGATCTTTTCCAAACTAAACATCCCCTCGACCATCACGGTACTCTTTGCAAACAGAAAGAAAACCGAGGAAAAGGGAGAGGGGCAGGGACACAATAGCAATGCAATACATTTTTTGGGCAGCAGCTAAAAAAAAAAAGCCCATGCAATCCTAGAGGGATAGAATCGAGATCCCGTGAAGCTCTAGTAGTGCTTTACAAAGCCTTAGTAAGGCCACACCTGGAGTACTACATCCAGTTCCGGTCGCCACAATATTAAAAAAGATGTCAAGATTCTGGAAAGGGCGTAGAGAAGAGCAAGAAAGAGGATTAGGGGGCGGGAATTGGGTACGTCCAGTTTAATGAAACAAAAGACATGATGGCAGTCTTCCAGTATTTCAGGGGCTGCCACAAAGTGTTAGAGATGGTCTTTGTAGTCCCTGCCTGGCTGATATATCCCAAATGGCCACCGGAGGGCACCGTTTACATATCCTGTGATATAGATGGTCCTTTTAGTTCCTGCCTGGCTGAAATATCCCAAATGGCCACCGGAGGGCACTTTTGTTGTGCCTTGTGCTACTAGATGGTCTTTGTAGTCCCTGCCTGGCTGAAACATCCCAAATGGCCACTGGAGGGTACTTTTGTCATGCACTGTGCTAGAGATGGTCTTTGTAATACCTGCCACGCTGAAAGATCCCGAATGGCCACCGGAGGGCACTTTTCATTCCCCGTGTTATAGATGGCCTTTTTAGCCGCTGCCATGCTGAAATATCCCAAACGACCACTGGAGGGCACTCTTTTCATACCCTATGCTATATAGAGCACGGGTGTCAAACTTGATCGGTCACATGACATATCGCTAAGTATTGCGACTTTTTTTGCATTTGCGAAGCCGGGGTAGGCCTGGCCTGCGCATGACGCATCCGGGCTGCCAGTTTTACACCCCTGCGTGAAGATGGCCGGAGTTATCCCTTGGAGGCTGCACTCCCCAAGATCGCCAGGAGATGGCAGGTTTTGCCGGAGATTTGCTTTTGATGGTTCTATTAATTATTAAATAATTATGAATTATTTAACTATGGCTCCAACTTATCCCCCCCCCTCCTCCAAGTTACGCTCATCATATTTTTCCCACGTTCATATTTTGGATGCTCAGCAACTGGCTTGCATTTACGAGTCCCAGATCCCTTCTGCCAGGTGCTCATCACTGGCATCCTTTCCAGGACATCAACAGGCGAAACCGGATTCGTTTAACGGCCGTTTGACTCGCTTAATAGCCATGCCCAATAAAGGCCACGAGACACCTCCCTTTATGACCCTTGTTGGCTAACAACAATTTTTTACGGTTCCAATTGGAGACTATCGATAACTTTCCTAGGTCGCACCCTCGGGTCGCACCCAAAATAGCCACCACAATTTGAGCAGTTTCCAGTGAATCGATGTTTTCCCGAAACATTCTTTTTCAAGCGATCACAAGAGCTACACAACCGCACCATGATTTTAACTTGATGTAAAATGAACATATTTCCCTTTTCTCCCTCCCGCCCCAGTGTGATCAAGGATCAGGGTTTTGCCGGTGGTTTTTCCTCCCCTGATTTAAAAAAAAAAAAAGAAGAAGAATCGGATCGTGGGATCTTCAATGCTGTTCAACCGGCACCGCAAATCAAGAACGTGTCCAGATTTTATCCCTGGTGAGTTCAGAGGAAAAAAAAAACATTTGGCTTTTAATATACGCGGATGGGCTTTTGAAAGGAAAAAGTCCAGAAAAAAACCACCACAACTGTATATGCACAGAACACAGACCCAGCGGCAAAAAAGGAAACGCGTGTCGTGTTTGGGGAAAACGAGGCGGCGCGACGATGCGGACAAAGGGCTCCGGCGCGCCTTCAGAATTCCTCGTGGACGTTCCGTGCGTAATCCATCAGCTTGCTGCCGGTGAAATACTCGCTGTATTTTAAGATCTCCTCCAGCTCCAGGTGGTGGTTTTGATTCTCATCCGCCACAGCGATCATCTGCTTGGCTTCGTTCAAGGCGTTGTACTCGTTCATGGGGTCCATGTACTCCTAGGAGGAAAGCGAAGGGAAGGAATAAAGGAATGCCCACAGTCAGCAATTCAAGCCGAAGTATCTTACAGGGGGGAGAGTCTCAGCCTTCGTCCACCCCCTCCATCCTCAATAGAATAGAATTCTTTTATTGGCCAAGTGTGATTGGACACACAAGGAATTTGTCTTTGGTGCATCTGCTCACAGTGTCCATAAGGAGAATAAAATACATTCTTCGAGAATGAAAAGACACAACACTTAGTGATAGTCAAGGTTACTAATAAGCTATCAAATCGTACTAGGAAACAAATAGAAACAATATAAATTGAAAGATACAAGCAACATGGATTTACTCAATGAAGCATAAAGAAAATCTCGCAGGCCATTTTGGCCGTCTCCAGAAAATTGGAAAGATTATACAATGGAGAATGAAAGATGGAAGAAAAATTTCACAGGTGTCCTGATATTTGGGGGGGGGGGGAGGGGAGGGGAGGAGAGGAGAGACAGAATCCTTAACATACAATCCTTAACTCTTCCTGTACCTCAGTACCCCGGGGTAAAGTTGGAGCTATTAAAAACGCAACAAGGGATCGTTCTTGTAGCGCCAATTCATTTGCGTAATTAAATTTCGATTCAATTGTTCTGCCGTAACATGCGGCTGCTTCTGGTGAACTCGGAAGAAGAAGAAGAAGGAGGAGGAGGAGGAGGAGGAGGAGGAGGAGGAGGAAGGAGGATTCAAGTGAAAAAAGGAGCAATTGAACAGATGGAATTAAATGCAGGAGAAGGGAAAAACTGCGCTCCTCCGACAGGAAGGCACGCGAAAACATTAGCACCCTAATTCCTCAGTGAAGGATGAGAAGGGGGATTAATTCTGGGGTAGAACGCTGCCAACGAGATTGATCGGTAATCCCGGTTATATAATCTGCCTCTCGAACAGATCCAGACACAGAACCAAAAACATCTGCTGACACGTTTTCTCCATGAAGGAAAAAAGTACATGTCCAGGGCATGTTTTAATCCAGTGGTTTTCACCCTTTCAGATGTGTGGACTTCAAGTCCCAGAATTCCCCAGCCAGCATGGGGCTCCCCTTGAGGAGCACCCGGAGGCTCCAACTGGTCCAGAATGCAGCCGCGCGGGTGATTGGGGGCGCTCCCATGTAACACCTCTCCTGCGCGAGCTGCACTGGCTTCCGGTGGTCTTCAGGTGTGCTTCAAGGTATTGGTTCTCATCTTTAAAGCGCTCCATGGCTTAGGGCCCGAGTATCTACGAGACCACCTTCTGCCACCGATAACCTCCCACCGGCCAATACGCTCCCACAGAGAGGGTCTCTTCAGGGTGCCGTCGGTCAAGCAATGTCGGCTGGTGACCCCCAGGGGGAGAGCCTTCTCTGTGGGGGCACCCGCCCTCTGGAACGAGCTACCCCCAGGGATACGGCTGATCCCGGATCTCCGTACTTTCCGCCGGGCTCTGAAGACTTTCTTATTTCAGCAAGCCGGGCTGGCTTAAAATTTTTAATTTCATGGGTAAGGGGTTTCAAATTGGGGAAGCCAAATTGATTTAATTATGTTTTAAATTATTTTAATTTTCGTATTCTATGTATTTTAATCCTGGCTGTTCACCGCCCTGAGTCCTTCGGGAGAAGGGCGGTATAAAAATTTAATAAATGATAATCATCATCATCATCATCATCTTAAAGAGTTGCCAACCTCAAAATTACTTTTTCTTTTTTTTAAAATTTGATTTATATGCCGCCCTTCTCCGGAGACTCAGGGCGGCTTACAATGCGTTAAGCAATAGCCTTCGTACTTTTGTATATTTTATACAAAGTCAGCTTATTGCCCCCACAATCTGGGTCCTGGTTTTTATCACGAACCTGTCTCAGCCAATTCCCAGAATTCCCCAGCAGATAGAGAATCCAAGGAAATAAAGCTCCTACACCTGAAAGGCCTCTGGGTTGCAGAAAGCTATAGATAGATAGATAGATAGATAGATAGATAGATAGATAGATAGATAGATAGATAGGTAGATAGGTAGATAGATGATAGATAGATAGGATAGAGATAGATAGATAGATAGGTAGGTAGGTAGATAGATAGATAGATAGGTAGATAGATAGGTAGGTAGGTAGATAGATAGATAGATGATAGATAGGATAGAGATAGATAGGTAGGTAGGTAGGTAGATAGATAGATAGATGATAGATAGATAGATAGATAGATAGATAGATAGATAGGTAGGTAGGTAGATGATAGGTAGGTAGGTAGAGATAGATAGATAGATAGATAGATAGATAGATGATAGATAGGTAGGTAGGTAGGTAGGTAGATAGATAGATAGGATAGAGATAGATGAGGTAGATATAGATGATAGATACAGAGATAGATAAAAGACATAGATAGCTAGATAGATATAGATAGATAGATATAGATATATAGATAAAAGAGATAGATAGATGAGATATAGATAGATAGATGAGATAAATAGATAAGATAGAGATAGACAGATGTAGATAGATAGATGAGAAAGTGCAAGGTTGTCTTGCCCGCTCTTCCTTTTGGTAACTTGGAAGTCAGAAAAAGCTGAAACTGCAAACCAACTTCACAGAAGAATGTTGTGCCCACACATCCGTTTGGCTCACCTGCCCTTAAAAAGCTGAGCGTGGGAGGGAGGGGGGGGGGTATTTAAACAGAAATGCAGTTTGGGGTTTTCCCCCCCTCCCCCTTTCTTTCTTCAAATTTTGGACCGTTTCGAGAGAATTGCCGGCTCGATCTAGCAGGCATCAGCTTGTTTCAAGAACTACCGGCCTGGCACTTACGACACTAAACCATAATGGGATGATGTGGGTGTGGGAAATGCATGTAATTTGAGGGAGGGAGAATTCAGAAATTAAGCCACGATTTGGTTACCTCCAGCTCTTCCATGGTAACGATACCGTCGTGGTTGGCGTCGATGACGTCTTCGAACTCTTTCTTTCGGTCTTTCACCCAGTCGTCATCCACATCCTGGGCTTGTTGGTTTTCAACCGTGCCAACCGGCAAGGAAATGAACTCCGAAAGGGTCAGCTTCTTATCCTTGTCCTGATCTGGGGGGGGAGACATGGCGGGATGATTTGAGAGAGAGAGAGATAAATCAAATCGAACAAGCTGCGCGTGCAAAAGATTGAAAATCTTCTCGATTCTACTTTTTGTCTCTGCCGGGCACGTCTTCTAGCCCAGCTGCGTCGGCTCGGCGTTACAAGCACACGTCGTCCTTGTCTTGCGACGGTTCGTTTAGCGGCCGTTCAAAGTTACAACGGCACTGGGGGGGAAAAAATGACTCGGGACCAGTTTTTCATGCTTACGACCGATGCAGCATCCCCCCCCCTCCCCCACACACCCCAGGGGTCATTGCCATTCAGATGCTTTGACAACTGGTTCGTATTTATGACGGTTGCATTGCAACCCCCCCCCCCTTTTTTTTTTTTTGCAATCTTCCGGCATGCGAAGTCCAACGGGGGAAGCCGGATTGACTGAACCACCGTGTTGCTAACTGAACAACTGCAGTGACTCACTGAACAAGAGTGGCAAGAAAAGTTGTAAAGTGGGGCAAAACTCACTTAGCAAATGTGTCACTCAGCAACATAAATGTTGGGGTGTCAATTGTGGTCGTACGTCGAGGCATTTCTGTAGTCCTCGACTTAATGAACGTTCATTTAGTGACTGTTACAACAAGGCTGAAAGAGCCTTGGTAGTACGGTGGTCTAAAGCACACTGTTATTAACACCAGCTGCCTGCAATTACTGCAAGTTCGAATCTCACCACGCTCAAGGTCGACTCAGCCTTCCATCCTAACTAAGGTAGGTAAATTGACGACCCAGTTTGTGGGGGCAGTAAGCTGACTTTGTATAAAATATACAAAAGTATGAAGGCTATTGCTTAGCGTATTGTAAGCTGCCCTGAGTCTCCGGAGAAGATTTATATATGTAAAAAAAAGAAGCAGCCATCCTGCGAGCTCTGGAACTTAAAATGGCCGACCACAAGGTCACGGACAAGGCAGCAAATTGCAATAGTTGACAGGCTAACATCATCCCCCACTGATAAGTCTTCACAATCAAATGTGAGTTCAGAGCACCCCGTCCTGGGCACCAAAATCCCAGCCATTCAGAGTTGGGTTGAGAAGCATCAGGCCAGCTCAGTTCATACAGCCAACCTCTGGTGGGAACATCTGAACTCAAAAAGTGTTTTTCAAACCAGATGTTTGGACTTCAACTCCCAGAATTCCCCAGCCGGCGTTCATTCACCCCCTCACAACTCCAGCCTGGGGGACCATCAAAGGATACCCAGCCACTGTGGCATCTTAACTGCTGGGGCGATCGGAGTTGGAAAGACGGTTTTTGAAGAACGTACCCAAATCCCGGATGATTTCCTTGACCATAAATTTCAGCATTCCCCTGCTGTGCTCCGGATGAAGGAAAGACAAAAATTCTTCCTCGTTCAACAACAGATCGGCCGGAGGGTTGTCGGCTTGATACCAGCGATCTTTCAAATTATCAAGGACTTCCTGGGCTGTGGGGGTAGAGAAGATTCAAAAAAAGAGGTTTTCAAAAACGGCAAACACCAAACTTAAAAGGCACAAATGTCTTTTTACCATCCTGGTTAAAACTGACAAGAAGAGAACTCGGCTGGAGATTTTGGCCAATGAAGATACGGCTTTTTTTGTTTTATTTTGTTTTGTTTCACCACCACAAATGACTTTTAAAAGAGGTTTCAGAATTTGTGGGCCGGGAGTTTTGGAAACCAGCTTTGCTGGCGGCTCCTGAGGGGTTTGTGTCCTCTTCAGAACCCATTCGAAAGAACCACGGTTCTGTTGAACCCGGCTTGTTGGGTCGGCAAAGTCAGGAAAAGCAGTGGAAGAGTGTCTCTAAATCTCTGAGAAGTGAGGAGGCTTTGAACACAATGCACAAAGATTGATATTGTTTCCCGATTGCTTATTTGTACCCTTTGACTATCATTAAGTGTTGTCCTTAGGATTCTTGATGAACGTATCTTTTCTTTTATGTACACTGAGAGCGTAGGCACCAAAGAAAATTCCTTCAGTGTCCAATCACACTTGGCCAATAAAGAATTCTATCTATCTATCTAT
>WNWU01000078.1:3015817-3035030 GCA_012654045.1 Ptyas mucosa
TCTATTCTATTCTATTCTATTCTATTCTATTCTATTCTATTCTATTCTATTCTATTCTATTCTAGAATGAGGCACTTTTCTGCAGAACTCTTTAGAATCTGAGTTTTCCCTTCAGTAAGCTTTTTTATCAATCCTGACTCCAGGCAAATTTTAAAGGCCCCAAAAGCAGTTGAAACCATTTTAATTTAACTCAATGTATGCCCTGCCTCACTCAAAGACCATTCCAAGCCACGATAGATGCTCATCCTAGGACCAAACCACGGTTTGAAAGTTCCAACTTATAAACTCTAGCGTAGCGTTATCTCGGCCTGTGGTCGAGATTCTTCGCTCTCGCCAACACACCACTAAAATTGGTTGCGTCACCCCTAGGCCTCGGGGAAAGACGCACAAAAGCTTCCTTTACCCCAGCTGTGCGACCTACATTAAACTAATCCCTCCGAGGTTAAAATAATAGCAGCGATCGAGTGGCTGTGGTGAAGGAGGGGAGGGACGTGCGGGACTCAGTACCACTGCGCCAAGCGAGAATTAGGAAACCTTCCTTGGAAAACCAGGAGAAAATTGCGATTGTCTTTTTTTTTTTTTTAATTTCACAGCCTGGGCTTTCAGGTTCAGGAAAGAAAGACACTCACTCTCTTCGTCGATCTTCAGCTCTTCGTTGTTCTTAATCTTTTCCGCCACTTCCTTCTCGTTCATGCCTTTGCTTGCCAGAAACTTGATTTTATATTCGTCCCAGGACACGTGGCCTGAAAGGAAAGGAAAGAAGCCTCAGCAATCTTCACGCAGTCGATCGTAGCTTTAGGCAGATTCTTCTCCCCCATGATTCTCCCCCTTTGCTGCCCTTCCACCCCCCCCTTTCTCTTACCGTCGCCGTCAGGATCCACGGCCCGGAAGTGCATCTTGTTTTCTTCCACAGCCTCTTGGAAGTGCTCCTCCGTCTTCTCCATGATCCAGCGCTGCATCTCCTTGGCGCTGATTTTCTTGTCGCGGTTGATGTCAACCCTGCAAAGTTCGGCGGGAAAGAAAGGCGCCGCGTTAGAGGATTGCCAATCCCCAGCGTCTGATGAAAGGGGAAAAACCCTCCCTCTTTGCTCAGCCAACAACCAACTAGCGATCCAAGGATGGAGGAAGGAAGGCCACCGTAAAGTCTCAACCAGGGCTGGCCGCTGGGGGTTCGGGAGAACCTCTAGCTAAGATTCTGTGCAGTTCGGAAAACCCCCAAATCCCACTCCTGGCTGGCCCCGCCCATCCCAGGAGTCCCCAAGCAGCCTATTTTGGATGCAGGTAAGTGCAGGGCGCACACCGAGGCTTGGGGAGGGCGAAAAATGAGCCTACCGGAAGTTCAGGAAGACCAGAAACGGGCCCGTTTCCAGCCTCCAGAATGCCTCCGGAGCCTGAGGAGGCAGTTTTCGCCCTTCTGGAGGTTTGTGGAAAGTCTGCGGAGCCCGGGGAGGGCAAAATCACGCCCCCTTCCCCCGTCGTGGTGCAGGCGGCCGACTAGGTCCCTTCCAACTCCGTTCTGATTGAAGCTTTGTAATAATTTAGTGTCAATAATTTAGTGGCAGTGGAAGGAATAAATAAGCGCATATTCTCTTAAGCAACGAGAATCCAAGGCAGATTTCCTTCCTTTAATTTCCTTTACGGAATAACTTGGGGGATGTTCTCACCTAGGCTCCCTTAAAAAGCAGGAAGCAGAGTCTTGGTCCCGGCAAAACCCCTTTTATTTACCTGACTGTGAATCCCTTTCATTCACAGTCAGCAAGGCCTGTCCAAACAGTCTTTCAGAGGAATATTTATCAACACAGACCTTATCTCGCTTGGAAAGCTGCCATGTAACTTGTTTCCAAACGCAGGGCAAGGCAAAACCTGGCAGAGAGTCTCTGGGATTCACAGACAGATCTTCCCACTCTGGAAACAAACGAACGAACGAATGGTTTCCTGCAAAAGCCCATTCCCCGTTCGCTCCTCTTTTGTTTCCTATGGGAGGGGCCAATCGACCCCCAAGTTGACCCTGCTTTCTGAGTTGTTTTTGTCTTCTGGCAGCTCTGCGCATGCTCACACTGGGAACGGGCTCCAGCTGTTCCTCTGCCTCGCTGCTGTCTAGCTCCCTCTCTGCCTCTGACGCAGAGCCCTCGTCCGAGCTTTCCCCTGGCTCATGTTCCTCCCCGATCTCCTCACTGTCCAACTCTGCTGGCCCCCGGCGGGCCACAACAGAGAACTGTCTAAGATTCTTAGAACAATCATAGCTCCAAAATATGGAAGGAAGCCATAATCAAGTTTTCTCCCGCACATACCAATGCTGGCCTTCATATATATATATATATATATATATATATATATATATATATATATATGTATGTATGTATGTATATATGTATATATGTATGTGTGTGTGTGTATATATATATATATATATATATATATATATATATATATAATTTGATTTATATGCCGCCCTTCTCCAGAGACTCAGGGCAGCTTACAATTATTATTATTATTATATTATATTTTACAATGCACTAAGCAATATTTTTTTTATTTATTTATTTATTTTATTAGATTTATATACCGCCCTACTCCCGAAGGACTCAGGGCGGTGAACAGTTAAACGATAAATACAGAATACTGATAATAGCCTTCATACTTTTGTATATTTATACAAAGTCAGCTTATTGCCCCCACAAACTGGGTCCTCAGTTTACCCACCTTAGAAAGGATGGAAGGCTGAGTCAACCTTGAGCCTTGGTGGGATTCGAACCTGCAATAATTGCAGGCAGCTGGTGTTAATAACAGGGTGCTTTAGACCACTGGACTATCCAAGGCTCTATTCCAGTGATGGCTAATCTTTTTGCCGTCTCGTACCAAAAGCGGGAGTGCGGGGGGGTCACACCCATGCTTGCCCACACCCATAATTCAGTGTGCTCTGCCCCCTTGCACGCGACACCCCTGCGCTCCCCCCACTTTTGGCATGCAATGGCACAGTGGGCCCAGTAGGCCCGTTTTTCACCCTCCCCAGGCTCCAGAGGATTTCTTGGAGCCTTGGGAGGGCGAAAACAGCCTCTGGAAGCCAGAAACAGCCCGTTTGTCAATTTCCGGTGGGACCAGAAGGCCCATTTTTCGTTCTCCCCAGGCTCCAGAGCCTTTCTAGGAGCCTGGGAAGGGCAAAAATGGCCTCCCCCACCCCTGAGGCCCTTCAGAGGCTGTCAACAGCCTATTTCCCAACTTCTGGTGGGCCTGGAAGGCCCGAAATCAGAGGTGAACTATTTATTTATTTATTTGTTTATTTGTTTATTTATTTATTTCATGTATTTCATGTATTTATATGCGGCCCTTCTCCAGAAGGACTCAGGGTGGCGAACACAAGTTAAAAACATGTACAACAAAATCCCGTTTTAAAACCAAATTAACCAATAAATAATAAATAATAAAACCCAGAATCAGAGTCAGCCTATTTGCTTGAACAGCCAAGTCTTCAGGTCCCGACGGAAGGAGCGAAGATCAGGAGCCGTCCGGAGCTCGGTAGGCAACTCATTCCAGAGGGTGGGAGCACTCACAGAGAACGCCCTACCCCTGGGCACCGCCAGACGACATTGGCTCACCGTCGGAACTAGGACAACGCTCGCGTGCCCACCAATATGGCTCCGCGTGCCACTTGTGGCACACGTGCCATAGTTTTGCCATCATGGCTATATTCCCTCCTTCCTTCTATTTTAGGAGAACAGCAGCAAATGTTCAAGTTAAAGCCAGACGGGGCTCACTTTGAGAAAATCACCACCAGTTTCTTCCGGTTTCTCCGCGGTTCCGAATCTTCCTCAAACTCCTCCATCTCTTTCCCCAGGAAAACCTCCTGGTGGAACTCTTTGTTCAGGTGTCCGTCCAGCTCCATCTTGACCCCGTTCAGGTGATCCGGAGGGAGGATCTCGTTTTCGTCTTTGTCGACGGCCGCTTTCTCTTTGAGGACGGAGCTGTTGGCGGGCCGAGCGTAGACGTCCATGAGCAAAAAGACGAAGAGGAGGGATAAATAGATGGAGCCCAGGCTGCAGATGAAGACGCGTTTGGAAACCATGGCTCCTGTCCTTCAGGAGGTCAAGCAGGGCGAAGGGTCAGTGTGGTGCCTGGATAACCTGGAGGAGGCAATGGGTCAAACCATTAGCATTAGAATAGAATTCTTTATTGGCCAAGGGTGATTGGACACACAAGGAATTTGTCTTTGGTGCATACGTTCTCAGTGTACATAAAAAGACAAGATACATGCGTCAAGAATCATAAGGGACAACACTTAATGATAGTCATAGGAAAACAGTCAATATAAATCTTAAGGATACCAGCAACAAAGTTACAGTCATGCAGTCATAAGTGGGAGGAGAAGGAAGGGAGGGAGGGAGGGAGGGAAAGGAGGGAAGGAAGGAAGGAAGAGAAGGGAACCCTTTTTTCACACTTAGGACCGCTGCGCCGTGGTCACGCGGTCAACATTCAGATGCTTGCCCGCCGATTCCTATTTATGACGGTCGCGGCGTCACACACGATCCCTTATTGCGTCCTTCCGACGAGCAAAGTGAATGGGGGGGGGGGGAAGCCGGATTCACTTAACGACCTTGTTACTAACTGCAGTGGTTCACTTAGCAACGGTGGGCAAGAAAAGGTCGTAAAACGGGGCAAAACACACACTCGGGGAGAGAAAGCGAAGGGCTGGGTGGCGGTCGTAAGTCGAGGACTTTCCCGCCCTAGCCTAAAAGATCCAACCTGGCTCCCCAGATATGATCCAGCATCCTCGGATGGATCCGGCTTGTTCGATCCCCCGGCAGAAAAGCCCCCCCACCCCCGCAGGGACCGCCCCGAGGTGAAAAGGGACATTCAAAGGGCGGCATTCTGCACATGCCCAGAGGAACCGTCGCCCGAAGCACCCAAAGAAAGCGCTCTCTTCGGGGGCTTAGGCACTCTGCGCGTGCTCAGAGGCGGCTTTTCCTCCCCGTCTTCCCATCCAAGGCTCTGACCTTCCCGGTTGGCCGCCCAGCTTCCTCATGCCCGACCCAGCGCCGGGGCAGCGGCGGCCTTTCTTCCCCTTCAGACCGGAAGCCGGAAACTTCACTCCGGGCTGGGAGGACCGGCGAAGCCCCGCCTCTTCCCAGGGATTGAGCCTGTCAATCGCCCGCCCGTCCCGAGGAACCGACTCCCAGCAGGAATCGGTTTTATTTTCCCCCTCCCTCCCACTTACTAAATAAAATATGAAATAAAAATAAAATAAGTAAAAATACAAAATGTTTTATCCTTTAAATTGATAATATTTACGAAACCAGCAGGCGCTCAGTTAGACACCTTAATGCTTGAAGGCGAACGGGGGTGGGTGGGTGGGCGGAGCTTCGCCGTTGGAAAGCGGTCCTTTTGCGGCAAGCGAACCCGAGGCAGCCATCTTTGTTTCGGGCAGAGCTCCACTGTCCTTACTGGTTGGCATGAACTGATTCTCAGAAGAAATCCCCGCCCCCCCACCGTACGTTGCCCTAATTCATCATGGCGGCGCAGCCTGCCCTCAAAGATGGCACCGGACGTCAGCCTCACTTGCCCTGAGACGGGAGGGCGTGAGGAACGGGGCGTGAGGGGGCGGGGAGGCGTCGCAGGGGAACGAGAGAGAGGGGGGGGGAAATGAGAGGCGGTCACGTGGTTGCTATAGCGTGCTCGGCCCCCACCTCCGCCGCTCATTCGCGTTTTTCTCTCCGCCTCAAAGAAGCGGCCGGGCCTTTCCAAGAACGGCCTCGCAGGCCCCCTCTCGTCAGGAATCCCGAGCACGCATGCGCCGCGGGCGAGAAAAAAACCGCTTCGCCGGGGCTGCTTGAACCCGAAGCAGAAGACAATGAACCTTCCGCTGGAAGAGACCCAGCAGGCATCCGGCGGCATCTCCGAACGCGGACCGAGGAGGTGTGTCCCAACCCGCCGTCCGTAGCCGTGGGGGGGAGGGAAATCTTCCCGCCAAAACCTCAGGCAAAATTGCCGGAGAAAGGAGGAGGGAAAGGGGGGGGGGAACTAGTCAGCGCTAAAAGGAGAGTTGGGCCTGGCCGAAAGGGGAGTGGCCAAACCCACGCCCCGCCCCGCAGCAACGGTGGGCGGGGACTTAACCTCGCCTCTTTAACCAATCGGCACCCGGCTAGGCGACCGGTCGCCAAAGGATTGGATCGGAGAGGCGGGGCTGAGCCTTGAAGAGTTTGAGGGAGGAGCCATTTTTTAGCACCTCCCCCGAGGCTGGAGAAAGAGCCGCGGCCCTTCGTCCCGCCCGCTAGAGGGCGCTGAGGGGGACCATGAAGCTGGTGCGCCTGCTCTGTCGCCACAAGACCCTGTTGGCGGGGCTGTCCCTCTTTGGGATGGTGCTGCTCTACCTGGCCAAGTGCACCTCGGAGGGCCTCAAGTCCTCCCCGGGGTGGGGGCTGCCCCACCAGCAGCAGCCCCCCGCCCGGGGAGGGGCCCTGGGTGGCCCTCACCCCCCTGCAGCGGCCCCTCCGCCCCCTCCGGAGGAAGCCACCTTCCTGGCCGTGCTGGTGGTCAGCGGCCCCAAGTACACGGAGCGGCGGAGCATCATCCGAAGCACCTGGCTCTCGGTGGCCGGGCGGGTGCCCCGCAGCGACCTGTGGTGCCGGTTCGTGGTGGGCACCGGCGGGCTGACCGGAGAGGAGCTGCACAGCCTGGAGTTAGAGCAGAGCCGCCACCACGACCTCCTCCTCCTCCCTGACCTTCGGGATTCCTACGAGAACCTGACGGCCAAAGTCTTAGCCATGTACGTCTGGCTGGACCAGCACCTGGACTTCCGCTTCGTCCTGAAGGCCGACGACGACACCTTCGTCCGCCTGGACGTCCTGGCGGAAGAGCTGCGGTCCAAGGAGCCGCGCCGCCTCTACTGGGGCTTCTTCTCGGGCCGCGGACGCGTGAAGTCGGGCGGCAAGTGGAAAGAAAACGCCTGGCTCTTGTGTGACTACTACCTGCCTTACGCTCTGGGCGGTGGCTACGTCATCTCCTCTGACCTGGTGCACTACTTGCGCCTGAGCCAAGACTATCTCAACCTCTGGCAGAGCGAGGACGTCTCCTTGGGGGCCTGGCTGGCTCCCGTGGACGTCAAGAGGATTCACGACCCTCGCTTTGACACCGAGTACAAATCGCGCGGTTGCAACAATAAGTACGTGGTGACGCACAAGCAGAGCCTGGAGGACATGCTGGAGAAGCATCAGACTCTGGCCAAAGAAGGGAAGCTTTGCAAGGAGGAGGTGAAACTACGACTCTCGTACGTGTATGACTGGAACGTGCCTCCTTCCCAGTGCTGCCAGAGGAAAGATGGCATACCCTGAAACCCATGGACTGGAAGGGAGGAAGGGAAGCCGAACTGCTGCAAGGGATGGGCAGGTGTCCCAACTTTCACCCAGTATGCCTAATCGTACTTCGGCGTTTTTAAACTTTCAGAGTAATCCTATTTTCATTTAACTTAACAAAAAGTTACGGAAGAACACGGAGCCTTCTGCGTTTCTCCAAAACTTAGGACCATAAATTATACATTCATAAAGGGGACGTCGCTCTGTGGGATGTGAAACGTTTAAAAAACAGTGTTCCAAAACAGCTGTGTTAACTGACACAGCCATTCTCCATGACAATTCATGTACATTTTGGGCAAATGCCAGTACTGGTGACTATTTCTCCCCTATCCCTTACTTCAAAAGGGTGTAGATTTTTCCCCCCCCAAGGCTGTTGATGTGTTAAAAGGGTCCCATATCAGGAGAGCAATTGAAACAAGAACCCCAATGGAATTACAAATTAAGGTGCTGCCAATCATTGTCATTTCGGAACTGAAGTGGCGACTTCTGACGGAGATTCACACGCTGACATTTTTTTAAAAAATGGAATATCCTTGACTTGACGCTTCTGTTTCACTTGGATAATTTCTCGAATGTCCGTTATTACAACATCTTCCACTTCCTGATTGCTATCGTCTGCACTTTGAATTACCTTTCCCTTTACTCAAAATGGGGGTGTTTTAATCTAAGAACAACATTTCAGGGTGATCCACGTGATTGGATGCTGGAGCTATCTTTGTGGCCTATTGGATGGCTGGGGAAGGTCAGCTATTTTTAAGAGGTTGCTTAATTGCTGAAGAAGACGGCTTCATTTTGACGGAAAAATCCACACTGCTTCGCCCCTGAGGGAAATTGGATGTTTTTAAAATTGTGGCTGTTACTTTTTTCAAATATACTGTTGATGATTAAAACAGGATTACATCCTTTTCTTAGGGACCAGTATTTGAGCTATAACTCTAGATTACAATGAGCCGAAACGGGAGATGGCTAAATTGGATGCCTTCCTTGATTAATTTCTTTATTTGAAGAGAATTATTTGAGAGCAAATAGGTTGCAAATAACGATAATCTCATATGCACACTCCTGGTTGTTTGCAGCAGGCCTAGTTTTGACAAGTGGGGCTTAATTCACTCAGAATTTATGTGCTGTCGCTGCCTTTCTGGTGATGATAGTACATAGCCGTCAGTCAAAATCACCTCAAAAACCTTTATTGGGGCCGTGATGCCCAAGGTGTTAAAAGAGTTCTGGACCAAAGGATTTTCAGAAAGATCTTATAGATGAATGGAATTGTTTCTTTTTAGGGATGAATTGTGCCCTGTTGGATGGAGGGACTCATAATTTTTATATTGTTGGGGGGGGGGAGTCTGTTAACCGTGTTTGTTTTTCCTGGCATCTAGAATAATCCTGGCTCTAAATATTTACATTTTTCCATAGACATTTGAACTGTTTCCCCCCCCTCTGAAAACTTAAAAGAACCTTAGGGCTTAATCTGCTTTTCATTCAGGAAGCACTCATAGCAGAGAATCTGAGATACATATCTATTTAATGCTTAGATCGAATCAAGAGAAAATTATGATCCAATCATGTTTTAAGGAAAGAGTTGCCGAATTACATTTTTATTTATTTTTTCCTGGCGGTCTCCCGTGAGAGTTCTATCGAGACCGACTGTAATTCGCTTTTTCTGAGATTACTTGAGGCCGGGTAGTAGCTGCTACTTTGCTACGGGAGCAAAATTAGTTTGTCTTAACGATGGACTTTTGGCCATGTTCGGCAGCTCAATTGTCCAAGCTTCCTTTGAGAAATTAGTTACCAGAAACAATTGAAAATATTTGTCCCCTCCAAGGGGAGTTAGTATTGTATGTAAAATTACGTGCTTATAATAATAGTGATAATTTATTTATAAATACTGTAAATGTACTGTGTATAGTTTCAGGCCTGAGGAAAATGGTTGAATGTCATAGTAATTTTAATTTATTAAAGGAATGTGTTGGAAGCTCAGAACGGTCCTTTATCAAATGCCATTGTTTTCTGCTGCACGTTTTTTAATTTAAAATTCTCTGGGGCTGCCTTTTAATTCAGAATCCGTGGCGTTTATCTCTGGAGCTTGCATGAAAGACTGTATAGATTGATCCTTCCGGTTGAAACTGCTTCTGAAAGCTGTTTAAATATTTTGCTGATTCTGACTTATATAAAGGGCCCTGTTCTCCATCTATCTGCACACAATGGCCTGCGCACCACTATCCTAATTCTTCTATGGTGATTGGATTTTTTTAAGTGTCAGAGAGAAAAAAATGAAAAGATACCAAATGAAATATGACAGTGGGATTATAGGGCTTTTTATTAACTACTTTATAGCTGGAAAGCAGGCCTCTCATTCTGGGCATAAGCGCTTATGAAATTTTACAACTTTTTTAAGCAAAAGGAGCAGATTTCACACACACACACCCTAAAAAAGAAAGCTATACACAAACTGGCATTATTTCACTGCATTGAAAAGGAGGCCCGTGTAATATATTACATTCTGCAATGCTAAAATTTCTGGTTTTTTGTTTTCAAGTTTGAGCCTTGGTAGTACAGTGGTCTAAAGCACCCTATTATTAACACCAGCTGCCTGCAATTATTGCAGGTTCGAATCTCACCGGGCTCAAGGTTGACTCAGCCTTCCATCCTTTCTAAGGTAGGTAAATTGAGGACCCAGTTTGTGGGGGCAATAAGCTGACTTTGTATAAATATACAAAAGTATGAAGGCTACTGCTTAGTGCATTGTAAGCTGCCCTGAGTCTCCGGAGAAGGGCGGCATATAAATCAAATTTTAAAAAAAGTATCCTTATTATTAAATGATCCTGCCGTGAATTCAGCTGGCAAGCTCAAGATGCTAAGGGCTTTAAAGCAAAGCATAAAACCATAAGCTTTGTTTTTTTAAAAAAAGCACCTTGCCGACTTCCCTAGCAGGTAGGAAGTTCTCTCAAACCGCTTGTGTCCATGGGCCAAATTCCTAAGTAGCATTAAAAGAGAGAGCAATGCAATTATGAATAGCCCTGACCTAATTAGATCAGCCATTCAGATACTCAGGGGAGTTTAGACATCTGTATTAAGTACTTAACAATTGCTGAAGTAAGATAGTGTCAGTGAAGAGTAGCTCAATAAATAAAAGCCAAGTCCTATCACTTTAAAGGAAGAAATTAATAATTCAGCAGTGCCATTTTCCACCTGCCTAAAACGCCAGAGCTTTTGACATAATTTGCTACTCTCTCGAGCCTCGGTAGAATGAGAAAAAGTGTTATGAAATGCCATTGGTTTTCTCCTTTGAGCAAAAATTTTAATTTCTCCTCCCCTTCCCCATCCTGAAACGGACCCAAATTAATTTAACGTATTAGTGTGGCATGCGGCTGTCTCGATCAATACGTTCTTTTCACAGTCTTCCCATTAGCCATGCAGAAGCTGCGAATTTTAGTGCGAGTGGAGATTTGCCATATTTGACTTGATACCTCAAAGGTGCTTTTTCAAAAGGCAACTGGACTGTGGTTTTTTTTTTCCCCTTGAGGAAGAAAAAGAAGACGTTTCGCTTCTCATCCAAGAAGCTTCATCGGGTTCTGAACGGATGAAGCTCCTTGGATGAGAAGCGAAACTTCTCCAGTTTTTGTCCTTGAAGAAGTTTTGAAAAAGCACCTTTGAGACAACGAAGACTTGGATGACTGAGAATCTCCACAGACGTTGACTCGATATCGAATCTGCCGTGATGCCTGTTCAAAACATCTTTTTCGATCTTATTGTACTTTAAAGTACAATATTGTACTTTAAAGGTTTTTTTGGTTTTTTTGGGTGGGGGAACTTTTCTTCGGAGTTGCAAATGTAACGTATATCCGAACTCGGAGGAGTCTAAGTCCCAGCCAAGTGCATCCTTGCAAGCCATCGATACCCTGAGGCTGGGAAGAGCAGGGACGAAAACCAATACCTTCGATTTCCTCTCGATGTTTGGCCACAGATGAAAGCCTGGTCCCTTCCCCGAATCCTTTTTTCTCAACCTCTTTTCAGGAAACCAAGGTTAGAGGAAGGAGAAAGGAGTCGGTTTTCCAAATCTGCTCACCGCATCTCCTTCCTGGGCGAGGCGTGTCCATTTCAATTTGTATTTTTAAAGGAGAGGCTTTGCTAGAAGGCAGAATGAATAATGCACGAGGGACCTTGCTTTCCCGCCTCCCATTACCACTGGGGAGCCTGGCCGATCGTAGCTTCCTTCTCTTATTAGGCTGCAGGGATACAGGGACAGTTAGGAAGGGCCTGGGTGCTTCCTCTGAGACACCCCCCCCCCCCAGTAATGAGAGGATGAGTTGGAAAGTATCTCCAGTTTCTCATGGATAACACACTGCACAAGGCCAAACCTTGACTTTTAACTCTCGTCATAACCTGCTCTGACATTCCTCTGTTCAAGCCCATCCTTCAAACTGATGGACTGTCCAGCTTAACTGTGGTTTGCAGAAAACTCAGAGGGCTTAAAAATGTCCACATGTATTTATTATACACATAGTGTTGTGGCCCACCAACGGAGCTGTTGGCAGACTCAGACAATGAGGCGATTGGAGAGGAACATGGGCCAATCCTGGGGTCTGGGGAAGGCTACGGAGTTGGCAGCGGAGTCGGACAGTGAGGAGGCTGGAGAGTCTGGGGAAGGACGAGTGCTCTGCGTCGGAGGCAGAGAGGGGGCTGGGGGCTCTGGATTCCGCGCATAACTCCCAGATAGCCCTGGCCCCATCTCTGCCTCCGGCGCAGAGCCCTCGTCCTTCCCCAGACTCCAGGACTGGTCCATGTTCCTCTCCAGCCTCCTCACTGTCCGACTCCGCTGCCAGCTCCGTAGGCTGCTGGCGGACCACAACAGATTGAAGGCAAATGTGGTCCAGGCAGAAGAAAAACATCATGGCTTCAAAATCTTAAAGAGACCGGTTTGGAGAAAATTCAACAGCACTTTTTCATGTGGCTGTTGATCAAAATAGGATGGCCAACATGATCGATATAGAACAAGAAGAAGGAGAATGAGATTATACCGGTTATACTTCTATATCGTTCCTTCTTTAGCTGAAATCACATAAATTAATTACAATATGAATCACTGGACAAACCATCATAGCATATCTTGAGTTCAGACATAACTGAGCCCAAATTACACAATGGTGTCTTGGTGTACAAACAAATACAATTGTTTCAGAATCGGGGATGTAGGTATTTTTGGAGGACTGCCAAGGCCCTAGTTTGCAGTACTTTGAATATGTGTACGCCGTCCTATAAATGTTTGATAAGACCAATATTTTCCAAACAGTAAATATTGTAAATCAAGGTAAGTCTCTGAAAAGTTAAATGTTTTGAACCGTTTGCTCTGCCCACTTGATTTTAATACGCGAATACTTCTGCTGATCGCCGGCTACCAGCAGTTCGGCAGATCGAATCTCAGCAGGCTCAAGGTTGACTCGGCCTTTTATCCTTCCGAGTTCGGTAAAATGAGGACCCAGATTGTTAGGGGCAAGAGGCTGACTCAGTAAACAGTGAGTAAAATTAATCCTTCCTTCCTTCCTCCCTCCCTCCCAATGGTTAGTATGCAGTATTGCAGGCTAATTCTGCCCACTGCCAGCAGTTCGATCCTGACCAACTGGCTCAAGGTTGACTCTGTAAAACCACTTAGAGAGGGCTATGAAGCGGTATATAAGTCTAACTGCTATTGCTATAACAGATTTGGAAGGGACCTTGGAGGTCGTCTAGTCCAACCCCCTGCTCAAGCAGGAAACCCTATACCATCCATTTCAGTAGTCCAATCTCGTAAAAACCTCTAATGGTTGAAGTACCCACAACTTTTGGAGGGAAGTCGTTCCACTGATCGTTATTTTTTAAACAAAAAAAGAAAGTTTATAATAGTTTTTAGGTTCTTACAACTCAACTTGTGAATCCTTTCTGCTTCTCCAAGGGCCTTGGAGGCTGTATAGAAGTGAAAACCTTGGCAGTCTGAAGCATTGGTTAAATAAATTGTCTGTATGTTGTCTACCTTCTCTTGTCTGATTGAACGGAGCTCGCCTCGAGGATTTTAGCATAAACAAACTAATCTGCATTAAGCAGCAGCGGCAGCGCTCCTGGGATACCCGAATTCGAAATCTCTCCAAATACGTGAAGAGCAAAACCCCCAGAATGAAGGAATAAGGAACGGTGTCTCGGGACTTTATAATAATGCAACATTGTCCTGACGTCTGCAGGCCGTCGCCCGCTGAGCTTCGCAATTGTACCAGTTACGAGATCAGCATTCCATTTGCTTCAATAATTCAGCGGGAGATTAAATTTTAATTCCATCCTCTGCGGCAGCTGGCGGAGCTGGGCGTCCCATTTATTCATTAATCTTGACAATTACGATTGGTTTTTAATTAAACACGCCTCCCATCCCATTTTTGCGGAGAGAGGGGAGGGGCCCTTTCTCGGTGCCGCTGCGTTTTCACGAATTAAGCGATTCTGAGCGATAGTGGCAGGGGCTGGCTGCTGGGGGTTTGGGAGAACCTCTAGCTAAGATTCTGTGCAGTTGGGGAAACCCTCAAATCCCTCTCCTGGCTGGCCCCTCTCCCGCAGGAGTCCCCACGCGGCCCATTTTAGAGGCAGGTAAGTGCAGGGGAACAACTTGCCGCCAGAAATTGTGGATGCTACAACACTGGAAGTTTATAAGAAGAGATTGGATAACCATTTGTCTGAAGTGGTGTAGGGTTTCCTACCTGAGCAGGGGGTTGGACTAGAAGACCTCCAAGGTCCCTTCCAACTCTGTTATTTTATTCTATTCCAGTGCTTCTCAATTATTTTCTGTCACGCCCCCCTAGGAAGAAAACATTTTTCGCGCCCCCCCGCGCGACTGTAAATAGTATCATTATTAAAAAAATAGTATCATTATTAGAAAAAGGTCTGTTCTCCTTGAAAGGGAGGAGCCTGCGCAGTCACATGTACTGGCTTAATGCTCACTATCGATGCAAATGTCAGCAGCGGTAGCCCGATTTCTTTAGCAAGTTTGATTAATAATCAATCATTAATTGGGGCAGCGTTATGTTTCACAGGAGAAGGTCATTGTCAGTCATTTGAGCATCAATTGGGCGCACATCCGTCGGGCAACAAAGTAAGTGTGGACGGACGTCCCACACTAAAGATGGCTCCGACAGGCTCGTGTCACAAGGGTTTTGGACAGCCAATCAGATGCTCCCGTTGTTCTCTGATTAAATACAGAGACATAAACATGGGGCTTGTTATGACAGTGTTTGCCGAGGTCAAACGTGCCCCCTTTTACGGAGCCGCGTGCCCCCCAGGGGGGGCGCGCCCCACTATTTGAGAAGCACTGTTCTATTCTATTCTATTCTACTCTATTCTACTCTACTCTACTCTACTCTACTCCAGAACCTACCTTGATTTACATTACAATCCGTTAAGAAATTTACCTTTTGGTTCTGATTGGTTGACCTCTAAAATAACCACAAAGGAGACGATTGCTGTCATTGGCTGAACTGCTGGGATCCTAAAAACAAAATCAATCAACCCATTTCACTTCCTCCTTCCTTTATTTTAACGTGAAATTCTATTTCACGTTAAATTCTGTGGAGATTTGGATGAGAAAATAATACGTCCGAGCTTGGATTTCATGGGAAACAAAAAAAGTATTTTAATGACAAGATCTACTTTTTTGGAGCAGAAATGTATAATAATATATTTCTATGGCTAGGAATACATTTGTTTGGAACTCTTAACAGAGACTTCACAGTTATATTGCCAATTTGGTCTAGTGGTTAAGGCACCAATCTAGAAAGCAAGGAGACTGAGTTTAAATCCCAGCCATGAAATATATATATATATATATATATATATGATATAAAATATTATATATTATATATTTACCATTTTTATGATACTGATGGATCTGTTTCATTTTAAACAACAGTCTCCCTCTTGTGGCTGTTGCTTCTTTTTGTGCACACATGCTGACTTTGAGATGGGGGGGACGGAGCAATTAAAATAAATTAAAATAAGCGTACCCAATAATGAGGGATGTTTCTGTATCCAACTATTTGCCTCGGATGTGGCCACTGACTTGGAGCACCACAAACATTTGGCAATAATACATTTGTACTTTTGTGGAAGCTTAATTGCAACCCTTAGTAATTATGCCCAGAAATGTGAGGGTTTTATGCAGGGAGCAATCGAAGAGAGATTGTGGTGCTTCGCTACAACATATTTGGTGGGATTTTATGGCTCAGCATTGTCTAGTGCAGTGTTTTTCAGACTTAAGTCAGCTTTTAAGATGCGTGGATTTTTTTTAACTCTCAGAATTCCCCAGCCAGCACAGGGAATTCTGGGAGTCAAAGTCCACACAACTTAAGGTTGTCTTGTCTGAAAAACACTACACTAACCCACCCTAGATCCTTCAACCATTCCTCCTGGTTTTGACGGGGTTCCCTTAAACTTGTTCCAGTTTGACCTTTTTTGAACTGGGGTCCCCAGAACAAAACCTAAGACTCTGAACCAGGGTAGAGAAAATGAGGGCCATTTGATTCGGTGCGTGTCTCCTCCACTTCTTAGCTCGGCGCCTACAATTGCAAAGATCAGCATTCCCTCTCTTGAACTCACGCTATCCCGATCTGCAGAAATCGAAATCACCACCAGATGGCTGCAAATGAGACCCATTGCAGCCCTCTAGAGGCCATGCCAGAGTATTGCAACCCACTTTGGGCCCCTGGTGATTGCTTTTCGTGAATTGTGCTAAGAACTCGATGCGGGACTTTATCCTAGTGTGCATATATGTGCATGCCCACCCATGACTGTCCATAAAAGCCTGCTTAAAGAGCGGTGGTGGAGCAGTGGTTAGAATGCAGTACTGCAGGCTACTTCGGCTGATTGTCAGCTGCCAGAAGTTTAGAAGTTCAAATCTCACCGGCTCAAAGTTGACTCAGACCTCCATCCTTCTGAGGTGGGTAAAATGAGGACCCAAATTGTTGGGGGCAATAGGCTGACTGTAAACCGTTTAGAGAGGGTTGTAAAGCACTGTGAAGCGGTATATAAGTCTAAATGCTATTGCTGCCTTGCCTTGCCTTGCCTCCCAGTGGTTAGAATGCAGTATTGCAGGCTAACTCTGCCCACTGCCAGTAGTTCGATCCTGACCGACTGACTCAAGGTTGACTCAGCCTTCCATCCTTCCGAGGTGGGTAAAATGAGGACCCAGATTGTTGGGGGCCATAGGCTGACTTTGTAAACCGCTTAGAGTGGGCTGTAAAGTGGTATATAAACCTAAGTGCTACAGCTATTGCTTATCTCCATGCAGAAGGCTTGCAGGAAGAGCCTCTCTGGATTTTTTCAACCTTAGCCGGTGCATCGAATCTCCTCAATCGTTGGCTTTTTAAAAGCTTTTTGCAAAAACTCCCACGGATTCTGGAGGGCAGCCATTTGCCGGGGGGGCGGTGGGCAGTGGAGGGCCTGGGATAATTCACTGTGGAATCCTCCCCTAAGCCGAAAGTCCACTTATGGCCTTATTGGAATAAGAATCCGAGTGAGCTCCCGTAAAGCTTCACCAAAGGCGGGTTTCCCAGGCCGAAGATGAAGTTTATGAGATGTGAAGAGGAGCCGGGCGAAGAAAAGCCTTAACAACCTGGATCTGATTTCGTAGCAATAACAGACCAGCCCCGTCTTTGTAATTTCCCCCCCCCCCCCAAAAACCGGCCCCGGGGGGCGGGGGGGGGGGGGCAGACGCCGAGGCCAATGGCACTGAAAATAACTTTAAAAGCTGAGACCAATTAAGGGCAGCGGTTGGCAAAAGCGGGGGGGGGTGTCTGCTCCGCAACACCAAGGCAAGGAACCCCAGGGGGGAAATCTTGCCTTGCCAGGTGGGACAGCCCTTTTTCCAAGAGATCAGAGGAGATGGAAGCTGGGATGAGACTCAATGGGGTGGAAAACCTTTTGGGTTCTTCTTGCTGCATGAAAAAATGTTAAGCGAGCTGTAAGGGACGTGGTGGCTCAGTGGTTAAGGCGCTGAGCATGTCGATCGAAAGGTCGGCAGTTCAACGGTTCGAATCCCTAGTGCCATGTAACGGGGTGAGCTCCCGTGACTTGTCCCAGCTTCTGCCAACCTAGCAGTTCGAAAGCACATAAAAAATGCAAGTAGAAAAATAGGGACCGTCTTTGGTGGGAAGGGAACAGCGTTCCGTGCGCCTTTGGCGTTGAGTCATGCCGGCCACAGGACCACGGAGACGTCTTCAGACAACGCTGGCTCTTTGGCTTTGAAACTGAGGTGAGCACCGCCCTCTAGAGTCGGGAACGACTAGCACATATGTGCGAGGAGAACCTTTACCTTTTACCTTTTAAGGTGTTTGAATGCAGCTCAGAATCTGATAAATCCAATGAAACTGAACACGAGGCAACTGATAATCAGCTTTTATTTCTAGCTAGAAAGCAAAACTGGGTGACCCTTTTGAGTTAAGCAGCAGTCGGAGAGAAAAACAGGAGCGCGCAAAATTAAAAAAAAAACTTTTTTCTCAAACTTCTTACAGTTGACACAGCTCGCACCGATCGTCCTAGTGTTAGAAACATTATTTCATATCACGCAAACCTCATGATTTTCTCAGCGCTTCTGCGAACAACGGACCTTAGAAGGGGAAAGAAGTACATTTTTCTGGCATGTAACTCGGAGCTTTGTTAGCATTATTATCTCTCGTTAGGTTGCCGAGAATACACATTTTAAGTTGCGGCAAACTGGCAGCATTCACATTTTGCATTTCTTTAGTTGCATTTTGCAAGTTACTTTAGTAGCTACTAGGGCAGGGGCCTGCAACCTTAAAACATACGAAGAGCCATTTGGACCCATTTCCCAGAGAAAAGAAAACACCGGGAGCCACAAAACCTTTCCCGTGCCTGACTATTTCTTGAGCGGCCACAAAACTAGGATATATGTAGTTGAATTAAAAGTTCTGTTTTCTTCTGAAACTTTTCTTTTCTTGGGATTTATCCATGGTTGGCCTACCGGGGGTTGAAAAGCTCAATAAATCGCGTGCTGGCGGGTGTCGCACATTGGCGGTTGTGACGCATATTTTGAGTGACAGGGAGCCTCAGCAGAGGGGTGAAAGAGCCACATGCGGCTCCAGAGCCGCAGGTTGCTGACCCCTGGCTTAGGGGCTTTTATCTTTGCAGTTGGCGCATTAGGTTACAAGGGAGCTCAGCTCAGCAGGGAATCAAAGGTCAAGTTAGGCACACTCTGTACATGCTCTAATCCTTTCAGAGCCATTTGCGTTCCTGGGAAATAAGCAGCAGCTTTGGGAGAAGGAAAAAAAAAAGGGCTTTTTCTTGAGATCCTGGGACTGAAATAAAGGAAGGCTCAAGTCCAATGGGAGGATGTCAGGTCTTCTTCCACTGATCCTTAAGTCGTGGAGGGCACAAGGGCTGGCCGAGTCTTTTGAGAGGAGGGGAAATCAACTCTAGGCCCCAGTGGGGCCTTTTAGCCTACAAGGCCTCAGTGGCCGGTGGCCATTTGAAGGCCCTCGGACCAAAATCCTTCAGAAAACCTGGGACTCTGTTGGCTCAAGTAACAGGAGGAGAAGCTGCTTGAAATGGCTTCCTCTTCTCTTCGGTTCTGTTCAGTCAGGTATTCCTTTCCTAAGGATGTGTCTGCTAGATATCGTTCAGTCTCTCAGGTCAAGATTAGGCCTCAAACCTTACATGGTTTCAGGCTTGAGAACTAGGCCTCAGTTGTTTCCCTCAGCCCACTAGGTTTCAGGCCTACCAACTAGACTTCAATTATCTCCCTCTGCCCACCCGGCTTCAGGCCTGCTGACTAGGCCTCAGTCATGTCCCTCAAACCCATCAGGCTTCAAGCCTTCTGACTAGGCCTCAGTTGTGTTCCT
>WNWU01000078.1:3041264-3055875 GCA_012654045.1 Ptyas mucosa
TAGAATAGAATAGAATAGAATAGAATAGAATAGAATAGAATAGAATAGAATAGAATAGAATAGAAAAAAGAAAAACGTCTTCAAGGAAAAACAAAAAGAAATCCACTCGTTTCTTTGAAAAAAGCCCCTTTGGGACATGATCCATGATCTGGACGACTGGGAATCTCCACGGATATCTTGCAAAGAGATCCTCCAGCAACCAAAGCCTGAGAAATTTTCAACCCATGGTACAAAAAATAACAACCATTTCTAACAAATGGTTTAAATCGTCTCAAAATCGGAGGGCACGAACCGTTCTACGGCATTCTATCTTAATTAAATTTTAAAAGACTTCCGGAAGAACTTCGTTTCCGTTTCCGCGCCACGATTAAAATGCTCCCTTGTAACTTCTTTATTTTTTTATTTTTATAAAATGTCTAGCTTCACTTCTGAAACTGGCCTGTAAGTTTATCCTTGTTCTAATCTGGAGCGCTAGCCCTCCTGGGGAATGTTTTGTCAATATATTATATGGGGTGGGAGAAAGAACAGAAACATTTGAGACCCTTTCATCTATATTTTGTAACATTTTACACAAGCGCACACACACACACACACACACACACACACACAAAGGCCAACGCACATCCATCTATCCTCCCTGTTGATTTTAGAAACAACAGGACAAGAATTTGGCTCTGGGTGACGTTTCTTGGGCCTTTTATTTTATTTTTTTAAGAGGGGGGGGGGTGTAATTCTTCCATGGCTAATTAAGTTATCCGGTGAACACAAACAAAATTTCCTGGAACGTTTGTTGGCTGATTTAGGGTTTGGAAAGCAAATGCAAGGGCTCCTTTTGTGAATCTCTCGGTGCTCTCCCCTCAGGGATCTGGCTGCCTTTCACAAGGGTTTTCTTTACCCCGATGCTTCCAGAGGAAAGGGGGCCGAGGGGAGGGGGTGTTCAATGACAATACGTTTCTTAAAGTTGCTGCCAAACACACAGGGGCTGAGACATTTCCACAGAGCAAATCCAATAGCATTGGAGAGCAGCAGAGCAGAGCAGAATAGAAAGGAAAATAGGATAGACGGAATGGGAACGGGAATAGGAATAGGAATAGGAATAGGAGAGTAGAGTAGAGTAGAGTAGAGTAGAGTAGCTTTTCTGGATCCTCCAGAAGGGCAAAAATGGTGTCCCTCAGGCTCTGGAGGCCAGAAAAGGGCCCATTTCCGGTACTTCCAGTAGACCCGTTTTTCGTCCTCCCCAGGTTCCGGAGGCTTTCCTGGAGCCTCCAGGAGAGCGAAAATGGCCTTCCCCAGGCACTGTAGGCCCTTCGGAGGCCGGAAAGAGGCCTGTTTCTCGACTTCCAGCAGGCCTGTTTTAAACCCAGAGCCTCCACGCGCACCCTGCATCCAAAACGGGCCGTGTGGAGACTCCCAGGAGGGGAGGGGCAGGGTGGGCAGGATCAGCCAGTCCTTGGAACAACCGGTTCGGCGAACCAGATTAAAATTAACTTCTGGCTCGTTCGAAACTGGTCCGAACCGGCTGAATCCCATCCCTGGTCCAACTGCACTTAAATCATTCCCACCCTGAGATCCATATTAGGAGCACCAGAACTGGAAAATAATATTTCAAGTGGGGCAGGGCAAGGCAAACATCTATTGGGGGTGGGGTGGGGGTTCGCAAAGTGTTGTGGTCAAGGTTCCTGCTGGTATTAGAGCTGTATGGCCTTATGTGTGCCGTTGTCACAAACCAACGCATTCACCTTCAATTACAGAGCAGCTTTTTTTCAAAAGCTCATAGATGAGATAGATTTATATATATATAAAAAAAAATCTTGGCAGAGCCATTTCTGGCTGACCGACCAGAAAACGCGTAAGACGAGTAGGTGTCTGACTGCAAACCCACCGCAGCTGAAGTCGGGCACAGAACAGAAGGACTGTGAAGAGGTGTGATCTCACCCCTAGCAAGGCAGGGCTGCTGAATTTACCCTTGTTTGCTGAGTAACTGGGGAATTCTCAGTGTGAGGTGAGTGGCGGGGTGGAAAGGACAGCATTTATAGTGCTGAAAACGTAGGCAGATTTGCAGAGTAAACCGTTGACTTCACACGATGCCAAGTGTTGCCAAAGAGTTCGCTCACGCGGGGTCGGCGATGAAGGGCAGGAATGAGATAAGACACTTGGCTCTGCGTGCAATGGGATACCTCGCCTGATCTTTCTGTGAATTCTCCTTGAGCAAAATTTTGGTCAGTTTTGGTCACCACGATGTAAAAAAAGATGTGGAGACTCTAGAAAGAGTGCAGAGAAGAGCCACAAAGATAATTATAGGGGACTGGAGGCTAAAACATATGAAGAACGGTTGCAGGAACTGGGTATGTCTAGTTTGATGAAAAGAAGGACTACAGGAGACATGATAGCAGTCTTCCGATATCTCAGGGGCTGCCCCAAAGAAGAGGGAGTCAAGCTGTTCTCCAAAGCACCTGAGGGCAGGACAAGAAGCAACGGGTGGAAACTAACCAAGGAGAGAAGCAACTTAGAACAATGGAGAAATTTCCTGACAGTGAGAACAATGAATCAGTGGAACAACTTGCCTCCAGAAGTTGTGAATGCTCCAACACTGGAAGTTTTAAAGAAGATGTTGTATAACCCTTTGTCTGAAGTGGTGTAGGGTTTCCTGCCTAATGGCAATAGCCTTTCCACTAATTAGTGGTCTTGCTTGCCTAAAACAAAGGAGAAACAAAGGCGATCCAAATAGTTTGGACAGCTGAGTTTAGCTTCCTTTTTAATTTCTTGGAATCATCATAATCTTTTAATGACCCCATAATCCCTTGAGGGGTGGATTCTGGGCAACTGAATGGAGCTAGCGGAGTGTTTACTGGCTGGATGCCCTTTCTGTCGCCAATGCGGAATTTTGTTCAGCGGATATATTCTCAGTGTGCCCAGAGAGAGAAATATCTGCCTCTACCTAGGATCGAACTCACAGCCTCCTGATTGTAAGGCGAGAGCTCCACCTCTAGGCCACCGCACCACTCCCCTTTTTAATTTCTTGGAATGATCATGCAAAATTAAAATGGGGAGGTGAATCGAGCCATTCAACCAAAATTAAATAGCGCAGCATGAGAGTGATGGGACAATGACAAAACCAAATGTTGCCTTGGTCTTGCCAGTGAGTGAGGTGAGAATTGGTGGTCGCAGCCTAGGGCCGCATGTAACGGTATTGTCACCCAGGAAATCTTTAAGTGGCCTTCACAATCTAGAGTGGGTCATGAATCCCTTGGGTAGAATCCAAGGTTTAGATCGTCTTCCATGCCTACTGAACAACTCAAACCAAGGACTCGGCTGTCCAGGTGACATTGAAGAGTAAACCCATTGGACATGGCCAATGTCAAGGAAGGTAGAGTTACAGGTCAACAATATCTAGAGAATCACCTGTTCTTTCTTAGCTCTTTCATTTCTTTCGGGGTCATCTTTGTACTCCATGGCTGTATTACTTGGAACCCTGACACCGTCGGCTTTCTACTGTTGATGTAAACTCTAGCAGAGGGACCGATTTACCTGTGGGACAGGTCATAATTCAGTGATAGACTACATGTAGGGAATGTTAAGGTATCCCCATCATTTTCAGTTAAAAAGAATGCGAGTAAGCAGGTGGCGTTTTCTGCAGAAGACCTTCACCATACTAGATATGCACCAAGTCACTAAGGCCACGGTCTATATTTGTGTCTTGGTAGAAGCTGGTGTTTTGCCCTCAGTGATCCCATATTTGAGGCTGGGGAGATGGCCGAGATACCCCAAAAAAAACAGAAACCGAACTCTTCAGGTTTTAAGTTTCCAGCCGATAGTAAGCGTGATCCTCTCCTTTTCTCCGTAACTTGCTCAGATCCCTCCACGCTGGGGTGAAAACGTCAGCGTGTCGAGTGTTGATCTCTCTTCGCTGACTTGAGACGATTAATGAGGAGAAACATTTGAGCTGCCAAGAATAATTGAATAACAGGAAAGCACAAGCCTGCTTGCAGAGGGGCCGATGTTGCTTGTTTGGGTTCAAGGGGGAGGGGAAGAGTTTTACACCCCGGGAGGCTATTCAAAGCTGCTCTGTTGAGGAAGACCAACAAGGAGACTTCAGTTACCCCCTCTGTCCACCTCCGTAGTCCTCTGGAGGTGTTATCATCCCGAATAAAGACCTCCCCAGTTGCAACCACCAACGTTGGTTGGATCAACATGTGGCCACCAGGTGCGATCCCTCGCATCACACTTCTGGTTGGCCAGAATCCTTCTAAACGGACGTGTGGGCCTCCACGCAGGTGCCTCCAGTGTGAATTGATGCCGTCTTTGAACTGAACGACACCTCTCGGGTCATCAGGTGAGTTGTTGGACAAGGCAGCCATCTTCTTCTTCTTGTGCCATATCTGTCATCGGACGTTAACAACCAGTTGGGTGATTGCGTGCTTTGCACGCGTGTGCAGCAGCAGTGCCACACGTGTGTATGCGCAGTTCAATGAAAAATCACCTTCCGTGTTAGTGCTAGGGAATTAAAATAGCTGATGCCGCGCTAATCAGCTGCGAAGATAAAGGTAAGTAAAGCGCAGGGGCGGGCTGGCCCAGCTGATCATCGGAGCTAACCGGTTCGCTCCCAGCTGTTCATCGGCGCTACTGGTTCACCCGAACCGGTCTGAACCGGTAGAATCTCACCCCTGATCCAGATCCATTTAAAAACTGAGGCAGATCAGATTTCTCACTTGCCACAAGTGCTGGTTTTAATTCGAAATACCCCTCCCAAAGATTTGTTTTGTATTTATATACGTTTGTAAAAAAATAAATAAAAGAGAGAGAAAGAAAGAAATGGGGAGAACCGACATCTTCTTGTGTTGGAAATGCATCTTCTGATAGAAGAAATCATACCTAAGCCTTCATTGGGAGCAAGAGAAGAAGCTTTTCCCTCTTGCCGTCTTCTTTTCACAAACTTTTCGAGACCCTCATTTATTCACTGCGGCATCTTGCATTCCACTTGGCCCCCGATGACATCTCCAGAAGCAGCAGGGGATTAAATTAATTTGTGTAAACATTACTCATCCAAACCCCCCCCTCCTCCCTCCCTCCCCAGCAGACAGAGAGATGGGACACCTTGACGATTGGAGCCGAGCCGGCTG
The DNA here is from genome assembly GCA_012654045.1 of Ptyas mucosa. NCBI lineage: Eukaryota > Metazoa > Chordata > Lepidosauria > Squamata > Colubridae > Ptyas > Ptyas mucosa. The sequence continues at coordinate 3,046,385 of WNWU01000078.1, forward strand.
AAAGAGCAATGAAGCGAGATACCTTCTGGCTCAACTCAAGGATGGATATCTGTTGTGACACCAAATGTCTGCCCCGGAATCATCGTCTCCATCTCCTCCTCCTCGTCCCCCCCCCCCCCCGTCCCCCCCCCCCCCTTCCCCCCCTTGTCTCTCTTCACCCAATGTCAAAGAAGAGACATTAAGCAGAGCAAAGACGTGTCAAGATGAGTATCTCTAGGCAGCAGATTCGTGGGGACCTCCTCAAGCTGCCATGGTTCCATCAGGCTGCGGTAGAAGGAATGAAAGCATTTAGGTTTTCCTTCTCTTCGCTCAACTGATAACTAGTATCCTTCTTTTCAAATTCCTATTTTTTCCCCCTCCCTCACCTTTCTGATCATAACTTTAAGAACCGGTACTTACAATCAGGTGGCTGCGCACACCGGTTTTCGGCACTGCATGTATGAAGGACAGTTGATCGTCGCGCGCACATGCATGCCAGAAACCCGAAAGATAAATAGGCAAGGCCAGCGCATGCCAGGCAACATGGCTTCGCGTGCCACTTTGGGCACGCGTGCCATAGGTTCGCCATCAGGCGTATATAGGATCGTGTGTCTGTTAGGTTGATTTACTGGGTTGGAATTTTCCTTTTCCACTTATGAGTTATTGAGATGTATTGTGTTTTTTTGGGGGGGGGGCTGCACTAAGGGAGGCTAATCCAATCTCATTGCACACCGGTTGTGCGTTGATAATAAAGGTTTGGATTGAATTGACTGCCACAGAGTCACTTCCTGAACGCAACATAGAAAAGGAGCTTGTTCCAACTTTAATAAGCCACTGAAGGAGAAACATAGCTCATTCTCACCCACTTAGATGCACTTCCTGCGGGACGTCTCTGTCCCGACCACAGTTTTTCCTCAGAGAGCCGAACTGGTCTTTTGCAAAAGGCTTTTGAAAGTGGACAGAGGAAGCTGTAAAATTCACCTATACCCTGTTTTCCCGAAAATAAGACCCAACCAGAAAATAAGCCCTAGAGTGATTTTTCAGGATGCTCGTAATATAAGCCCTACCCCAAAAATAAGACCCAGTTAAGATCGTCAACAGACGGAGGCGTTTAGTACTGTATTTTCCCCCAAATAAGACCTGACCGGAAAATAAGCCACAATGCTTCTTTTGGAGCAAAAATTAGGGTATCTTTTGGAAACTTCATAATAAGACCCTGTTTTATTTTTGGGGGGAAACACAGTATGTAGCTCAAATGATTATGCTTCCCACTGCTGACATACAACCAGATGTCTGGTTGTCCAGAAAACAACTTTTTGCCCTGTGACTTCTGAGTAGAAAGAAATAAATTCAAAGACAGTGTGTGGAAAGAAGGCCTCAAAATTAAATTGTCACACACAATTTCAAAGCAGCGAGGAACCAGGGGGCACACACGCATCATTCAAAAGAAGAAGTAAAAATCAAAGCTTCTTCATTCCAATGTCCTGTATCAGCATTGTTATATTATAGGGCAGTGATGGCTAACCTTTTTTGCCAGGAGCCAGGGGGGTGTCACACGTGCACGTGCCCACACCCATAATTCTATGCACTCTGCTCCCATGCATGCACTCACCCCCCCCCACGCCCCCACGCTTCTGGCCTGCAATGGCACGGTAAGCCCCTTTTTCGCTCTCTCCAACCTCCAGAGCCTTTCTAGGAGTCTGGGGAGGGCAAAAACGGCCTTTCCCACCCCCTTGGAGGCCCTCCGGAGGCTAAAAACGGCCCGTCCGGTCCCACCAGAAGCGCATGTACAAAGTGGTTCCTTTTTAGCACTTGGTGCCGAAAAGATTCACCATCACTGGTATGGGGTCTCCTGCTTGAACAGGGGGTTGGACTAGAAGACCTCTAAGGTCCTTGCAACTCTGTTATTCCATTCTGTTCAATATGCCTGGGATGCTTAACTGAATGGATCATGTATATGTGTACAGATGGAAGTCTGCTGACGGGAAGAGAGGATAACTCGGTTAGCTATGCCACACGACTACAGACCAAGTTTCTGCGCACAGGCGCCTAAGAAATTCTGATTTGACAAAAGAAGCCTGCAGCTGCATTCACACAAACCCGGCCTGTTTCTCATTGAAGTTACTATGTAAACCCACAGGTTGAGCTCCAGCCATGTGAGAATCCAGTTCGTTAGGCAAAGGCTGTACAGGCCGTAAAGAAAACCCTGAAAGGCTGCCTAGACTTGGTTTAGATGGGGACAGACCACTGCTCTGCCGGCTCTCCTTGACAGGCCTGATTAATGAGCCCTCTGGTTTGCAAGTCACCCATCCAAATTTCCTCTCAAGCATGAACAGATGAGTTATCAACCGAGAAGTTGGTGGGCTCCCAGCAATATCTCTCGCCTTTCGCCCTTCGTCTACAAAGAGCGGCGTGGCTCCACCGAGTCTCTAGGCATTGTTGTGATTGAAAAACGCAACATAAACTCACGGTATTATTATAGACTTTCAAGTGATCTTAATGTAAACGAAGCAAAACAGTCGCCAACTGTAGCCCAGCCTGGACCGAGAACCGTGCAATCCGAGTTCTCATAAATAAGAAACTGTCTTGAGCGCCCAAACCTCCGTCTGAAAGGCTTCTGTGGAAGCAAAAGAGATAGAGTTTCAGCGCCGACTTCCCATGCCGGAAGAAAGCACTCATTTCTTGAGCAGAGTTGGGGAAAAATTCCACAGGCGGAAAGTGATTCCCAAAACGGAACCATTTTTCGGATTCTGTACAACGCGTTGAATCCCAAACAAACAATGCTACTTTGGTAAGACCACACTTGGAATTCCGCGTCCAGTTTTGGTCACCACGATACCAAAAAAAAAAAAAAAAAGACGTTGCGATTCTGGAAAGTGTGCAGAGAAGAGCAACAAAGATGATTAGAGAGGGCTGGAGGTTAAAACACACGATGAACAGTTGCAGAAACTGGATTTGTCTAGTGCAGGTGTCAGCAACCTGTGGCTCCAGAGCCACATGCGGCTCTTTGGACCCTCTGCGGTGGCTTCCTGTCGGGTGATCCCACCCCTCACCCGCCCCTCCCAGTCACTCCTCGCCTTGCCTGAGAAGGTAAGGGCGACAGTGGGGGATGGAGAAGCAGCCGGAGCAGAGACAGAGAGATACAGAGAGAGAGGGAGAGAGACAGAGATAGAGAGAGGGAGGGGGGAGAGGGAGGGGGAGAGAGAGATGTCAAAAGAGTTTTGTGGTTCCCGGTGCTTTTTAACAACCATTTCTCTGCCCTAATGACCGTCTGGGTAGGTGTGGCTGGGGGGGGGATCATGAGTGACATCGTGTTGGCCACGCCCACCCAGGTTTTGTGGCTCCTGGTGTTTTCTTTTCTGTGGGAAACGGGTCCAAATGGCTCTTTGAGTGTTTAAGGTTGCAGACCCCTGGTCTAGTGAAATGAAGAGAAGGACTAGAATTAAGGAGAACTTTCTCGTCAGTGAGGACAATTAATCAGTGGAACGGCTTCCCTCCAGAAATTGTGGGTGCTCCATCCCTGGAGGTTATTAAGAAGAGATCGGACAAACACTTGTCTGTAATGGTATAGAGCAGGGATGTCAAACTCAATTTCATTGAGGGCCACATCAGGATTGTGTTTGACCTCAGGGGGCCAGGGGTGGCTGCGGCACAAAAATGCAAACCAGGATGAACCTAGTATTTGGGGAACAAACGTAGCCAGTCGTATCTGTGTTAGCTAGGGTGGATTTTGTGTGGTTAGAAATGGACTGTTAATGCACAGGGGGGAAAAAAAAGAAGAAGTGAAGACTTGCAATGCCAGCATTTTGTCCTCTTCTCTGGGTCGAAAATGCTCGCCATTTGGAAATGTCCACCTACTATTAATGGCAACCACGCTTGTGTTCCTGAGTGGGGCCTTGGCAGCAAGGTTAAGAAGCCGAACCAGGGGGTCCAGTCTACGTTCTTTCTTGCCAAGATGCCCAAGACAGTTTCTAAACAGCACCCCAACGGGGACCTCATTTGCCAAGAGACACCACTCTCGGCTTGTCAGACGCTGCCGCCGTTCTTGGCAACCGAATAGTGAAGGCCTTGATGAGAGTTTGCCCATCTCCCTCCTCGTCTTCACACTCGGTACTGTGTTTCCAATGCCAGCTTTCCATGTAGCAAGCTACTGTTTGAGGCGTAGTGGTGGTGGAGAAGGATCTTCCCACGGGGTGTGTAATGCACGGGAGGTGTTTCTTCTCAGGTTTCCCCCAGCGAATTTTTCGTGTCAGCCTCTCTTCCCCCCGAAGATGACTCTCTTAAGAAAAAGATGCTTTTCCTTTTCTGGAACTAAGAGTCTTCTAGAATGGCTTCTTTCAAAAAAAACACTGTGGGATGATTTGATTGATGGCAGCAAGAAAGCATAGTGTCAGCAGTGGGATCTAGACCGGGACGCTTAATATTTATTCATGCAGATGTCTAGTGAATAAAAAATAAATAAATAGAACTCAGTTAATTTAAATCTTCATCTGGATTCAGAAAAGAAACCTGCACACAGTTGGACTTTGGAATGTTTAGCTGTCCTAGATCTAACATCATAGTCTTGTTTATAAAAGTAAAAGGTAAAGGTTCCCCTCGCACAGATGTGCTAGTCATTCCCGACTCTAGGGGGCGGTGCTCATCTCCGTTTCTAAGCCGAAGAGCCAGCGCTGTTCAAAGACGTCTCCGTGGTCATGTGGCCGGCATGACTCAGCGACAAAGGCGCACGGAACGCTGTTCCCTTCCCACCAAAGCTGAGTCCTCGTCCCGATAAACCCCTTTTATTTAATTTACAGTGAATTCCTCTCCAGCAAAGTCTTTCCTCTCCCACAGTCTTTCAAGGTAGTTCACAATTGCCGACCTTTATCAGGCTTGGAGAGTGGCCAGGCCGATATCTTTCAAACGCTGCAATACTTGGCAAGAATGCAGGGATGAACTAATTGTCTCCTGCAAACTCCACTCCCCTTTTGCTCCTCTTTTATTCCCTTTGGGAGAGGCCATTCATCATCCACCTGTGGCCTTACTCCTGAGTCGACCCTTGTTCCTTAGCTGTTCCTTTCTCCTGGCAGCTCTGCGCATGCGCACCCTGGGAACAGGCTCCAGCTCTTCTTCTGCCTCACTGATGTCTGACTCCGAAGGCAGCTGACAACTGTCAGACAGCCCTGGCCCCCTCTCTGCCTCCAACGCAGAGCTCTCATCAGAGCCTTCCCCAGAATCCAGGACGGGCCCATGTTCCACCCCAACCTTCTCACTGTCCGAATTTGCTGCCAGCTCTGCTGGTCACAACAAGACCACAGTAATGCAGTTTTCCCACACAAGGTAATCCTTCCATTCTCCACCATCCAGTCAGAGCTGAAGAAGCGTCTTGGATGAGAAGAGAAACATTCTTCAAAAGAAAAGAAAAAAACCCAGAAAGTCCAGTTGTCTCTTGAAAAAAAGCACCTTTGGGACCTGGATGACTGAGAATCTCCATAGACACACCAGGTAGCAGGGATCAGATGTTCCTAAGAGCGTCAGGTGCTTCTTGGATATAGGATCCTGGCAGTTTGGCAGTTTTTATTTGCAGCTCAATAGACTCGTCATTTATAACAGCTGTAAGAGCAATTTAGGACTTCGTCAATGGAAGCCGTTGGTTGGCAATTATGAGAAACGGCATGGACTTACAGCAGCCTTTGATCTGATCCAAGGTAAGTCCGTAATGCCGCCTTTATGAAGGCTCTGGATTTAAAAATTAGGAAACTCAGACCAGGCTGCCATTTCTGTAATCCAAGCCCAAGGATATCCCTCCGGCGTTGTAACTCACTCTCTTCCCCCCAAAACGCTCGACGACGTGATGATCTTGGCCTAGATGAAACGAAGGCCATGCGCAAGACGGTGTGTTTATTTTACAAAGAAAATAGATCAAAATTCCAGGCTATCATTTTTTTTAAAAAACCCCAAAAAACGGGCTGCTTGACTTCAGCACTCGGGGAGCCAAGATTCTTGGGAGGGAGCCAAGTATGACACCATCTCAACACACTCTTAATCCTGTTTAATGTGGATTTGCTGTCGGCTTTGAGGACGAGGGGGTGGGCTGCTCCATTTTAAAGGCTTGGTTCTCCTTTCGCCGTTGATCTCAGACACATGGCAGTAAAAGGAGAGGGATGGGGGAAAATCAAGGGGGCCTGTAGAAACCCAGACTGAGCTACGGAGCAAGAAAAAGTCTGCGCTGGAGAGCAAATTGACTATTTGACCTAGAAAGGCGGTCTTTGCAGACTCCGTTAATGAGAGAAAGTCTTCGAATCACGCACGCTTCTACTGTTTCGATCCAGAGCTTCCTTTCCCTGGAGATCTTCCTTTGAAGACCTTCACCAATTATCCCTGGCACCCTCTATTCCTCTAAGCTTCACCCCAAACCAGACGATATTCCAGATGTTGCCAAAGTACCTTTCCCAACATCCTTTGCTATGTACTTCTTAGGGAGTTGCAACTGTTCAAGCAATGGAATCAGAGGTGGGTTTCTGACTGGTTCTGGAGAACTGGTAGCGGAAATTTTGAGTAGTTCGGAGAACCAGTAAATACCACCTCTGACTGGCCGTGCCCCCATCTGTTCTCTGCCTCCCGAGTGATCGGGAGGAAATGGGAATTTTGCAGTAACCTTCCCCTGGAGCGGGGAGGGAATGGGGATTTTACAGTATCCTTCCCCTGGTGTGGGGTGGGAATGGAGATTTTACAGTATCTTTCCACTACCATGCCCACCAAGCGACACCCACAGAACCGGTAGTAAAAATGTGTGAATGCCACCTCTGAGTGATGTCCCACATTCAGAGGTGGTATTCAGCCGGTTCGTACCGATTCAGATGAACCGGTAGCAGAGATCGTGGGTGGGCCTGCCCCGGCTCTATACCATCCGATTTAGGCACGGCTTTGAGGCTGGGTGCATGCACAGAAGACACACGCGTGACAGCAAAGCACATGCGTGGAAGGCCGGGGCGCGTGTGCGGAAGGTGCGTGCGACGAACCGGTAGCAACAAAAGAGCCTTGGATAGTACAGTGGTCTAAAGCCCTGTTATTAACACCAGCTGCCTGCAATTATTGCAGGTTCGAATCTCACCAAGGCTCAAGGTTGACTCAGCCTTCCATCCTTTCTAAGGTAGGTAAATTGAGGACCCAGTTTGTGGGGGCAATAAGCTGACTCTGTATAAATATACAAAAGTATGAAGGCTATTGCTTAGTGCACTGTAAGCCGCCCTGAGTCTCCGGAGAAGGGCGGCATATAAATCAAATTAAAAAAAAAACAAAAACAAAACGTGAAACCCACTGCTGCCCACATTGCCTGTTTTTTTTGGTCCAACCCAGGAACTGAATCAGCTTCAAAGCCACAACATGGGCGCCGGGTTGAAGAAACACAGAAAAACATTCTGCTCTCGGCTTTCCTGGGAAATTAGTGATATCAGAGGTTAGCCTTGAGAGAACACTGTGAACAAGATGGCTTGGCAGAAGATCCTTGGAGGTGCAAAGAAGGTCAATTGTCGAATATCCAAGGCTGGGAGGTGCTACTGAGGCTTGGCACCTCTGCAATACCTCTCTCTTCGAGGTTCTCCGAGTTTTATCAGCGTGGGCAGCTTCTCCTCGGGAGCTGGAAGCTGAGGTTGCCAATCCCTTTCTCTCATTGAAAAAGAGACTGAATGGCTGCAGAAAGGAGAAGCCTTGGGCAGCAGGGAAGTCTGCCAATGCTAACTGAGCCATCCTCGCATTTTCAGCTGCAAGTATGTTTTGGTAGGGTTCATTTTCTTCCTAAAAGATTTGAGAGAATCGGACTTAAAGGTAGAAGAAAAAAACAACACTGAAGAAATTTGATTTAGATTTTATATTATACACACACACACACACACATATACATACATAATATAAAGGTAAAGGTAAAGGTTCCCCTCGCACATATGTGCTAGTCGTTCCCGACTCTAGGGGGCGGTGCTCCTCTCCGTTTCAAAGCCGAAGAGCCAGCGCTGTCCGAAGACGTCTCCGTGGTCACGTGGCCGGCATGACTCAACTCCAAAGGCGCACGGAACGCTGTTACCTTCCCACCAAAGGTGGTCCCTATTTTTCTACTTGCATTTTTTTACGTGCTTTCGAGCTGCTAGCTTGGCAGAAGCTGGGACAAGTCACGGGAGCTCGCCCCGTTACGCGGCACTAGGGATTCGAACCGCTGAACTGCCGACCTCTCGATCGGCAAGCTCAGCGTCTAATGAAGAGAAGGACTGTTGCAGGAACTGGGTATGTCTAGTTTAATGAGAAGAAGGACTAGGGGAGACAAGATAGCAGTCTTCCAGTATTTGATAGGCTGCCACAGAGAGGAGGGGTCAAGCTGTTTTCCGAGGCACCCAAAGGCCAGACAAGGAATAATGGATGGAAACTGATCAAGGAGAGAGATTCGACCTGGAAATAAGGAGAAATTTCCTGACAGTGAGAACAATCAACCCATGGAACAGAAGTTGCCTCGGGAAGCTGTGGGAGCTTCATCCTTGGAAGCGTTCAAGAAGAGACTGGGCTGCCCTCTGTCAGAAATGGTGTGGGGTCTCCTGCTTGGGCGGGAGGGTTGGACTAGATGACCTACGAGGTCCCTTCCGACTCTGTTCCTCTGTAAATCTCTCTCAGATGTCAGGGGAAAAACTACAGTGTGTGTGTGGGGGGGGGAACCCAACTTGCAAGCTTTCTAAAAGAAACTGGCTGGCTCTGGTGGGAAACAGGAAGTTGGATGAGACGGATCTCTCTTTCTTTTCCTTGCCTCGCTTTCAAAATCACAGTGACCCCGCAACTCGGTTTGCCGCAAGGACACGCACGGTATTATTTGTAACTGATTCATTGCAGCAAAAAAAAAAAAAAAAAGAGAGAGAGAGAGAAAGAAATTGCATTTAGCTGGAACGGTCCAGGTAGCATCGTCCAGCCCAGAATCCCCCAACAGCAGAGGCTGGCAAAGAGCCTAGCTGGTTGCTTTTGCAAAGCCTCTGTCTGTCTCCGTCGGTTTCTGTACAGCCTCTCGTGAAGCTGTCCAGCCTGACCTCAACCTCTAGAATTTGGAGCTGGCTTCCATGCAGATGTTGGATTTGTGCATGTGTGGGGATGGGTGTAGGTGTGTGGCGGGGATGGGGAAAAGCGGTACGGAGCTTCACCCCTTCCATGCTGGCAAGTGTGGACCGCTTCAAAAACTCGAGAAGCAGACGATTTCAAGATGCTTGTCCTGGGTACACGGCTCCTGCCCAGGAGGGTTTGCAGTTACGAGAGAGTTGAGAGTTCTTCACAGCGGCCCCAAACTTTACAGACTCATCCATCAATTCAAACAGAAGGGTGAGCTTGATCCCTTGTGAACAGCCGGGGACAAACTCCATCAGTATTCCCTCTTCTGAAAAGCGAATGTAACAAGATCTTTCCCCCAGCATCATATAGAATAGAATGGAATGGAATGGAATGGAATGGAATGGAATGGAATAGAATAGAATAGAATAGAATAGAATAGAATAGAATAGAATAGA